>JAOTRC010000005.1:23288064-23306452 GCA_027497675.1 Cyprinella lutrensis
GGTTTTTGATGAAAACATTCCAGGATTTTTCTCCACATAATGGACTTCAATGGGAACCAAACGGTTCAAGGTCCAAATGAGAGTTTCAGTACAAACTGCAAACTGTTCAAAGGGCTTTAAACGATTCCAGACTATGAATAAGGGTCTTATCAATCGAAACGATTGTTCATTTACTAAATAAATAACAAAGTTTAAGTTTATGACTCTCCTGTTCGAACTCATTCATCAAAATGAACGAATCTTTTTCTGAGTCATTTGGTTCTTCAACAAACAAAACGAACAAACTTACTCAGAAAAAGATTTGTTCATTTTGACGAACGAGTTAGAACAGGAGAGTCACGAACGCGCATTACAGAACAGAGCAAGGTGAGCATTTGAGCTTATAAAACTTAAAAATTGTTATTTATTTATTAAATAAGTGATTGTTTCACTTAAGAAGGCCCTTATTCATCGTCTGGAATTGTTTAAAGCCCATTGAACAGTTTTCAGTTTGCACTAAAACTGTATTATGGACCTTAAACCGGGAATATTTTCATCAAAAACCTTAATTCTTTATGATTGAAGAAAGAATGACATGGACATCTTGGATGACATGGGGGTGAGTAAATTATCAGCTAAAGTTTTTTGAAAAGAGAACTACTCCTTTAAATCTGGCAAATACTGAATGTTATGTATTATATATTTTTTTTCAGTGACAAATAAATTTTTATGGTCTAAATTTGTCATTTTGTTCACAGTAGCTCTCAAGTAGGCCACAACGTTCTGCACAATTTAACATCTTGGTTCTGGGCTCTTGTGTACTCAGTTGAAGTGCACTTTCAAGAGATTTTGAAAGAAGTCTGAGCGCTGCAATGCAAAAGATCCGTCTGGCCTTTCACTCCCTCTGTCATCCATCAGCAGCGTCTGACAGCCTGATGCAAATCCAGTAGGAAGTTTGTCTCTATTTTGATGCCACGCACTGAGAAAATTTTCTTCGGGCAAGGTGTCTAAAATTGCTGGAGAAATTAGAGTCTGAAAAAATGTTCAGTCAACCATGGAACGGAGTGACAAAGAAGCTATGAAAAGTGTCTTTCAGTGTATCAACGGGGATAAAAGACACGTGAGGACAACAGATATATAATTAGAGATGCCACAAAGGGCTTTTCACGGTAGAGAAATCTCTTAAGAAATAAGCTTGTGGCAGGTTTTTGTGTAAGCTGCATACAAATCATTACAGATAGGCACAGAAAAACAGCTTTAAGAAACTATACAAATGAAGCATTGGAGGTGACAGTCAAAATGGTGTGTAAATCAAATTCACATCTCTCCTGTGAAGATATGCTATTCTAGTACTATAATTCGTAATTGCAATCATGCTCATTTTTTATGCTGCTGTGGTGTTTTATTTAAATCACAATATAGTTTTAGTGTAAGGTTTTGAGTCATCAAAAATTATAGAAATGTGAGTTTTGTATGCTGGTTTCAAACACATACTCAACTTAATTTTTTACATTTTATTAACTGTATTTACACAAAACTACACTGTAAAAATGAATGCACTTTTTCTAATAAAAAAAAAATTAGGGGAAACGGATTATAAGCAATATTATTAGTTCTATTAATTAGAAAATTAGTTCTATTTTTTTTTAAATTCCAATTAGAATTGAGTAATAATTATTCAAATTAATTCCATAAAAGTAAACTATTTAAAATTAGTAAAACTTTAAATAAAAAAGTTTTTATTTAAAGTTTTAAAAAATTTGTAAAACAAAAAAAAACTTAAATTTAAGTCGCCATTATGGTGATCGGTTTTTCTTTTAGGTTTCTCCTTCAGTGATTCTGCTTGTTAACATCAGGTGCCTTCAATGTTGGCAATATAAAATTAGGAGTTCTTAATTAATCTTTGACGTCTGTCTGTTATTCAAATATTTTTGTTTAATTTTTTGGTGTAAACTTTACTCATTTTAAATGGTTAACTTTTAAGGAATAATTTGATTACATATTACTCAATTCTAATTTGTTCAATTTAATTAATAATATTGCTTGCAATCTGTTGCCACAATTTTATTCATTAGATAAAGCGTATTCATTTTTACAGTGTAAAATACCAACATAACCATCCTTTCGTAATATACAATTATTTAATATTTTAACAAATGTGTTTTCTTTTGCTTTGTTTTCGCATTGTAATATAATATAAAGTTTTAATCGTAATTAAACTAAACTATCTGTTCATCTCCATGCATGATATAGGCATTATTGTCCGACTCCAGGTCGAACTGAATGGGAGAGTTTCAGATATTTACTATTTTCAGTGCTACCCGTCAGCAGAGCAGGAGCTCTTGAAGCTCCGCCCTCTTCTCCCGCAGGCATCAGCTTATTTGCATTTAAAGGGACACACACAAAAATAGTGCATTTTTTCTAACCTTCTAAATAGCAGTGTGAATGTACTGTGTATGAAACATGGAAACATTCACTCATTTTTCTTTGCCATATAATGGTTATTTTCTTTTCCTGAGAAGCAATGATGGTGGATATAGCACTTCTTTTTTAGCCAATACTTTAAGATCTGTACCTAGAAAAGAAGTGTGATAACTAGTCCCTACTGTACATCTCAGACCTGTGAGCAGATCCTGTGTTTCCTTATAAAAGTTCATACATCGGCGCTCATTATCCCATACGGCCATTGCCTTTCTGCAGCTTTGTGCCAAGCTTCTTCTGTCTCTCTGAGAGACAGATGGACAACGTTCCCTGTCTGCCGGTGTGAAGAAATCAACCCCCGACGTCTCTGCGGCTCTCTCAACTCCTCCTGGATCTGCAGTGAGCCACCTGGCAGCAGAGAGCAAGCTTCTTCGTGACACACTCAGCCTGAATGTCAGCATCAGAGGCTGGTGGTGAAGCTGTATTTTTAGATGTCCTGTGCTGTGATTGACCCACAATTATCCACAGCCTCTCAGCGTGACGTTGTTGGGAATCAGGGGGTCTAATCAGGAGTTAAATGAGAGTTACTCTGTTTGTGTTGGTGCTAAGGAGGACCTCCAGATTGCTTGTTAACGCAAGCAGAGTCTGAGTCATTTGACTGTTTGTACACTCGCGAAGCCCCAGGCCTGAGAACAGACCCCTGTGCTGAGAAAAGACCCCCCACCTTGTGTCATCTCCTCTCCTGTCTTTGGCAAAACAGCGGCTTGTTGCACAATATGCTGGGCTCTGACAGCACCCACAAACCCGGCTAGCACGATGGCACACACACATATTTAGTCAGGAGCTGCAGCACACACACATGCTGAAGAGGCCGTGTGTCAGAGCCTGTCACCTTACTTCCTGTGAACCTCCGAGTCTGACAGAAACAGAAGGGGCTGCATGAGGGAAGCAGGAGAGGGGTAAAACAGCATCATTGCTGCAGTTTTTTTTTTTTTTTTAACTCACAGGTCTCTTGCAAGTCAAAGTGTGATGCTGGAAGGCCATGAGTGGCAGAAACATGGAGTGATGCCTTGAATTTTCACTTTTTGGCAGGATGTGACACGGAGTGAGTTTTTTTTAATCTTTTTTTCTGCTTTAAGCCTTTGGCTGCTTCTGGTTGTTGCAGGCGTATTGATCTTGATGGCCATTCAGAAAAGCTTTTTTTTCACTTTTTCGTTGAAGTTTTGAGCTAGAGAAAATAAGCATGTGACTGATTTACTTTCTAATCTACACTACTGTTCAAAAGTTTGTGATCGTTATTTTTGTAATGATTTTGAAAGGATTTTATGCTTGACTGCATTTATTTGATCATTTGAAATTGTAATATTGTAAAATACTATTACAATTTTAATAATTGTTTTGTATTTGAGTATATTCTAAAATGTAATGTATTACTTTTATGCGAAGCTGAATTTTCAACATCATCTTGTGTCACATGATCCTTCAGAAATCATTCTAATTTGTTGATTTGCCAAGTAATAACACATTTCTTATTAGGGCCCAAGCCCTGAAAGGCGAAGCCGGCGGTACCGCCATCCCGGTGCCTTTAGGTAACTAAAGGCACGGGGGTTGCGGTGCCACCGGCTTGGGCCCGCAATCGCTGCTCGCAGCTATATATATATTATCAATGTTGAAAACAGCTGTGCTGAACAATATTAATATTGCGCTGCTCAATTTGTTCAGTACTCCTTAACATAGGAAGCTCCAAAGAAGTTATTAAGTATTTGCTAAATAAAAGTATTCATTTCTTAATAAATAAATAAAATAAAATTATTTTACTGGCCCCAAATTTTTTAACAATAGTGTACTTATTAACTAAATGGTAATTAAAATTGATTTAACATAACTGGTAATTGCTTGAATTGAGAGATGCATTCACTGAAGAGTTTATTATATTTTGGGTAAACAACATTTTTCATAATCACCAAACCCCTGCAATCCGGATGTTAAATGTGCTTTGCTATGAGTATTTAAATTGTCCCTCTTTTTAAGCACAAACATGCCTCCTTTATATGATAATAATAAATAATAACAATACAGCTCATTATTAACTTCAATTTCAGTTAGTTTTCCACATAAACCAATCGTTTGCTTCAGGCTTGAAACACACAAGGACTTCTTTTATGATGCTTTTATGGTGGTGGTATGTCATTTTTGGAGCTTGACAGCACTGTTCCCCTTTAATTGTCATTGAATGCTAAAATTGTTTTGTGATACAAGTTCGAACAACATGAGGAATAATTGAATAACTTATGGTAGATTTTATTTAATTTTTGGTTGAACTATTTACAGCATCATCCATTTTGTTTTTGTTGAGATCTATACTTTGGAAGAAGTTGTAGATGAACTAATAGTCAAGTGATTAACACAGTTTAAATCCGAGTGAGATAAGTAATACTGAATATAGAATTGATGAATATAGCATACTTAACTCGAAACACATTAGTTGAATTCTACAGGATGTCCAGGAGACGTGTATGTAACGTGTGTGACCGTATGACCGTGCTTGAACCAGGTCCCTCTGGAAACAAAGATGCCGTGAGGCCAAACACATGTTGTGTTTGCAACTATAACACTGAGCGCATATGAGGATCAACTGAATGTGAATTGTGGAAGTATGAGAAGTGTAAAGTTCCCTAATATGTCTAAGAGTCTTTATTTTAAAGTCATCGATGGTACATTTTCAAACCTAAACATGACGTGGAACAAAACAAACTGTGATTGGCTGCTTTACATGTCAGTTAGACGGCCTTTGAGTGGTCTTTGCTATGGAGTCCAAACCTTCAGCCATCAGTATGAAGGTCTGGCTAGCCTACATGAGACTATTTAACTGGCAGCAAACACTGGCATCAATCACGAAGAATGACATATTCTGTCTGCATATCCAATTTCAGGGAGGTGCTGGTGCATAAAATTAAAGAACGAGAAGCATCTATCATATCAGACCCATCTACCCACACACGCTTTGGAAGACATATCTCTCTCTTAAGACTCTATCTCTTATAGATGATTTTCATATTAAGATAATGATATTTGCTTTACTGCACAACTACATGAACCATGTTGACATTACAATACAGGTTTTTTGGCTGATTTGGAGAAGTTCAAATAAAGAGAACTAGTTAAAATGTCCCAACAAGGCGATTTGACATGTTAACATTTATGAGGATGTTTTAAAAAGATTTGGCCCAAGTATGACATTCAGCACAACAAAGGGAGTATAAAAACAAATTGTCTTTCATCGGTCTTTTCATTAGTGGAGGGAAATTGAGAACAATGGGAACAAGTACAAGAACTAAAACTAAACCAAAACACATTGCAATGGCCCTGTATGGGCCATTTTATGATGCATTTTAGAAATTAAAGGAGTTTTCTTTGTTTGTATCCAGTTAAGAATGTCTTTGGATATCTCCCAATGGTTGTTCTGTCAGATTTAGTTCACTTATGGGAACAATTTGCTGGTCTTCAAAATATTACTAAGTACACACACGCTTGTTTTTTATTGTAAGGATTGTCCACTGACTTCCTGGCTATATTTTCTATCCGATAAACCATAACCCCCACAAGAAACCCCCAAAGAAAGATTTTATAGTGATTATTGTTGTTGGTAAAGTCTCTTTATAGTTGGTAAAGTCTCTACTGTTTTTTTTGTATTATATGTATATATATATAAACCTCTGTTAAACTATCTATCTGACATCATTTCTGAGGAGTTAGAAGTGTAATGAGTTAGAAGAAAAAACATACTTCAGACCATGAAACTATAATCCCTAATTTTTGAGTAGCCTACTCTTACAAATTATGTCAGAGGTGGGATATAGATTATTTTAAATTACTCATATTTTAGGTAAAACAATGTTCTGTTTTTGTTTCATAGACAGTATTAAGCTAATTATAACTAGCTGAAAACCCCTCGAGGCTATCATTTTTAGCTAATTGTCAATTTCCCATTAGAGATTGTAAATATATAAAGGCAGCAATTGTGTCACAATCGCACAGACAAGCTGGACTTTTTTCCAAGGGCTATTGCGTCCATGACATCTTCATTAACCTTTATTAGTTTAACAAATTGCCAACTTGAACTTCTCGTTCAAGTTTGAACTTATTGTTGTATTAGTTAAAGCTTTTAAAATGAAAGCGTCCACTGGGAATGCTGTTGAGAACAAAAGGAACAGCTGAAGATCATTTGAAGAAGACAGGCAAACAACATCGTTTTAAAGCAGTAGTAGAGCGGACTCCATGCAGTGTTTTAAGAAAATGAAATGAAACAGTTTACATCTTAAGATAAAAAAAAAACGAATTTTTTGGAAGATATCAAGTAGAAATTTTCCCCATTCTCCCTCAAGCACTCATTTTTCAGGCACACCTTCATGAATGGAGGAAGTGAGGAAGAGAAATGCTCGCGATGGAGAGAAAGAAATGAAAGTAATGCGTTCCTGTCCTTCATGATCCACTGCTCTCCTCGCCTCACTGGTAATCCCGCTCATCAGACTCACACCTGAGTGGCAGTAGGAGAAGAAAGTAGCTCCTGGGAGACGGACTGCTGAAACAAAAAACAATTCTCTAACAGCACAGTCTGCCCTCGCCGTCTAATGGAAACACCTCACTGAAGCTGGTCTGCATGATGGATGAGATGTTCACTACATTCAGTGTGGCATCTTTTCAATACTGATTTAAAAGGCTGCAGGCATGTGTACCAATGATCTTGCTTTATCTTTCAGCACTCTGTTCTCACAACACTGTCAGTTTAATATAAAAAGCAGTGTTTTCCATTAATCCAATTGATGTTTTGCTGTGCTCCACCTCCCTGGTTACTGTTGCTTTCCGACATTGGCTGAATGCTCATAAAACCAGCATAGCTTAGCTTACCGAATACTGCATGAAATTTACGGTATGCCAGTGTTAACTGCATTTTTCAGTAGTGCCATAGTGCAACCAAATGCTGTCCCTGTTTTTAATGTCATATTAAATTAGTGGGGCAAAAGTCAAATAGGCCTAGTTATTTTGCATTTTAATCCAATGTGGAAACGTACTTTAACTCATGGCAGTCCAATCAAATAATAAAAGTGGAGGCAGAAATGCTAAAATTGTGTCTGATATTGTTTGCATTTCTTAAAGAGAATAGTTGACGGTAGCCATTGACTTCCATATTTTTTCCTACTATGGATGTCAATAGCTACCGTCAACTGTAAGGTTAACAATATTCTTCAAAATATTCATGCAAGCCATGTTTTCACGGTAGGGGGCGCTATTACACATCTTCTGTAAGAGTAAAGAATCTCGGATCGAAAGACAAGTGAAGAAAAAGCAGAAACATGCGATAAAAACATTCCTTTTGAACATATACAATTAAAACTATTCCGAATGAAATGTCGACACTGGACGAGCTATAGGACTACGAAGCTGGGGGTGCTGATGGAAGCCCCCATCATTGTGAATCCTGTCTGGAAGTGGTCTTCGCCAAAAATGGGATTTTCTCAACTTTTGTTTAAAATGTTTTTTTAATACCCAGTTTTAAGTGTTGATTTTGCGTTTTCAATTTTTAATTGAGTTTGAATATTACAGCTCATTCTTGAGCAGTTAATTTTCTTGTGACTTTTAAAAAATCCACATGATATTTTCAGGATAAATGCGTTTAAATGTCACCTCAGCTCATCAGAGAGACACCAACTGCACTTTTGCAGATCTTTCACTCACTTTCGCCGTCGTTATTGAGTTCTTTCAGCTGTGTTTCTCACCTCCCACCAGCAGGTTTGAGTGGCTCTCCATCAGGAGACATTTGAATTATGCAAATGAAGTAAATACACCACCCAAAGGCAAGGCCTATTTTTAATGTTGACTGTTTAATTAATCTGTTGTGATCTAAATGAAAAATTAACTTCCCAATAATCATTTCAAATGAGTCTGTAAAGGCTCTTTGGGGGGGTCACAAAGTGTGTCTGTGTCATTCTGGTGGTCCAGTCTCTTAAAGGGATACTCCAATGAAAAATTAAAATTCTGTCAGTTACTTGTCATTTTGGTACCCTGTGACTTTAAAATGTGCAAAAACAGTTGAACAATTCTTCAAAATATCTCCTCAAATGAAGGAAATGGGGTTGGAATGAACATGAGGGTGAGTGAATGATTTTAATTTTGGGGGGAACTATGGTAGCGAACGCAAAGATTCTTGGGGTAACGTAAAGGTTTTGTGAGGGAACACAACGGTTTTGTCAGTAAAAGTTTTTCTGGCAGACACACAACGTTTTTAAAGGGTCATGGAACCCCTCTTTCAGCTCATGTCTAGCTCACAATCTTTTTAAAAAATGCAACTTAAATGTATGTGGCTAACTGTGAGAAGTAGGTAGGGAGTGGGTGTTATATGGCCATCGCTGTCAATGTCCCATGCATATCGATTGTCACTAAAAAGCAATGGTTAAACGTGAGAAAATGCTAGATTTTTGATATATAGCTGGCAAAGTTAAAGTCTTAGGAAATACACTGACACTTTATTATTGTACTTTCAAAAATAACTGAATGCCCTGCTACATATTAGCCTACATTAATCGTAATTCTATTTAAAAATTAATGTAGGCTACATGAATCATTATGTCATTATAAAATATATAGTGGTATATAGAGACACTATAAATGCATTTCAGAAAAAATAAATAATTTTTCGCTTAAAAAAATCGTTCTACGCGCCCTCTGAACCCTCATAATAAATGGACTTTGCACCATGAAAACGAATACTTGCGTCCCACGATAGCCCCCTTTCACATGACGTCACGCAACTTCCGTTCTGACTCAACGAACGCAGTGTATGTTTACACCCGCCGGCCGGTATAGTGGAACGCGCCATCAAAGAGTATTTGACACGATGGAGTTTACACAATCCCTTCAACACCTGCCAAAAACACATCTAGATGATGTACAGCGACATGCAGACAAATTTTCCCTTACAGCACGTTCCAAACTTGACAAAGGATAATAAATTCTTCATTGAGCAGTACCTGTTTGCATATGAAGGTAAGCATTTTGAATTGTCCCGCCCATATTACTCTAGCGGAGAAGTTAGCATAACAGTAGTTGTTAGCTTTCTCTCTTGCAGTGAAAGTCCATAAGTTCATATATATATAAGAAGAAAGAATATTCTTGATTAATTTTCTGTAATTCAAACCTGTAAACTCTGAAATTGCGTGTGTATGACACGCCAATTCGTATTTCCATATTTTGGCGTGCTATCAACACGCATAATCGCTTTTCAGCGTGTTTATGAACGCCGACTGTATATTTACATATATAACCTACCTCAACCCCGTCCCTAAATTTACCCGTCACTGGGGTTAATAGCATTTATGAGTGTTCCTCTACCATCCTAGGAAAAAAATATCGCTCCACAGATGTGGATGTACATTTTGCTTTGTTTCACTCTGACATTTAACAGCGTGTACATACACGTGGAATCACTCGGAAATTTTAAACCTGGAAGACTAAAAAAGTGGCAAAAAACTAAAATGTAACCATTTTAACCCTATTATTAAGTCTAACAGATGCTAACATTGTCTACAATGATGTTCAACACACATACAATGGGGTTTTATGACCCTTTAAGGGGAATGCAAACCTTTTGCAAGAGATTACATAACAATATAAATATCTTTTTCATTCATTCATCTTTTTCATATCATTCTTTCACATTCCCAAATGTTTTCCACCACCATGTCTCTTTAGAGGCTCCATAGGTTTCAGACTGGTTTTCAAAGCTTTGTTATGTCTCGTCACAATTAAATTCAAATGAGCTTTAACAAAAAAATCAACCATATTTGATCATAGTGATTTTGTTCCTCATCCTTCAGGGTATCTTTCTTGCAATTTGATTTTCAAGTTAAGCTACATGTGATTCCTTGCTTAGAGTTTCTCTCATGTACTGAGAAAGTTTTTTAAGCTGTTCTAAGAACATTTTTGTCAAACCAGTAAAGTTTCTGATAAAAGGAAATCTGAAGCAGTCAAAGATGTTTTAAAGAAGCCCTCTTTTGAAGCAGAAACATCAACAGAGCCAGACTGAGCTGAAAGAGGAACTGCAAAACCCCTTTTAAGATGGACACTTCTGTTCAAGGTCATTGCTTTGACTTTGGTTGAAATGAATGTAGTTGGTTTTCACACAGGAGAAGAGGGAAACAGGAATCAGGGAGCTGAGAATAAACTTAGACCCCCTACTATCTGTCACTTAGGCTTTGTTCAGACAGGCAGCAAAAATCTGATATTTCAGTATCCGCTCATAATCCGTTTAGTTCAGAGGTTCTCAACCTTGGGGACGGTGTCTGAACAAATGGGTCCAATTTGATTACTTGCGCAATGACATTGGGCAGATTCAGTCCATAATATTGGATTTGAAAAACAAAAGCCTTTGACTGCCCCATCCATTTAAAATAGCTAGATAGAAATTAAATTATTGATGCTTTTGAGTTATTTAAGAGCTATTCTGGTAGATCTTTCTTAGTGTCATATATAGAGGCTGTACATATTTTATTGACCAATTTTTAATGCATGCATTTCATGTGGACTCAAAATGCGAAGGAGTATGTGTCATGCTATAGATGAGAGCACTTGGCTGACATAGAAAACAGCCTGATACAGAATGGGGACTTATATATGGAACATTTGATTAATTTTAGGAGATCAACTCATTACAAGTGAATTGTTCCTTTGGTTGCTCACGGTTATTCTTTTTTTCTACTATTGAACCTGGAATTTCGTACTATATAAATCAATCATCCAGAACAGATGTTGGCTTTTTGAGAACATCGCTTTGCTTGTTTGTGGTTTAATGCTGTTCAAGAATAATAAGCCACCTAATCTCATTAGAGCCCCATAAAACACTGGTGTGTGTGTGTGTTTGCAGTTACAGTGTAAATGACTTATTATCTGCATTCAGTCCTTTAATTAAGAGCATTCAAATACGAGATTTAAAGGTGCAGTATGTAATATTGACAGCTAGTGTTTGAAATGGATAATGCAGTCCAAATTCGTAACATTGCAGAGACTTGTTTCCCTCTCCTCTTCATACTCGACTCCAATGTGGGTTGCCAGATTGAGAACATGCAACAGGGACGAATGCAATTGACAATGGAAGGAGACGAGCCTTACATTGTACGTTGACAAGTCAGCCCGTTCTCATCCTAAGACGTCATCTAACTGACGCTTTTGACCATACGTCAACATCTGACGTTTTAGGGTACCATTTAACATCAGTTAGATGACTCTATCTAACCCTAACCCTACCCCAGTCCTAAACCTACCCTAGTCATCTAACTGACGCTAAAGGTAAAGCGTCAGTTGGATGACGACCTAGGATAGCGCCATCTAACTGACGTTAAAGGGTGCCCTAAAACATTGGATGTTGACGTATGGTCAAAAGCCTCAGTTAGACGACGTCTTGGGATGGGTACAGGCTGACGCTTTCGACCATACGTCAACTTCCGACGTTTTAGGGCACCCTTTAATGTCAGTTAGATGACGCTATCTAAGCCTAACCCTACCCCAGAACTAAACCTACCCACGTCACCAAACCGACACGATGACGGCCTATGATATCGTCATCTAACTGACGTTAAAGGGTGCCCTAAAACATTGGATGTTGACGTATGGTCAAAAGCATCAGTTAGATGACGTCTTGGGATGGGAACGGGCTGACGCTTTCGACCATACGTCAACATCCAACGTTTTATGGCACCCTTTAACGTCAGTTAGATGCCGCTATCCTAGGGCGTCATCTAACTGACTCTTTACCTTTGATCTGAAAATCAGATCAACAGATTTTGTCAAAAATGTTTAGTCAAGAAGGTCAAGAGTTGTGACAGGCCAAAATCACCATTTTAAGTGGAGATACAAACATTTCACGTGTATAAAACCACCCACATCTCATTCAAGGATAACTTTATGACATATCAAAGTAACATATCTAATAGTGCTTACTACAAAATAAAACATGGGATTTGTCCCTTTAAAAAAAACACAGGAAACTGCATCGAATGGCATTCCTCAAAAGTGTAGACTAATGTTTCACAGTTTGTTTTGAACACCATTAGTATGTTACCAAGCGCCCGAGTCGGAGAAATATATTTATTCTCATAACCTTTGCATTGCTTTCCTTGCTTTAGAGCTGACAAGAAAAAGGTTGGGTTATGTGTCCCCCGCCCCCATCCACCCGTTCTCGCTCTTTTTTCCCCACTTTTTTTCTCCCCTTGATGTTTTTTTGACTGAAAGTGCAGTGCGTAGGGATTTCCTCCACCCTGTGATTTGCAAGAGCTTGACAGCTGTCGTATTCCAGCACGAAGAACAGAATGAATTACGGGCGCCCACCAGAGCGTGATGTTCCAACATTAATGAGATACAGCAACACATTAACGTAGAAGGTCTGCGTTCCACAGCGGCACAATTGAGAAAATCCCCTGTTGAACAACATTAAGTTGTGTGATGATGTGAGAAGTTTCTCCTTAGAAAGTTTTTGCTTGGAAATGAAATGGCTTTTCTAATATTATACAGTGACTATTGTATGCATTGCAAATTACTATTGATTCCCACCTCCTCGTGCATGAGGTCTGATGTTTTAGCTTCCGTGCGTCGTTTCATGGTAAAAATAGTTGCATTTCATCCAAGTGCTCTTTTGTAAGTTGAAATTGTGAAGAAGACAAAAGGTGCGAGGGAGACATGGGTTAAAGCTTGGTTTTCTCACTTCCCTTAGCTTGCACTTAAAGTGATTCTCAGAGAGCAGGTTACCACAAGGCCACTGTGAGCTCGTTTCACATTTAATGTTTGACGATTTCCAGAGTCTCTCAGCCTGCTCCCCTGAGAGCCAATCTTGCCATGTTCTGACGCTGATGGACCACCACAGAGTCTTCAAAAGGCAGAGCAACAGGAGAGCTGTCGCGATTGCGTTGGTGCAATCACCTTCCTGTGCATGCTATGTGAGGAAATGCTTTAAAAAACAAAGCCTTGCCTCTTGAGTGACCATGTCATGTCTGCTGTAATCCCTGCACTTCCTTGTATGCTCGGAGTAAGCATTTTTTAAAAAAGCAATCAGCATCCCCAGAATACTTGCTGGATGAAATGTCACCACTTTGACATTTTCAGGGCTTAGCTTAAGCCAGTTGTTGAGTGTTTTCTGACTATATGATAAAAATATGTTACAGGTGCTATTTTCCATTTCAGGCAACACCCACGGTATTTTAAATGAAAATATATTTTTCTCTCAAAGTCTGTCTTTCTCTTCAACCATTAATGGAGACTTGAGTGGCATTGAGAGTTTTCATGGAGAAAATAGCTTTAGAAAACAGACTGGTCTGTTATTATAGTAAGATTGATTTCAGTTATGTATAAGGAGCATAATAAATCAGTTTGTCACTCACTAAATATGTCACTTTTCATTTATACATGTAAATTGGTCATTCTTGGCCAGAATAAGCTAGAATGTGAACCAAACTTTGTCAATAGTAAAATGTACCTGACTACATTAGAAGATTCATAGGTCACCTTGGACATCCTCCGTGTTTTTTATATAGCAGGAGGCCATGACATTGTATCTTTCTGAGGTGAATTGGTTGTTGGCAGTGATGGGGGAGGTTCAGTTATGTCGATGGTGGGCTTGAGGTGACAACCAGGTTGAAATGTCAGTGACAGATGGGACGCGGGAAAGTGGTGTTAGCAAGCAATTCAAATCAGCGGAGTACAAAAATAGAGGTTGATGAACTAGATTCAGTCTTAAACTGGCAGAATGCCATTTTTCATGTGTGAAGAAGATATTATATGTTGTTGTGGATTTTTTTTTTTGATTTATGCCAGGGGCTCTTCAGCCCTTTTCAGGACCTCTTAGTGTGTAGAGAGATGGAGCAAGGACCCAGTGTTAAACATAAAGTTGAGTGGGGCATCATTACTCCAGTCCTCTGTGTCTGATCCTACAGAAATCATTTTAATATGCACTCTAAAAAAATGCTGGGTTGTTTTGACCCAATTTTGGGTCAAATGTGGACAGACCCAAATGTTGGATTAAAAAAATGCAATTAATAAATGTAACCCAACAGCTGGGTTTGTCCATATTTGACCCAAAATTGGGTTAAAACAACCCAGCATTTTTTAGAGCGTGCTGATTCGGCGCTCAAGAAACATTTCTTATTATTATCAATGTTGAAAACAGTTGTGCTGCTTCATTTTTTTTTCTATTTTTTCCCCCGAAAATCCAATTTTATAAAATGAATTGAATTGAGATTTTTTGTGATAATGTAAAATTCTTTACAGTCCTTCTGATCAAATAAATGCATCCTTGGTTGATGAAAGTATTAATTTCTTTCAAATATATGAAAATCCACTACAGTAATTGTTATTTATGTAAAGAGTCATACACTTGAACTTTACATTTTTTGTAATGTAATGAAACTTTAGCTCTGGTTGAAGTAACATTTTTATTATTATAACATTTTCATTCCCAATGCTGATTCTGATTAATGTTTTTTACTTAAAAGCATCTTTTTTTTTCATTTGCTTTGCTCTTTCACTATAATCACAAAGTACTGACAGGGATTATGAAAAAATGCAACATCAAACTATGCTGTTGATATGCTTAACCATTTTTAAGACAATTTACTGTATGAAACATTGGCTTGCTGTGTGTTCATTTACCTTCCATATCTCAATTTCAGCATTGACTTTGATAGAAAGAAGTAGAGAATAACTTTTCTCAGGAGCTTGCTTGTTTTGTACAAATGGCTCTGAGAGACACTCGTGTCTAATCAACGAAGATTAATAGCTTCGGAGAGTTATGGAGCTGTTACAAAAAAAGGGAGGGAGACATGAAAAAAAAAGATAAAAAGATGATGAATCTCCTTCCCAACAGAATTAAATTAAAAACGAGTGCGCAACACTTAATTATGATCAAGATAATTACAGATGTTGAATATTTAAAAGCCATGAGAACTTTGTCTTACAAACGTATTGAATGCATAAGACAGCATAATGTGCTTTTTTGTTTGAATTTTACATTTATATTACGTTTCCAGTACTGTATGTTCTATATATTTATTCTTCTGAGCCATGTGCATATATTATATTACAGTATATATATTCAATTGAGCATTTCATCTTCACGAGAAAGAGAAAAATGCATATACTTCTTTCTCAAATAACATTGGATTGAAGTAAATGCATTGAATCTCCATTAAAGGCCCTTGTTTTATGTTTGTGGAAATAACAATCAATCAAAGCCATCTCTGACATTAGACACAATTGGCCCCTAAAGCAAGGCTCTACGATTTAATCAGCTTCAGTGAGAGGCAAGTAAAAAAACGAGTGTGAAGGTGCAAAACGAGAAGAGAGCCCCATGAGGTTCATCTGAACTTTCAAAGAAATCCAATTAAACGAGGGAGATAAAGAGGCAAACACCAGCAGTGTTCCCTTTGTCTGCGGCTCTTTTCGTACAAAATGTTATTTGTTCACTGCATTGCCAGGAGACGTTAGGAAAATATATAAATAAATAAAGGGAAAAACAGCCCGGTCTGCTTCTATTGAGGTTTCACGTGTATTATTTTTATTATTTTTGTGCAAGGGTTCAAAGTGAACACTAACATGCTACGTATGTGACATGAGACGTGCGATCCTAAAATAAAGCAAGGCATGGAAATCCATTATTTGCACAGCTCTCATGCATCTCAAATTACGTAACATAAAACCAGAGAGCATGTGTTGGGAATTTCAGACTTGAATATGACACATTCTTTTATTTTTATTGTCGATTTGTGTGACAGTGAATGACTGGCATGTCATATTAATATTGACTTTATGTCTTAGAGATCCTATCGTTGTTTTTCTTGTTGTTTTGATTTATTTATTTTTACAATGGTTTGGTTTGATGGATGGAAAGATAGATTGATTGAAGAGTAGAATTAAAGAGTATGTGTTGATTAATGGTATATTCAAGTATGAGCTTTGGATATGTGTGCAGCACATAAAACAATGTGCGGGTGCTGAAAATATGTGCTCTTTCAAATATCTTGAATGATTTAAAGCCACAAAATAAAACAGAATTGCAACGCTGTTATGTTCATTTAAAAAAAAAAACATGTTTCTAATAAGTAACTTGATAAGTTTGTGGTGTGATCGAATGTGTTCAGTTTACGTTGCAAACCATGTCAAAGTATCGTCAAGTTTATGTTTACCACAGACCTTATTTTACTCATAAATTGAAAAAAAAAAACATAAAAACCATCGACAAATTTCAAGAGAACCACTGGTGAACTACTTTTTCGAGTTTTGACGTTACGCCTGCAGCACTCTGTAAAAGAAAGAGAAAAAAAGTTGCAGATTTCTTTTATAAAGAATGCTTGCCTCTAGTAGAGTGTTTCAATGAATTTACAGTTCCTGCGAAATAGCTGATTCTAGACACAGATAGATAGATAGATAGATAGATAGATAGATAGATAGATAGATAGATAGATAGATAGATAGATAGATAGATAGATAGATGGATAGACGGATGGATAGATAGACGGATGGACAGACAGACACAGATGGATAGATAGATAGATAGATAGATGGATAGATAGAAAGATGGATGGATGATCGTCAGTGTATCTCTGAGTGAGTGAGTGAGTGGAGGAGGGGCTCATTTGCATATTCATAGAACTACGCATACTAAATGAGGCAAGGGTGTCGAGTTACATTCAAGATATTTTAAGGCATGATTTTTTTCCCAAGAGAAAACATGTAGATATTTGATGTACTGTGCTCAGAGAGGAGCTGTCAGGGTTAAAGAGCCTGACTGCAGTGGATCCTGTGCGGTTTCATCCCAGTCTCGGTGCGGTCGTGTTCCTCCTCGTTCTTCTCGGCCGTAATCAGGTTTGCTTTCCTAAATCAGATTAGCGTGATCGCGTTATCCTGCTGCGGAATTGGAGTTGTTGCTTGTCCGTCAGGAATGAAGACTTCATTTGCTTCCGCTAGTAAAAAACACACACTGCTTTAAACACACATAACGTTGAAGAGCACCTCCTCTCCCTCACCAGCAAATAATGACATCCGGATCAAACATTAACAGGCTTAATTACTTGGAGATTGTGCTTTTAATTTACACTGATACAGTATTGATCACACAGAGCCGACGTGGAATCAAACGCCTCCGGGGGCTCGTCATCGTCCTGATGTTTCCTCCTAATGAACTGACGGCATGCGGCGGCATGAATCCGGCCCGGCTGGGAAACTCGGGGAATAATGGGGTTTGCCGGGTTTCTCATTCGCCGCCATGCACCAAATCTCCCGTGATTCATGCGTGTTTGCCTGCTTCCTCCCGCATGCCTGACCTTTTCCCAGTTAAAGTGTATATATATCCGCCCGCACACGCGGCGTCTGCCGGGACGGGGCCGACATCTTCAGGGACACATCAGAAACTAATCCAAACATCCCGCAGACGGGAGTGTGTTCCTCGTGGTTCTGAGAGGCACGTACGTGCGCTTAATGCCGCACAGAAATCGTTATCTTCAGTCCAGGCCATTCCTCACACAGTAAAAGTCATAATGGCGTTTCCTCGCTGCTCACAGCCTCAGGTGCTCTTCTGCTTTAATGATCCGGTCTGAAGATGCGAAAGGGCCACACGATCATGACAAGAAAACGACTTAAATAAAATAAAAAATATAAAAATATTACATTTAAATATAATTTAATTTATTTAAATATAATATAATTTTTTTAATTTAACATATAAATATTAAAATATATTTAAAAAAAATGTGTTATTTATACACTCTAAAAATGCTGGGTTGTTTTAACCCAATTTTGGGTAAAATATGGACAAACCCAGCTATTGGGTTACATTTTCAAATGACATTTTTGACCCAATGTGCTGGGTTTGTCCATATTTTACCCAAAATATGGTTACAACAACCCAGCATTTTTAAGAGTGTGTAAAATGGTTATAGAAACTATGTAT
>JAOTRC010000005.1:23370928-23392483 GCA_027497675.1 Cyprinella lutrensis
ATTATATGACTGACAGACAAGAACGGTTTGACCTAAAAATATCAAAATTGAAAATACTGCAGAAACAAAGACACCTACATCTTGGATGCCCTTGAGGTAAGCTAAAACATATATAAAAAAAATAATATCAAAGTGAACTATCCCTTTAAGACAAGTAGTGTGGTGAAGAGTAATTTTAAAGGCAAGAATAAGGACTCACTTGTTCTCATTGCTGGAGTCATATCTTGGGGTCGGGTCATAGTCATTGCCATTCACATCGTAGCTAGCCAGCTGATCCTAAATGATGGACAAAGCACATCAAATAAACCATCTGAGGCATTGAGAATGAAATAAACCCCTTTTGTTTTTCTACTGTAGAAATCTAGAGTGCTACATAACAAGCAGTAGGCAAGGCAAGGCAAGTGTATTTATATAGCACATTTCATACAATGGTAATTCAAAGTGCTTTACATAGAAGAAATTAAAATAAAAGAAATAAGAATAATTAAAATAGTTTAGAATAAAAATAAATAAATAATAAAATTAAAATACAGTAAATAATTAAAACAGTTTAGAATCAAAAATAAAATGAAGTACAGTAACAGTCGGACAATCAGTGACACAGCGCTCATTCAGTAAATGCATAGCTAAACAGATGTGTTTAGTAATTGTTTTATTCATGCAGTGTTAAAAATAACACTCAATAGGATGCATTTATGTTACTAAAATGACACGTAAGAATGCAATTACAGAGTTTAGAAAAAGTTTCAAGATAATCTCACATAATTCTGAGCCAGATCCGGATGGTTCCTCTCAATACCGTCGTCCAAGATGGTGACGACCACATTTCGACCAGTGTAGCCTCTCTGCCAGGCCGCAAGGATATTCATTTCTGAACGACAGCGGCTGTTTTTATCACTACAGTGCTGGAAGACAATAAGAAGTCATCAACATCAACATGTCCCTTCACTTGCGATCAGTTTCAGGCCATGCATTTGACTTTGAAAATATGAAACATTGAAACATTACATTCTCTGTTCTCCAGAAACAAGCCTTTATTACTTCAGTAACCTTATGACTCAATCCGTCTGTGAGGAAATATGTCACAGCGAGTGGCAGCATAAACCTGTAAATTAAACGGGACGATTCATGTTTATTCAGCAGCAGAGGTTTTCGTGTCCTTCAAGGTCTCATTTATGATTCCTTTCAACACAGTCTTTGAGGACACAATCAACAAAGACGTCCCAGTGCGAAGCCAACATCAGAGGACGGATTGAAAACAGTCTCAGATACCTCTGTGCTGCAATATCAATCATGTGAATCATGTAACACTGAAGTGAATATGCTTTAATAATGCTTGAAAACATCAGCTTTAATGGATTAACCATTAATCTTGTCGTGTTTGAAACTGATAAACAAAGAACAAAAGCATTTGCATAGACACTTCGGTATAAGCAACAACGTCTGAAGTACTTTTCGGAAGGAAAAATATGGTTAATTTATAGCATAATTTTAGCTTTTTACTTCTGTCGATTGTGTTAATACATCAAAACTCATAAAGGTTGCATTCATTTGAGAAGATTATCATGATGAACGAAACATGAAAGAATCATTAACTTATTTTATGAGCTTATTTTGTGCAAAAGCCAATGGAAAAATCCTATCAGCTTTTTGTCAAGGGAACCGAGGGTTTTTGAGCGACTATGTAAAATGATGCTTTTGACTGAAATTTGCCCTGTGTTCATTTCCTCAATATGAACTAATTTGTAATTTATAGAATCAGGGTAGTAAGAGAAACAAACCAGCGCACATACACTACTTTCACACAGTTCGGGTTTTATGAGGCAAGGGCAGCGGAAACAGTCCTGCTATAAAACAAATAAAACAACAGGAGCTTCACAAATGAGCCCGTTTAATGAAGCACAAATCAGTGGCCCTTTTCTCTCTAGGAGTCACTGGAAATGAGGCAGCGATTCATTTGCTAAATCACTTCATTAGGCAAAAAAAAAAGGTTAAAAGGTAAAGCTAGCTTAAGAAATACAGGACTGAATGTGTGAAATATCTACTAACAATATACCACATGTTGGACCATTTGGGATCGTTGAAGTGGATGTAGCTCGGGTCACTCCTGGCTTGACGTTTCACTCGTGACTTCACCACCTGCTGCTGCGCCCATTCAACCTGCAGAAAAGGCACATCGACTCACATCAAAGACTAAACAGTTTATGCTCACCTTCATGCACATAAACATGTCTGCGAAATGCGCGGCCTGTATTTAGTCATGCTCTGGCTTTTCCATTACGTGAGGCTTATGTAGTCATTACATTTTGAGGAGAAACAAATGGGAATGTAGTACTCTGAAACATGCCTTCCTAAATCCAGCCTGGAGAAGAAATACCATCCAAAATATATAGAGTTTTATTTTATCACACACATTTCTGTCCCTAAATATGTACTAGCAATAGAAATGCTACCAATTTTGGAATTCATTTATGCTTATAATATTTGGTTAGTGCAATCATGTTTTACCTTGAATATGAAATATGAAAATCAACAATAAATTAGAGTGTGTGCTAGTCTAAAAATGGCTAAATGCGAGGAAGAAAGTGCTCTTGTGCTTTCTATATCGATTAGAGCAGCACCAACCACATCCAGATCTATCCAGATCTCTGTATCCTTCCAGTTAAACGTATCATCTGTTATAAATAAAAGGGATGCGGACTTCTAATTTGAAGTCACCCGGCCATCCCCGCAGATTTATTTGTCTTGCGGCAATGCCCGAATTTGTGGTTCCCTTCAGAATCACTAGTGCACTACGCTTTCTTGATTTCATTAAAGAGGTCCAGAGGGAAAATGTAACGAAAATCACATATTGCAATAATTATGTCTTTCTCTTTTCTACAGTCCCAGTGTTATAAATGAATGGGTTGGGTTGGGAATCAAGAACCAGTTCTTATTAAAAAGTGGCTCTATTAAATAAATAAAAAGAAACAAATGATTTATGACTTTTGGTTCCATTAATTCTTGAAGGTTTGGATCATACTGATCCACTAATGAGTCTCTAGCAAGTTGTTTGGAGGCTGAATTGAATGTCATGAGAGAGTGCAGCAAAAAAGCACAGTGATAATAAAGATCTCTCAATGAGTCAGTAAACTTGTTTAGATATAGGATAGTATCAAGAGCTATTGAACAAATTTAAAAAAAAGTGGTCTCAATAATTATGAGGTCATGAAAACTGCATGTATTAAAGTTTAAAATGGTTTAGATGAAGTACAGCAAGTCACACTGCTGTGGCACTTTTGATAAATTTAATGCATCCTTGCTGAATTAAATAATTAATTTCTTTAAAAGAAATCTATTAAAAGGTAGCGTAATTCATTATTGAACACTTGTGCCTTTTATCACTATGCAACAACAGCAGATTGAACACTGCAGATCTGAAAGATTACATTAGTGTCCTTTTATATAGACAAAGACACTTCAACAACACATCTATTGGATGAGATGTTATTTGCCTCGTTCTTTTCAGCTTGACAGCTCTTTGCTTGTGGTAACAAAACATTTTGCGCCACCGTCCTCGCATGGCCTCTGCCTGTGGCCTGACACTGATGAAATGGGTTATTGGGCATTTGCTACGCAACACCATTTGTACACATGGCCCGGGGCAGGATATGATCAGAGGGCCTCCGTCAGATGCCCTCCAATACACCTGGACTGTTTTATTTCTCCCGAGATGCCGGCTGTCGGGAGGAGATAATCTTAGCAGGGGAGGGCTGGCTTCAAAATCCTGAAAACAGCTTGACTTTGAATGCCTGGCTGCTCTGTCAAATGAAGTCTTGGACAAACATGGTCGCTCGTCATATTAATGCGTCCGGGACCGAAGTGATTTAATGTGTAAGTCGGAGGATTGAAAGTCAGAGCATGGGAACCATCTGAAAGGAGGAGGGACACAATTGTAACAGAACTTAACAGCTTGGCCTATGAATATTCATTATTTAGTCATATAATGAATTTTCAACAGTAGTCTCAGTGCTACTTTTGATCTGAAAATTGTTTTGTATACTACAGTTTGTTCATTAGATCAACATAATGATGATTTCCAAATAAAAGTGTCATAATTAAAAGTTTCCTCTCATATAATGCTTGCTACACCTCCTAATAAAGTTTATAGTGTTAAAAGTTTTACTAGTGTGAAACCCATAATGCAAAATGGAGTAATTTTCAGTTTAGTTATGTTAATTTTGATTGTGCATTAACCAGTACCTCCAGGATTTTGCGATTGCCATAAAGTGAATTCAACCAACCGACGCATTATTTTCAATTTAAGACAATAGTAATTTAAGCTGTAAAAAATGCTAAAACAACTATAACAATAGAGAATTTCATAATGTCAAAACATTAAATAACTATTTAAAACATTTAAAATATACACTCTGTAATCAGTGACAGAAGTATTCAGGCATCTGTGTCTAACACAATTCTGTATTTTCAGCTAAGCAGAATTATGAATAGATCTATACTGGTGAGACCAATGCTTTGTGAAAGTCAACACTCACACACAACAAAAATTAAATATCACCTCAATTTTTCAAAAAAAGTCACTGAAAATGTAAAAATCTGCGATAAATCATGCAAAATCCTGGTGGGAGTGAATAAAAAAATGATTTTAGTAAACTAAACTTAATTTGCTATTTTTATCCAATTGATTTGTACAATGTATTTGAATTGACAAACTAAGTAAAAGTAAAAAAAAACATTTTGAAAGAATTTTCTTTTTTTCAATTAAGTTTCAGTCATAGTTTTACGGTCATTGTACACAGTGGAGTGAGAAGGGTCCATCTGTGCTATTGTTTAATTATGCAATATTGAGCATTGAGTGCGTTTGCAACCCCCAGGCTCAAAGTCACCCTGTTCAGTGTTGAAATAGAATAAGAGCACAAAAAATATGCCGTAACCAACCCCAAAATTAAAGAGAATCCTTGAGAATAGATTAACTGAATTTTGACCAATGTAAAAATGTGGATGCGTATTCAAGCAGTCATTTCAACAGCTTTGTGTTTCATCCCTTATGACACATACGACATATCAGAAACTCACCATGCTGAAAATAATAACATCAGAGATGAGGTTACAGTTTGTTTCACATTCACAACAACACATCATACTGCAGGACATGCGCAAAATGAAATGCGCTATGAATACACAACTGCTGCCATATTTAGCTGTAAATTTTAACTACCATCCCACCGGCATCACGGGGTGTTTATGATTCAGACTCCATCAGCTCTTGTGTCAGATGGCCTGCACAGGGCCAATTTTGAGATGTTTATGGCATAAAATGTTTGAAATATGTTCCACTAGTTTTGTTGAGCATATTTTGGTGATTTCTAACTAAATTAGACTTTTCATGAAGACAGCAGATGCAGACTCTCATTTTGAAGCTTAATTTTAGATAACCGTTTAAAAGTTTGGTAATAATAAGGAGTGTTTCTTGAGCAGCAAATCAACATATTACAATGATTTCAGAAAGATCATGTAATGATGTAATGAGTAATGATGCTGAAAATTCATAGAATGTTAAAACCAATGAAGAGAGGGGTGTGTTTGTTTGGGTTGATTTCAAATATCAACAATGTGCAGCAACGACTTTTTGAGAAATAACATACTACACCTTTAAGAACCCGTGAAAACCGTGTTTGATTTCAAATATCATCAATGTTCAGCGCTCACCCTGTGGTCTGTGTGGGTCCTAACGCCCCAGTATAGTGATGGGGACACTATACTGTCAAAGAGCACTGTGCTTCAGATGAGATGTTAAACCGAGGTCCTGACAGGCCACCTGAGCATTGTTTCTGACCATGTCCATTCCTTTATGGCGACCATGTACCCATCCTCTGATGGCTACTTCCAGCAGGATAATGCACCATGTCACAAAGCTTGAATCATTTCAAATAGTTTTTTTTGAACATGACTATGAGTTCACTGTCCTAAAATGACCCCCAGAGTCACCAGATCTCAACCCAATAGAGCATCTTTGGGGTTGTGGTGGAATGGGAGCTTCGTGCCCTGGATGTGCATCCCACAAATCTCCATCAACTCTTAATTAAATTGTGAATCATGTGAATGTTTAGAGAGTGCACTAGCACAGTTTATGATCTCAAAGCACACATGGACTAAAAAAATTAAATGTGTATATGTGCTGAAGATTTATTTATTTCGTTATTTACAGTTGATGGTCTCAAAGTTAATAGACTAAAAGCCTGAAATCTTTTATTTCTCTCTCCTTTTTTTAAAGATAGTGCCATGATCAAAATCCAGAATATGTCACTGCAATGTCAAGACTCTCTTTGAAGAGTGGTAAACACATCTCCTGTGATCATACACAGTTGGCTACGTACGGGCCTCGCCATATGCAGCCGACACCTGAGTGTTCCTCCTGACTGTTCCCTGCGTCAGTCTGAGCTCGCATGGCTGGTGAAGGGCAATCAGTCACAGAAACAGATGTGTTTGCGTGTTCTACATAATGCGGGGCAATAATCTCGCAGTCTGCCGCAGCATTACCCCCTGCTGTCCTGAAAGCCAGTGACAAACCGTTCTCTGTCTTTCCCTGGGAACGGTGCAAAGAGCGCTTGTGTACAAACCAGGTCACTTAATTAGACTTTTATAGAGTCGGAAGGGATGTTGCCCTGTCCAGTGTTCTCTTGCAATTATTTTTGTAACGTTTAATTCGATTTCTTCCTGCGTAGGTATTCCTTCAAACATTTCGATGCCCACATTTTTAGCATATTGTTGTCTATGTATCAGTCACTTGCACTGGTTTCAAATCCCAGTGACAGAATGTAAATATTTCATTTCAGCTGTGCTGCAGCTCAAAACACATTATTAATTTATAGATTTGAAACCCCTCCAATGCTTCCTGTATCTGATATTATACCTTTGAAAACGGTCTACATCTTCCGGCAGCTTATGAAGTTCTTGTCTGAATATTGCTCATCATGCTAGCCCACCCTCTACCTCTCGCTTGAGGATAAAGCCTGGAATTATAAAAGTTCCTTTTGCGGAATTGCACCTCGGCAGGCAGTCATCCTTTAGCTGGGGCTTTTCTAATCATTGGCTTACAGTGAGGATAGATCAACATCAGCAGAATGTGAGTCTGCTTTTGTAGATGGCCTTCAGGCCCAGTTATTCGCTTATTTAAATGAATCTGTGATTCACTCAATAAGGTTTTTGTTTATGTGCTCTGACTCTGCTTCAACATTTGTGATCTTGGACTGCTTTTTGATTTATTTCATGGTATTAATAAAATGAACATCCCAACAAGTGTAATGTTATGACTGTCTAATGCATTTTTATGAATAAATTCCTTGAATTTTTTGGTGTTATGTTGCAGATTCAAGACATAAAAAATCGTCTGGTCCTTGTCAGGTCTTAAAATGAGGCAAATACAACCTCAGATAAACAAAAACGCATACCATTTTGGTAACACTTTATGTGAAGGGGTGTGCATAAGACTGACTTGACACTGTCATAAACATAACACCTGTCATGAACATGAAGGAGTCTTTATGAATGTTTATGACTGTTGTCATTTAGTGTTATTCGGTAAATTGTGACACTTTTAATGCAAAGTTGACATTGTTTAAAATGTCTTTGTTATGACAACTTGACATAAACCAAGAAATCATAACTAGTCCTACGTGTTCCACTTTACTTGTAAGGGGAAATTTTAATGACACTGTTGTTAAAGCATTTGACAGTGTAATAACCGTTAATGACATATTTATAACTAGTACAATGTGTTCCACTTTACTTGAGGACAAGTAAAATATTCATGTCACTGTTATAATGGTGTCATGACGGCCAAAGTTAAAACCAGCCATAACATATGACAGGGTAATGTAATGTTAACACAAAGCTAAATAACTTCTTTAAGTTTGATAATTAGACCTGTTATGACATATTTGTGACAGGTTATGATTTCTTGGTTAATGTCAAGTTGTCATAACAAAGACATTTTAAACAATGTCAACTTTGCATTAAAAGTGTCATAATTTACCAAATGACACTTAATGACAAAAGTCATAAACATTCATAAAGACTCCTTATGTTCATGACAGGTGTTATGTCATATTTATGATAGTCTTATGCACACCCCTTTAAATAAAGTGTTACCCTGCAGGGTAATCTATCTCTCTTCAAATTAATGAACTAAAGAAGAATGCAGTGACAATTCAAGCTGTTTCCATTTTTTATTATTTATATTTTATTTATTTACATTTTTGTTCTTTTTTAAAGGTTAAGTGATTTTAACACGTGACATCAAATGGTATTGCACAAATCAATTTAACCATTTTAATAGGCTTTCCACAGTTGGAAGTGCCCCAAAGAGAATGTGTCCCAATTATGTGTGTAATATTTACACACATAATTGTGAAAGTCGACCTTTGAATAACTTTTTGTGTCTCTACACATTTAAACTGGGATAGTAGCAAGTGTTTTATTACTGAAGAAATTACACTGTTTAACTTACAATGTATGCAGTGTTTCCGGCTCCAGTATTCAACAACACAGCGCTCTGCCACTTTGAAATCTACAACAATAGGGAAAGAAATGTTATTGTACTTGAGTTATGAACTTGTGGTCTGAACTGAATTGGATGGGAGTGTGTACTCTGAAATATTGCCAAGAAAATATGTCTTATAATTGTGTTGTCGCCACAGGCTGCATTCAAATCCCAAAACGTCCAGCACGATTAGTATAGTCTGATACACAAATAAATAGCCTACTCATGAGCCATTTCTTTTATTTAGGCTAGTCACATAAAAAAGGCTCATCTTAAATTTTAATCAGTCTATTGAACCCTTCACTGAATGAACAATGATTCCATCAGAATTACTGAATTAACATCTGGTCTTACTGAACCACAGATTTTTTTTTGTCATATCTGACTCCAAACGAAGTAGGGTTTTGTGTATTTAAATGTGAAATTATGTAAAAAAAAAATTTATGTTATAATACATTCTCTTAACCCAGTTTATTGCTCATTGGCTACTATTCATATGCCATTTATGGGCTTATCTCCCTCAGAAGTGTAAATTTTGAGCCCCCCAGGCACCTTCTAAACTTTGAGAACGGTCCGCTCAGATCCGTCAATCTCTTTCAAGCTCAAACTATAGCAAGAGTTTGGGGCGTGGCGACTGTAGCAGGTGGAGCCAGAGGGAGTGTAGCTGGTGTGGGACCATGACTAATTCATTACATGGAAAAATAATTTTAGCTTTGGTTACAGAAGTGTATCGGAATATCAAAAGCAATGCAATATGAGTTGAAATACTTGTAGTATCGTAATTCCAAGGTTCAAGAGTAAGATAAAGCAGAACAGAATCTAGAGCAGACGTAAAAGTACAGACAAATAAAAATGATAGTATATATATATACACACACACTCACCTAAAGGATTATTAGGAACAATAATTATCTAATCAACCAATAACATGGCATGCATTTATGCATTTGCTTCAATGCATATAGGGGTGTGGTCCTGGTCAAGACAATCTCCTGAACTCCAAATTGAACGTCAGAATGGGAAAGAAACCTTGTTTTAACTGACCGAGGTATGCAGCAAAGCATTTGTGAAGCCACAACACGCACAACCTTGAGACGGATGGGCTACAACAGCAGAAGACCCCATCGGGTATCACTCATCGCCACTACAAATAGGAAAAAGAGGCTACAATTTGCAAGAGGTCGCCAAAATTGGACAGTTGAAGACTGGAAAAATGTTGCCTCGTCTGATGAGTCTCGATTTCTGTTGAGACATTCAGATGGTAGAGTCAGAATTTGGCGTAAACAGAATTAGAACACGGATCCATCATGCCTTGTTACCACTGTGCAGGCTGGTGGTGGTGGTGTAATGGTGTGGGGGATGTGTTCTTGGCACACTTTAGGCCCCTTAGTGCCAATTTGGGCATCGTTTAAATGCCACGGCCTACCTGGGCATTGTTTCTGACCATGTCCATCCCTTTATGGCCACCATGTACCCTTCCTCTGATGGCTACTTCCAGCAAGATAATGCACCATGAATCATTTCAAATTGGTTTCTTGAACATGACAATGAGTTCCCTGTACTAAAATGGCCCCCAGTCACCAGATCTCAACCCAATTGAGCATCTTTGGGATGTGGTGGAACAGGAGCTTCATGCCCTGGATGTTCATCCCACAAATCTCCATCAACTGCAAGATGCTATCCTATCAATATAGGCAAACATTTCTAAAGAATGCTTTCAGCACCTTGTTGAATCAATGCCACGTAGAATTAAGGCAATTCTGAAGGGAAAAGGGGGTCAAACACAGTATTAGTATGGCGTTCCTAATACTTTAGGTGAGTGTGTTACTCTGATAGATAAATACATTCAAATGCATATTCGCTACATCAACACATAAATCTTAAATACGGTAAATTCTGTAAAAAAATGAAATCATAACCATGCAGCTAAGTATCTAAGAAAGGTGTATATTTATATATTTTTTAAGTGAATATGGCCATCAATGGAGAAATATGCCGTTTGTGTCCAAATGGTGTCATTCTTGCATCTACCAGCAGGGGCTGAAATATTTGAGACCACAGTAAAAGATGTGGCTAGCATTGACAAATTCAGTGAATAGCTCTCCTTCAAAAGTGATTATTGTATCAACCCAATGCCTTATAAACAATTTATAAACACTCAAATTCTCTGAAACTCCGACTGAAATGGCTGATCTGAAACGGCTTGCCAGATTTGTTTCCAGACAGTCAGTAAATGGAAAGTGGGCATCTGTGGGTCTCGGTGTAGTAAGAAAAGTTTTTCATTTAATTCATGTAAATCAAGTAGATCAAGTAGTGAGGGTGAAGCTTAATCCAGACTAAAAAGGTTTAAAGTGAAGCTTTGACTGTAAGATCAGTTCCACGATATGAGTGAGAAAATCCTTTATCTAATCTTAAATGTCTATGCAAACAAAATGCATCAAGTGTAAAGTACACAGACGTGAATTTAGACTGTCACAGCTATATTATATCTGCTCACGTCCCTGTAAGCTTGATCTGGAAGGCTACAGGTAAAGTGGCATTTTGCAGCAGAATTCACAATGCACGCCGTTGTGATGATATATCATCTTTTACGATTTGACCTTCCTTCTCTGCCCTTCGGCAGCAATATTTTATTTAGCTTTGTATTCAAATCCACCCATTTGTACTGATGCCAGAAGAGAAAATGATTCACATATGGGGGAGTGAAGGCTGGTAATAACCTGGATTACAGACCGCAGTGGGTGTCAGATTCCCAGGGAATTTTAAATGTGACATTTTGAGACATTTCGCCTCCCACCGCGCTGTTACAAACAGCAGTGAAGGAGCATTCAGCCTCAATCAGCATTGTCGCCCACACAAGAACCTCACAAATGCTAAACACTGCCTAAATACTTCACTTTCTGACCAACCGCAAGCAAACGATTGTGATGACGATTATTTTGGCGAACAGGTGTGCTTTTGCATTGCCTTTTGATGTATTAATGAATGCTGCATCCTTAAGTAAGAGATTTATTCCCCACATCTGTGTTTATCTGTGTCTCTCTCACTTCAATCTAAACGCATTAAAATGTAAAATGGCTTTGGGGTTGAATTGAGCAGCATTATAAAAACAGCCTGTCGTACTTCAGCGGCCTTTGATTTCTTGTCTCTATTTGTCGAGTTATTGCTACCTAGAATTGGAGATGGCTTTTGCAAAGTGTGACATTAATGTCACTATCCAAACCGTCCATCTTTGTCATTTTTGTCTAATGATGATGGTTTTTCAGCGACAGCGATGGTTTGAATTCAGAATTAGTTTTTAGCCAGCATTCAATTGAGTTTGCCACCCATTTCATTTTTAAAATTTAGCATAGAATATCTGCCAATTCATGGCCAAATAATGGGAAAGTTACAAGGATTAACTCATTATCGGGTCAACAACATGAGGATCATTTCATTAAAGCTCTCCTTCATCATGAGCCATAGCCCGATGTTTTAATCATCCCAAAGGGAACAACCTGTACTTTACATTGGTATTAACAAAAATTCAAGGCTGCAAAACTGTCAAAATCATGAACTGTAGAAACCGAAACACCCACGCGTCGTATTTTATAGCAGGTACCGCATCTTCACCCATCAAAGAGAAAATGAAAAATAGAGCGAGGCAGAAAAGACAAAAGTGTTTACTGAAGTAATGGATGTTCTGACTCATCGTTCCAAAGAAACCACACTGATCCTGGCTGTTAATCTCTTTTATAAAACGCTCTAATACTCAGGATATTTTCAACAGTCTTCTGAGCCTTCTTTGTCCTTAATATAAAAATTGGGACTGCGGTGCCACTGTAATATACCACAACCCCAGACAATTCTCATGAAAGACCCGTGCAAGCAAAGATGGGGACTTTGGAGAATGCTCCAAGATCCCCTCACCCATGACCAATTCACCTGTCAATTGTGGATTATTTCAAAACAGTATAACTTCAATATTATATAGTCTTTTCACTTTTATTTTGCCTCCGTCCCAACATTTTTGGAGTGTATTGCAATCTTCAAAATCAGTTTATATTTACAAAACACAATCATGATTTGGCTAGTGAAAACATGGGATTTTCTTCATTATGTAAGAAATGTATTTTAATTAATCATAAAATGGCCCTGATATGACACTAAACTAGAAGAAATCATGTTCATTTTTAAATACTTATATCACTGACAAGACAACAGTAGTCCAGCGAGGATATTGTCATTTAAAAAGTGAAGTTGCAGCCCTCAACTGATGTAAAATATTTTGCTAAGATTTTTTTTTGTCACGCATGCATGTTCCCTCATATTAAATATAGCTAAAATGCATGTTTTTCCAATGTCTGGATTCCTTTATTAACGGAGTAGGCCTATATAAACAGACGTTTCAATATATTGGTATTAAATCAATTTTCTAAGAATTTATATTTCAAGTTTTTACTTCAAATGTTGAAATGCGCGCTCTTTGGTCCAGCAGCTTGTGTCAACATATATCGGAAAACACTTGGAATGGGTCAGACATAATTCTGACCACTTATTACCTTTTGTTTTAAGTGAGTTTTGTTTTGAATAAATAGTATCTTCATTTTAATCAATGTTTTCATCAACAAATTGACTGGATTAATAAACATAGTAAGTAAATTTAGTGGACAATATAACTTAATATCACACTTTAACTAATAAACTGAAAAGGCACTCTTCGTGAGATATTGATTACCTGCATAAAATGATATAAATATATACATTTTCTAACTTTAATTTTGCGATGATTCACATGCATTCATCATAAATACATTTTAGGGTCTTGATGTTTGTCAATTATATGAAATATTTAACAAAATGATGATGAATGAACCCAAAAGGTGCCATATAGAAACCTTTTCCTGGTTACAAAGAACCCTTAAGGGTTCCTATTATTGAACCCTTAAAAAGGGTTCTGTATAGAACCTTTAAGGGATTCCAAATACGTAGCGCTGATCTTTAACCTTTTCTTCAAAGAGTGTGTGGTTCCTTTAAATAAAGGTTACAGAGAATGAACAAAATCACAAATTCTTGATTGTATTACATTTTACAAAATGTCCCAACTTTTCTGGAATTGGGGTTGTACTAAAATGTGTCAATGCACCATGCGAATGAACGTAATGTGTCGTGCAAACAAGCAGTATAATGGTACCCTGCATGTAAATGTAACAAACAACAACCAAAGAACAGGATGTACTGTAGCAAACAAACCAGCACACAGTGAGGAGTAAGTACACCGAGCAATTTTCTTGCTCCAAAAATGAACTGAAGTACCCTGAGTAAGCAATGTAGTCCATCTGCGTTGTTATTTCTTGGTCGTCGGTGTGGAGGTTTGCAATAATGACCATGGGTAAGTGGACGCTGAGAGACCCCTGAATAGTATCATTGCAATTTTCCATTCCCTCCCAGTCCCTTCTCTTTGCTCTCCGGGAAGATGGATTTCAGAGATAAACGTCATTAGAAATTGGTAAGAAAGGGTCATTTTCCGTAACAAACTTGATTTGCCTCAAGGCTACAACTCTGCAATGTGATAAGATTTGTGTTTGATTATCTCTTGAGGGACTGATTTGTTTTTATTAAGAGCGTCATCAAGCGCCGCAGTCAGAAAAACAAGTTGGATCGTGAATTTAAACATTTATCAAGTCACGTGATGTAAAACAGTATCCTTGAGGTAAGAGATAATTAGATACAAATCCCCACTGGTCACTTCCCTTTGGAGTCCAGGCGTTTGTGAAAGCTGCAGCGTTTCAAGGGTTTAATAAAAATTGCTTTAGTTATGAAAGATCTTATGTTCAATTAAACCCCCTGCGGTAAATATGAAGCCTGTAGTAAACAAACCTGCTCACGTCCTTGAGCGTTGAGGGAAGAGACGAGGACTCAGTATGCAGAAACTATTAGCTTTATTAATAAGAAATAAAACAAAGGCAAACCAAATTTACCCCATGGGGAAAACAGGACAGTCAGCTGGACAAGGCAGGATCGAGCAAGGCAGGACAGAACACAATATAATGATGGCAAAGGCTACGTTCACACTGGAAGTCATACGGGAGAACATTAAAGAAGGTGATTTATAGTGTGACCTGCCATGGGAGTTAGTTAATTATGCACAGGCGATATTAAAACAAAGACAAAGAGAGCTTTTGAACATCCATGATACAAGCCCTTGTGTTTCACTTGTAATGTCACTGCTGGGTTTCCATTACCCTTCAAATTGCACAAACTGAAATTGTGAATTGAAAATATTTAGTATTTTATTTAATATTTAGTATTTTTAGTATTTAGTATAAGTATTTACGCTCGCATCTGGTAGCAATTAACTGGTGAACCGTTTTTTTTTTTAACTGGTTCACTAAAACGAATTGTCCAAATTCCCATCACTAGCTGACTGTGAGCTGAACTTATCGAGCATCACAGTCCCGCCCACGGCCCGAGAAAGCGTTGGTGCCGAAAGTAAATTTCCCATTCATTTCTCCCATTGACATTCTGTAAAATCCATATCTAAAGAGTATTAGGGGCATTTCTGAGGATAACCAGCTACACGGCTGAACTCATAAGCATACAACATATCATTTTGAGTGAAAAAACAGAGAAAATCCAAAAAAAGTCAAGGGTCAAGAGTCAAGGGCACAATAAAAGCCTAAACCTTCCCATAACCGAAATGTGTTATATTGACGCAAAAGGGTGCCATGTGTGTAGGATTTTGATGCATTGTCAAAAGTGTCACTATATGACGCCCAGGATGAACTATATACGAGTTCACGAGAAAAATATAGCAATCAGTTTATTGAATTGGTTTTAACAATGAATTGTTTGATCCAGTTGCCAAACAACACTGTCATTCTTCCATAAGCAGCTTTTCAGATAACAATGTCTAAGTATAGACCCTAATATCTAGCTCTCTCCATTTCTTTTTAGCCGTGACTAATGGTTCTAATGATAAAACCCAATTCAGGTCAATCACACAAAATTGGGCACCGGGACAGAACGTTTCTCTCTGATCGCGTGGATTTTTGTCTCTCTGACCGTCTCAAAACAAGCCTGATCGGTTGCAATCACATTCAGTCCTGTATATTAGAATTAGTTCCTGTAATTATACAGTATTTTGTTCTACAGTATCATTTCTATTATATCAAACGTTTTAGTGTGCCCTTTTTCTATGTACTGCAACAGTATATGGTTTCACAACTGCTATACCTTTTTTTAAATCTCTGTTATAGTGAAATACAACAGTGTTGAGCTTCACATGGTTTTTGTTGTAACATGTCCCGAGATATAAGTCTATTCGGCTGTCTTGTGTCTTTTTCTTTTTTCAGTTATTTTCTTTTTTCTCTCGTCCCCTCCCTCTCTGCCTTTCTTACTTATTATATCTGGATCAAGGCTGTGCTTGTCACACAAACTGCCATTTGTTTTCATTAATGCTGTCATAACTAAGCAGCCTAAAAATATGAAGCTTTTAACAAGCTAAACCTTGGGCAGACAATGTTGCTTTGATGCATATCCGCAGTCAGTTATGACTAAAGTGAACATAAAAAGCTGGAAAACTTATCGAATGCTTACATTAGATTTGTGTATTTGGCTTTAAAGTGACAGCAGCCTAAATAACCTGCTGTCTCTTTCATTTAATGTTAATCAAACAACACAAGAGAATTCGAGATTCATTCACTGCTCTTAATTTTAGTAACTTTAATAAGAATTCAGTGTATATTTGATTCAGTCAGTGTTTTATTTTTTACATTTTATTATTCTATTTAAAGTAGGATATTATTTTTAGTAGGCTAAATAGGTTATTTTAATTGTATCGTTTCTCTACTTAAAATGGTATGGCAGCAATATAAAGGTTTTTACAAAGTAACCATGAAGACAGTTTCTCAAAACACGACTTTATTCTCGATATATAATGAGTTTATTCTCAAGACTGTATTTCGACTTTTTTCTTGAATTTTATTGAGTTTTTTCTCGAAACACAACTTTATTCTTGATATTTATTGAGTTTATTCTCAAGAATGTATTTTGACTTTTTTCTTGAAATTGAATTGAGTTTTTTCCTGAAACACAACAACTTTATTCTCGATATTTAATGAGTTTATTCTCAAGATTGTATTTCGACTTTTTTTCTCGAAATCTAAGAAGTTTTATCTGTTATTATAATGACTTTAATCTCAATATTTAATGAGTTTATTCTCAAGATTGTATTTCGACTTTTTTCTCAAAGTTTAACAAGTTTTTTTCTCGAAACACAACGACTTTATTCTCTAAATTGAATGAGTTTATTCTCAAGATTGTATTTTGACTTTTTTCTCGAAATTTAACAAGTTTTTTTCTCGAAACTCAATGACTTTTATTCTCTAAATTAATTAAGTTTATTCTCAAGATTGTATTTCAACTTTTTTCTCTAAATTTAACGTGTTTTTTTCTCGTACACAACGACTTTACTCTCTAAATTAAATGAGTTTAGTCTCAAGCCTGTATTTCAACTTTTCTTCTCGAAATTTAATGAGTTTTTTTCTCGAAACACAACAACTTTATTCTCTAAATTGAAAGAGTTTATTCTCAAGATTGTATTTCGACTTTTTTTCCTTGAAATTTAACGAAATTTTTTCTCGCAACACAATGACTTTATTCTTGATATTTAATGAGCTATTCTCAAAATTTGTATTTCAACTTTTTCTCGAAATTTAACAAGTTTTTTTCTCTAAACACAACAACTTTATTCTCGATATTTAATGAGTTTATTCTCTAAATTTTTATTTCGACTTTTTTCTCGAAATTTAGCGAGTTTAATCTCGCATTATAATGACTTTTAACCCCGAGATGGTTTTTATTTTTTTATTATTGCTTGGCCCTAATCCTCTTCCGTACACAACTTTTACAAATAAAATAATAAATAAATAATATTAATTCAATACACTATTGAAAAAGGCTGTAAATAGCAAAATAACTAAATAAGTTGACCATGTACCTTGCACCTGTCGCTGAAAATTTTTGGGATTTCAGCTTGTTGAAAGTAATAATCAGAATAAGAATCACTGCTCTGGTGAGTCATAGGAAGCTTTACAGTGCCATTTTCAGTTAACGTCAGCAGATCTGTCAGACTCCCTCTCGCACCATAATATCTAATTCTGTGTCTCTGTATTAGCAGTTTGAGGACACAAGCCAAGCATCATCTCAATTCTAGACGTCATTTTATACTTATAAGAAGATGTTTAGCTAAAAATGCTAAGAGGTACAGTTCTTAGGTCTGTTTGTAAAACTGAACTAAACCGACCTCCCAAATCCTTCTGAATTTCCATGCAGATCTAGGTTGGTTTAGTTTGTGCTGGTATATCAGGTGGACCAGTTTAGCCATGCTGTTTTCCCAGCACCAACCAGCCTTTAATTCCATCCAGATGGTCTTTTGGGTTGCCATTGTCATTCAGTGCAACACTTCCGATATAGCAGCACTAACTCAACAGATAAAAAATAGAAGAAGGGCATGAAACCTGTGACTAAGGAGGTGGATTATTAATTCCAACACATGTGATGATATTTAATTTGGCAGTGTGATCTAGACTGGTGGCCAGCTGACCCACTCACAGTGGTGTAACATTAATTATCTTTCCCCAGAAGAAGTAAAATGTTAAGATGAGATGTCTTTAGAAGGTACAGTATATGAGGAAGACTTAAAATATCAAGGCCAACAGGGGAAAAAAGTTAATTATGTTCAGAAGTTATTCGAGGATAATGAATAGTTGATACATTTTTAGAGCAGCCAGTGGCTAGTGGGGAAATAGGCCTGTTCCTGGCAAAATTATATCCGGGTGATGAAAAGTTACCATAAAAGTCCAGCTGCCATCATTATGCTGAGGAAAAGTGTGATGGAAAAAAGGCTTCTGCTCATTTTCTGCATGGCTAAAACTGTGGTCCATGAGATCAAACAGAACAACGAGAAATAGTGAGCCATTCATCTCCGTACTCAAAAGAGGAAGAAAACGAGGGTGTAGATTGGCAGATTACAAAAAGCATATTCAAAAAGTCATTTCATGTGCATCATTTAGAAGACAGCCATATAGACATATGAGTTCTCCGATATAAAATAATGACCTGCAAACTTTAAGATGCTCCAGTATCTCGTTAGATTCTGGAAAAATGTCAGTATTTTAGCCTCTAAAATGTTTTAATGTTTTGGCCTGTTACATTTTTTTCCCCCATATAAATATTGGCATCACTTTACAGCAATTTGTTAGCATGAACTAACAATGAAAAATACATCTAAATGTTTTTATTAATCTAAGTTACAGTTAATTTCGACATAGACTAATACATTATTAAAACCAAAAGTTGACTACATATCTGTTAATATTATTTAATGTACCTGAGCTAACATCTAACAATGGACAGTTGTATTTATTTTTTATTAATTAATTAATGCACTCATTTTATTTAACACACTAACCAATGTGGAACGTAAGTGTCACCAAAATATTATACATCATAGTTACATATTTACATCTAATTAAAAATGTAAGATAAAATAGAAAATAAATTCATTATTTATTTTAATAAATAAATATGTGTCTGATCTATTTGAAATTATTTTAATATTTCTCTTAGCAACATTTTGCTAACAGGCTGCATTTTAGTCACTGTAAAAAAATCTTTAAAAATGTTTTTCTTTTGTCAAATTAATTTATTGAGTTCAGATAACATGTAATTTTCAGTTTCTGATGATTAAATCAATCTCCTTCATTGCATTAACTCCCTTTTTCCATTTCAATGAACTTAAAATTTTAAGGCAACCAGGTTACTTAATTTTTTAAGTTAAACCAACGATATTTTTTACAGTGCAGTTCTTGTGTGACTTTGGAAAAGAGTCCATGTGTTAGAAAAAGCGAGAGAGTGAAAAACTCACAAGACGGAAAACAATGGAGTGGTCACTGCTCAGAAAACCTTGTTAAAAGCCTCAGGGTGGTCACAAAGCTCCATCTGATTTGAGAAGCAGGACATGATGGCGTTTTGCTCTCTAATGAGGGAGAGAGGAGCCTGAAGCCTGAGAGAGAGTCAACGTCTGGCACTCTGCGACACACACAGGGCCTGTCACACACATGCTCTTTTCCTCACTCCATTTTTCTCTCTATTCCTCTTCTTATTTTGCATATTCATTCATATACACATTCTCTGAGACAAAGACAAGCAGGAAACCTCTCTCAGGGCTGAAATTGGTCTGTGTGATAGACTCTCACGGTCTCAGTGGGACACCTCGTATGGTTTCGCCATGGGATCAGACACTGATGACCAGTTTAATGAGCTTGTCACTCTCTCCTGCAGCTTTCAGACTTTTCCTAGAAGGAATAAGGTGCGTGAAACAGACCTACAAAGATGTTACAAACAACAGTATCTAAACGCCGTTTTACAATAACACATTTCTTTCGACACTATAATGAGCATTTGACCTGAGGACAGAAGCGAGTGCAGTCATACTTCAATGGTTTGTGGTTAGGAAAAAAACAACATTATTCAATTACTCTGTGTATTTCCGCGGGAGATTTTCCGTGGCACAACAGATTACTACAGCTTGAAATGCTCTGAAATATTTCAGAATGATAAAACAGTTGTCAAATGCAGAACAATATCTAATCTTGACTCCATAATTATTCAAACAGTCGGTTGTGGGTAGTCCTCAAACCGTATTCACTTTATAGCCCTTAATTGTGGACAAATGTGGGCACAGAGGACAAAGGTGTGATCCTATTTTTTATTTATTATAAATGTTATATCACTGTCTTTGATAAAGTTTTGTCTATCCATTTATGGTGTTTTTTTTTATTATGGTGAATTTTTGAATTTATTTACTTCAAAAAAGTACCATATTTTCGATGTAAATTATGCTTAATTTTATTTATTTATTTATTTTTTAAACTACATTAAAATATCCTTCCAATAAGTTCTTAGAGCTAAAACCGAAAGATGAAGTGACTTTGCCGTCTTATTTTGGCTTATTTTAGAATGCTCTAAATTACAGTTTTTCCCATTCATTTCTATGGGTGCCCATTTTTGACCCAAATATAAGATTAAGGAGGTTTTTTTTAAGGAGGGCAAACTTGTCTTGTACCGCTCAGATCAAAAGAAGTATTTTTTTTAGAAATAAATCAAAACTATTTTGCCCACATTTGTCCAGAATACGGTTTTAGGGTTAATTAAATTCCTAAATATATAATTTAAGTTATAATATAAGTTAGAGCTTATATATATATTTAATAATTAATATGTGTTAATATATTTCATTTTTATTATTCGAAAAAATACTAGACATTCTGCATGATAGCATTGAACTAATTTAACTTTTAAACCCTTCCCTCCCAATAAAATAAATAGTATAAAAAAATTAAGTTTGTGACATCTGTCTGTGCACCAAATCTACTTATTGATTCACTGTGCTTTACAAAATAAGAACAGCAGCCACAGGAGGTCAAACCAATTAAAATAAAATGCTTTCCTTTAAAAAGTATCATGTTGAGGAAGACTTTTTTCTTATAATGTAGATGAAACTTTCAAGACAGCAGATGTGTAATATCCTTATTCAGGACCATTAAGTTCCATCCACATAGAGGATAGAATCAGCATATGTTAAGCCACTACACCATCTCTCATCATGGGAATGGGGGAACAGATCCTGGATTCTGTTCTACCCATGTTTCTCATACAAGGAGGTTCTATTATTTAACAAACTTAAATATAGAGGGTTTCACACTATGAAATTCTCAAAAGGGCATTATGCATATAAGATCCTGTCCTTGATTGATCTTAACTTTAATTGCATAACTTGTGTGTCACTTGACATAAGAGATATAGCACAGTCTCATTCCAAGACGTCAGATTACTGACGTCTTGGGACGTCTTTTGACCATACGTCAACATCCACAATTTTTGGGGTACAAGATGACGATCCTGGGACGTCATACAACTGACGCTTTACCTTTAACGTCAGTTAGGTGACGGGGTAGGTTTAGGTCTGG
>JAOTRC010000005.1:23544945-23555586 GCA_027497675.1 Cyprinella lutrensis
TCATTCTAATTTGCTGATTTTTTTTTAAAGAAGAGCATTATAAAAGTCTTTACTGTCACTTTTGATCAATGCATCATTGCTGAATAGAAAGCAAGTTTTTCAGAAAAACAGGTACTGACCCCAAACTATTAAATTCTAGTGTATATAAAAGATCATAATGATATGACTTAGTAACTGTTTTAAAACATAATTGCTTTCTTGCCTGACTCACCTTGATTGAGCGGTCCAAATTCAGAGTGAAAAACCCCAACTGAGTGTGCGTATCCTGAACCCATGTGGGTGCCCACTGCTGCCTGAAACACTGAACCCCACACCGCCGGACCGCCCGGCTTCATCTGGAAGGTGGCTAACTCGAAAACTCCTTCAGATAACACATTTCAATAAAGCTGTTCAGATAAGTACCCCTGGAGTATTTGAAATCTTTATAACCTCTTTTGTGAACAATTTATGAATATTTCTAATGACAGAATGGGGAATATTCAGGAACTCCTTATGATTGCATTATGAAGTTGTTCAGATTTATTTTTCTTTGGTAATGTCTTATATATCCTATAGCATCAAGTGAGCAGGAATTAGTGACCCTTAAAAAATCGATGCATGACATGTTAATGCACATTGTTCACACCTCCATCTTTGGGTGGCTTCTGAATCTTGCTCCAGGGCACGAGGTACGTCACCTCATTATCCTGAGAGCTCAGCATGGGCATCGCTTTAGAGATGTACTGCTCAATCCAGCTGGGGTCCTTAGCCAGGGCTGCCCGCACAGATGCACGTTGGGCATAGCTGTCTAAACGACAGAAAAGAAGGGTTTGTTGTGGAGTTATATGTGGAACAGCATTATCCCTTTAGATATTTGAAATGAAATCTACACATAACATCCTTGGGTCAAAACAGTAAAACAAGCAATTTTACTAAGAATGTCTAAAAATTACATGAGGAGAAAAAAGATGGGACATCTGGCAACCCTTAGAATAAAGAGTCAGTCCCCTTTGATAAGTAATTTCAATGTTTTGTTGCATTTTACTTATTTTTTAGTCTTATAAAGGTTTTAAAGTGCAGATTGGACATTTAAGACTTCAGTAGTCTCACCATACTTCCAAATGTGGAAAACTTGATTGAGACCCCCATATTCCACACTCCAGTATCCGACGAGCTCTGAGTGGGCCGTACGCAGGTGGATCTTCTCATTGGTCAGTTTGAGGAAGGCAGCGTTGAGATGCGGCTGGATGTAATATGTGCGGAACTCATAGAAGTTTCCGTGCTCCTGCTGCGGTCCGGTGGAGATCGATGCCCTGGGCTGCTTGGCAAATGTAAAACAAACTGCTAGTGACATCATGTGGTTATTATTGGAACTGTTCAACTTATAACTCATAATCTACATCTACACTTGTCTGGATTTATATGATTTGATTTCATAAAACATCATTGAGAAATGGCAGCTTCAGCCTACTGTTTTTTTTTTCAATTTTAATTTACTGAGGTTCATACCCCCATCCAAACCCATTTAAAAACCTTGAAACTGCCATGTCAATCAATAAACCTGTACAAATGTTTATGTTCTACAAGTTCAGACCAGCAGACTCCCACTTCAGTACAAAGATCAAACCCTATACGCCTAATGTCCATAGGTCCCAGATATATGTTTTTAACAAGACAACTCTACACTTAATGTGAAATTGACATTAATAATGGCATGTTAAAAGCTAAAAAGATAGATACACTGTGTATAAATATAGAAAGTCAAAAAGTCTGAATTGGAAAAGTGTTTAGTTTTGGTTTTGACATTTAAACATGGAATGCTGCGTGTAAATTCCTAAAATATTTAAGAAGATTTGGCCATTTTTAAGTCAGTAAATCAAATAGCAAAATTATTTGAACCCATTTGCTCAAAAGGTCTTAATTCTCACAAGATGTTCTCGTTTATGTGCTACTGCAAGCATGCTATACAAAATAAAAGTCAGAAAAAAACAATTCTTTTGAAATGAAGCAGTCATATTTGATACATTAGGCTTTTATAACAAATTACAGTATGATATATGACAATATGGAGCTCATTCTCGAGGAGGAAAAAAATACCTCGACTCAAACTGAGCAAAACTATGCAATTTGATGCAGTTGCTGGCCAAAAAGTAAGAAGACATTCTGATATATTATAATGTAAATCAATGAGACATTTATAACAGTATAGCAGACTACTTACATTCAATGCATATAAATATCAGTTGTCACTCTATTTCCCCAATAATTTGTCTTAGTATTAGTAAGATGCTTAGTTTTATGATCAAAGCTCTGTATTTTACATTGTGAGGTGCAAAACAAAGATGGTTGGGAGATGTACCTATAAATATGTTCCTCAGTCAAAGGCCTGATGTATCATATTTGATAGAAAGAAAGCTATACTTAGGCTACTTTATATAAAAAAAAAGAAAGTAAAGATTTCACAGCAAAAAGACACATGTAGCACAGCCTGAATGGGGAGCATTTTCAGAATAAAATTATATTTAGAATTATATAGACGACATATTTACATTTAAAGTTGTGCTTATTAAGCAATTCGTAGCCTAAATAATGTTTATTGTAGCCTATCAAAGCATTTTCACCTGTAGTCAGACTTTTGGACCCCACATGAATGAAGAACACGGACCTCCTAGCTTCTATTAGGATTATTATACTTTTTTTGCAGTGATTTCATGCTTTTGTAATTCCTGAAAGTGCCAAGGCAAGTCTGAACAGTGTAACAGTGGAGTTACATGGTCATTTGATTGACAATGGTGGCGTCCTGACGGCGTTTGTCGTTTGACTCCATTCAAAAGTCACAAATATTCAGATTTGTAAACCTACATTGGTGAATGTTTCCCAATGTGTCCTGAATAACACTTCTAAATGATAATTAAACTCACCATAGGTCGGTTTTTCAAAGATAGATAGTGTTTTCCTGCGCCTGAGTGACATGACGCGTTCCGGAAAATACCGCGTAATAATTGTATCATTTTTCTCGCCGTGAATCTGGAACTGTACTGGGCCAGATCAGACGTGCAGCCCTGAACGAAGTTCACTCAGAGACAGTAGTACGGAAGCCGAAATGTATCGTTCAAGTTTGCTGCATGGAGGTGTGCGTTCATCATTTTTTCATTAATTATTAACATTTAAAACTTTACATTTATGATAATAAAAAATATATCGATAAAAAAGGTTAGATATATAGGCTTTCAACTTTTGTAAATATTTGAATAGCTTAGATAAGAAGCTCTCCTACGCTTTCTTGGATAGCCTACTATTTTTACTACTTTAAATGTCGCTGTTAAAAAAATCAAGTAGAATATAATACATTTAAACTTTTATTGTCTCTTTAATTACTTTAATACAGTTTTTTCTAGGGTTGCCATTTTTTTTCTCAAAGCCATGCAGAGTTTTCAATTCACACATATGAAAAGATTTTTAAGAGAAAATTCCCTGTACGGGTCAATGACATGATGTGTTTATTTTTATATATTTATTATTTTTCTTTTGTCTAAGTGCATTATTTCCTTTTAAAATAATTTGATAAATTCATGACATATCACTTTATTCTATAACACCTAGTTTGAATTCATTTAGATATCATGTCAGTAATACTATTTTATGTTTTGTTATCTTTAACCCCCAAAATTGCCATGCAAAAACTATTTAAACTAAGAAAACTATTTAAAATTGTGCCTAAATGATAAACGATTTAAAACTAAATGGTATCATTTTAGGTTTGAAACATTTCATACAAATACATTTAATAAATATCAGTAGTTTTAAAGCTGTTGAGACCATTAAAAACTTTTGTCCAGCAATTTGTATATTCTCAAATCTCAGGGTTGCACAACTTGGCTCTTTTGTTGTGAAGAGACAAGGTACTTACAGTAAATGTGATAATCCATTATTTGCATAACATTATTATTTGCATTATTTGGTTGTAGCGCCTGACATAAAAAACAATGAAATGTTTATTTTAAACACTGTTATTTAACAACTGAAACCATGTTTAAACACATTTTTCATTACTCAAAAATATGCATGACATTAGTTTTGAAAAGATTTTTTAAAAACACATTTTTTAAAGCTTTATTTACCATTGACTCACATTAAAAGAAAAAAAAAGTCTCTTCAGGCCCCTATTCCATACTGCAAGTGAATTATTACATTACATAATTATTCTGTAACTGCATTACATGTTTAGTGGAATTCCATTTGGGGCCAATAAACAGGGACACACCTCCCAGCCAGACCTGTTTTGAGGGATATTATACAGGCCAATGCTTTTTGGATTGTGCTCAGCAATTTTTGGACAGACTGGAATGTTTATCCCTTAATAAAGAGAGAGACAATAGAGAGGCTCTGTTCTCACTGGTGTTGACGCGGGATAGTGGGTAGGTGGGGCGGATGGCTGTCAAAATATCAGCACCTCTCCTCCTCCTCCTCACTTTCAAACTATATGTTGAGGGTCATCAACAATACAACACTCAGAAGCGAGCTAGAAGTCATCAGTCACTTTTAAAAGCTCTCAGCCTGAACTTCCAAATCCAGATTTGTGTTTTGAAATCCAGGCTTTCAATTCCTTTGAGCATCATGACTGGAACAGCAGTGGTTCTGATGAGCCTGGTCCTCATCCTCTCTGTGGGTAAGTCTCATCATCTGTCATAAGAGCTATTGTTTTAATCAGTGAGGTGTGCCATGTGCAATTAACAACAGCATTGAGACTAATCCAACAGAACCTTTTTTTCCAGACGCAGAGGATAAATCAAGACTCTACCGCAGAGTAAGTATGCATGATTAAAGATCAACTGTTATGCATAACAGGCATTATTCATTAAGTAAGTTGCATGCATTTTTAATCCGACAGCCTGCATGTGGAGGACTGAGCGTCAACCAAGCATGTCCTCTCAACTACTCTCCTGTGTGCGGTAATGATGGCATCACATACGTCAATGAATGCAACCTGTGTGTGCAGAGAATGTGAGTCCATTCATTTGCTCCTGTGATTACAATCATTATGATTCTTGCCTGTAATTAGTAAGCAAGTATTGATGTTGGATAACTGAAAGGGTGTTTGTGTTTTAGGCACACAAATGCAGACATTTTGATTGTGAAAGACGGACGCTGCTGAGGTGGAGGACCTTATGATATCATCACTTCACTTTTCATATCTATGTTTGTTTAAGAGTGTTGTTTGCTATATATGCTCATCCAGACCAGTTTTGCACTTATACAGTAGAAGTGTGAAATCTTACTGCATGTTAAAAATGATAAATACTAGTACTGATATGAATAATAAGTGTTAGTTTATCACATTTAAGTGACTTTGAGTGAACAGTGCAGTGTGTTTGATTTTCTATTTACTTAGCTTGTTTTACATCACTACTGTTGTCTTTCTTTCCAGGGAACATTCTTTGGCTAACATTCTGACAAAGTTTTCTCAAAGTTATGAACAAATGTTCTTCCAGTAATGTATGTTCAAAGTTATCTGGTCTTAAATTACATTGTCAAAACATCAGTTCAAAAGTTTTATTATAGCCTACATCATTCATGGAGTGCTTTATTTTTTTCCTGGAAAATTTTAGTTAGATGTAAGTCTAATGCTTTTTAAACATTACACCTCAGAGAATGTTGCCAGATGTTCCCATAATACTTGCAACATTTTTAAAGTGAGGAGACATTCCCGTCGTGCTTTCTCTAACGTTCACTAACCAAGAAAAAAGGTTTTGAAACATTTAAAAACCAGGACGTTTGAAGATTCGGAGAACATTCAGAAATAACATTTTCATAACATAATAGGAACATTTGCTTAACATATTAGAACATATTTTTGTTTGGGTATATATTTCAGTTCTTCCATTAAGTTTCTTCTTCTTTTTTTAGGAACTGAGTGCAAATTTTCAAGAGTGAAATTTTGAGTAACAGCTTATTTTTCTATGTAAAAAAATCTAACAAAAATGGAAATGTAACTGTGCTATACCGTTTATACCTTGATTTTACATTTTTGCTAATAAAATACACATTTAGCCAAACAATTAAGGTTGACTAGCCTGATTTATGTCTTGCTTTGTAGCATTATAGGCTACTGAAAAAGAAACAAAAAGGTTCTGCACACTGAACACTGGACACTGCACATGATTTTTTAACTCTTATCAAAACTACCAACAAAACATCTCGTTCCACTCAAAATAGCATGTACAGTAAAGTTAATTTGGTAAGTCTTTTGGCTTCTGAATCCCAGCAGCCTGATGTTTTGTTGGCTACATAGCGGAACAAAGTTTTCAGAACTGTACTTTGAGGGACAGTTTAAACTGACGTACCAATACAATGAACGCGCTCACTCACATGTGAGTTTTGACACAACATTCTTCCGGTTAAGGAATAAATATTGGGTAAACAATACAACGTTACATATTTAATAATACAACGCGTTTTAAGATTTAATATTAACACTAATAATATCTCGTTGAAGTTCCTGAGACATAAATATGAAAAATGCGCTTTCTGGATGTCAGCTAACGTTAACTAGTTTTAGATCTAACAACATTATTTAAGTTAAACTAATTAAATAACTTGTAAACCTGATATGCTAATGCTGAGACTGTTGTCGGTGAACTTTGGAGGGCTTATAAAGAACAATACACTCTTAAGTCTTAAATTTAGCACATCATCAGTCATGGCCAAGAGCAAATTTGAATACGTCAGAAACTTTGAGATTGACGACAAATGTTTGAAAAATTGCTATATTGTGGTTCGGCTAGATGGACGCAACTTCCACAAGTAAGTGATTCTGTAATGCTTGCAATAGGTACAGTTACGTTACGACATGATATTGCAGTACATGTACTAACCCTGCTGTCTTATGTATGTAGTTTCGTGGTTTACTGTAATTGCATACATTTTAAGTTCTCAAGATATAGCGTTGTCATTAGTTTAATACCATAATGTCATATAGTTAAATTGTTTAATGGATTTATAGTGCTAATATGTATTTCATGAATTATTGCTATGCAAAAACAACAACATTTGTTTATATCTGAGTTGGTTCAGGTTCAAAACATGATATGTGCAAATGGGTATGAAACTGAATGTTTAACGAATGTCAAACATTAAACTAACTGTACGGCGGTGTTTCATGCGTGATGACTGAAGGCATTTTCTACATGATCCCCTTGATTGCAGGTTTTCTGATCAGCATAACTTTATTAAACCCAATGATGACAGAGCTCTGGGTTTGATGAGCCGCTGTGCCCGTTCGGTCATGGAGGATCTGGAGGACATCACTATAGCCTATGGACAGAGTGACGAGTTCAGCTTTGTGTTCAAAAGATCAACCAACTGGTTCAAAAGAAGGGCAAGGTATAATTCTATACTGACACAGTGCGGTATATAAACTTGCAAACTGTGAAATACATTTCAAAACCATCTTGATGTCAAACACTGGATATCCAGGATATTGCAGTCTAGGACAGGGGTTTTCAATATTTTAGAAGCCATGAACCTCCATATGTGATCATTCTTATGCGAAGGACTCTATTCTATAATCTTCTTATGCGAAGGCATCTATAAATAAACTGGTGCACATCTATTTGCCTATTTAAATAATCAGTGTATTTAGTTTAAGTGTTTCTATTCACTGTAGTACTGTACAGTGTATTTTTAAAATTATTTTAACTTTTTTATTTAACTTATAATTAATTTATAAGTAAAATAAAATTTATATTTTAATCTCTCTTTTTTATTTTTATTTTTATTTTAGCATAAACAAAATCTTATATACATATCCATTGACCCCCTAACACTTCCTTGTGCCACCCTTTACCCTGATCTCTCATTAAATGTTTTCTTTTTTCTCTACAGTAAACTGATGACCCATGTGACATCCCAGTTTTCATCTAGCTTTGTTTTCTATTGGAAGGAGTATTTCGGGGAGCAGCCGCTGCTGTACCCGCCCAGCTTTGATGGCAGGGTGGTGCTGTATCCAACCAACCGTAACCTTAAGGACTATCTAAGCTGGAGACAGGCAGACTGTAAGTTCAGTCTCTTCAAAATATCTTCTTTTGTGTTTATACAGGTTTAGAACAACAGTGAGTAATGATGAGTAATTTGCATTTTTGGGTGAACTATCCCTTTAAAAAGTTTTAAAAGTATGGTATTTGTTATTGTCATTCTATTGTATATTTTTTCTTTGATGCATAACCTATCTATTTTAGGAAATGTAGCTAGAAAAAGATTTGGAATTGATGCACTTCTTTGTTTTTTTGTTTTTTGATGTGTTGTATCTTCTCAGGTCACATTAACAATTTGTATAACACTACGTTTTGGACGCTGGTGCAGAAAGGAGGATTGACCACAACACAGGCTGAAGAGAGACTCAATGTATTCTCAAATAATATTTATGTTCTCTTTTTTTCCACATGAATTATCATATAGATTTGAAGGATGCTTGTTTCACACCCCAAAAAATATAAACATGGCATTATTTAAATCTGACATGTCTAGTCACAATCCCTTTAGGAATATCCAGTAAGCACTTTGCTCAGATACATAATCTTGCAATATATAATACATAAATGTTTAATTGGATTCATTTTTTTTTCCATATAAGTTTAATCAAACATGCCTGATTCTAGTGTAATTATTTTGTATATTTACGTTCAATAAATGTAATTTACACTTAAAGACACTAAAAAGTATTTCCCCACACACAGGGAACACAAGCAGCGGATAAGAACGAGATCTTGTTTTCTGAGTTCAATATCAATTACAATAATGAATCCTCATTTCACAAAAAAGGCACAACTTTAATATGGGAAAAGGTAAGAGGCAGCTGGATTTTTTCTTCTCTCATCTATTTAATGAAATATATATATCACTCCTTAAGTTTTCTTTCTCGAACTCTTTCCTTCAGGTGACTGAAAGCACAACTAAACAGATCAAGCGGCCAGATGAAGGAGAGTCAGAAGTTACTGTAACACGCACCAGAAAGAAGGTTACAAGTCATTCCTGTGATATCATTGGAGATCAGTTCTGGGAAGAACATGCAGACATTCTGGAAAGTGACCAGTGTTGATCACACTGTTAAAAGACTCAGACCAATAATGCCAGTTTAATTTTCCTTTTGGTGTTTAATAAAAATTTTTTTTTTTAAACTTGCATATTTATTGTCTTTTTTGGAGGGAAAAAGTGATTGAAAGGTGATGTTGCCATGTTATTTCCCCCCTAAGATTCCTAGTAGAGATAAGGAGGGATCTTATTCTCTCCTGCAGGGATGAGCATCTGTTTTTACCTCACCCCCTCTGTGTGCTGATTACTTTAGAAGTCTGTTTTCTCCAGATGTCAGTGGGTACATTTAATGAAGTGTGCATGAAATCAGTGCTTGAAGGGATGTTTCACCCAGAAAATGAAAGTTTTATCATCATTTACTCACCCTCTGGTTGTTCCAAATCTGTATGAATTTCTTTCTTCTGCTGAACACAAAAGATATTGTGAAGATTTTGGGTTCTGCTGGTCCTCATTGACTTCCGTATGAAAAATAAATACCATGGAAGTCAATGTGTTTGGTTTGGTTACCTACATTCTTCAAAATATCTTCTTTTGTGTTCAGTGGGCGAAATAAATTTAGGTTTGGAACAACCTGAGGATGAGTAAATGACAGAATTTTCATTTTTGGGTGAACTATCGTAGGTTCAAGACAAATTAAGCTCAATCAGCACTTGTGGCAGATTGCCTCATGCCTCATTCATTCATAATTTTGATCACAAAGCAAAAAAAAAATGTGGTTACTCTTACAGTGGAAGTGAGTGGGCTCAGTTTTTGGAGAATTTAAAAACAGAAATGTGAAGCTTTATAAAAAGAAAAAATACTTGCATTAAATTTGCTGTTAAAACTTGTGTATTAGAATTCAAAAAATGTAAAAGTTTGAATCTAAGCTGAATCATAGGTTTTACAGTCTTTTCTGGGTTATAGTGTTATGATGTTACTTTGTCATGCTGACAAAAGTTGTAAAATTGAATATAAATTGACACGGAAAATGTTAACATGCAATTCTGGCCCCATTAACATCCATTGTAAGTGCCTTACTGTAACCCAGATTGAAAAAATAATAATAAATAAAGATGAACAAGTGGAAATTAATTTTTATTATATCTATATTATGCCAGAAATGCTGGCGAATAAGCTGTTCTGAGATCAAGATATTCCAAATGAATATAAAAGTTTCAACACATCTGAACATCCCAGAGGATGGTGTGTGTGCTGGTCTTTCCTTGTTGGATGTAATAATGTGAAGTGACAGAATTATTGTAGGCTGATCCTGAATCCACATCTTCCCTCTACACTACGCTCTGTGCCACTTGTTTTAGAGCCAAAGTGTATATTATTACACACAGTGTTATGTGCAGTGTGTAATATGGTATCCCTGACCTCGTTTCTGTGCTTAAATTATAACAGTGAATGTACTCCATCACTGTAACAACTGTAAATGCTTTCGAAGACTGAGCATGGTTTTAACATGATATTTTCTCTACCACTTGTATTTAAGCAAAGGTCAGTGTTATTGATCATTATGCAAGAGTTTGCTCATCTTCATTATAATTATAAACAGTTGATATAGATAGATAGATCGATAGATAGATA
>JAOTRC010000005.1:23565237-23576510 GCA_027497675.1 Cyprinella lutrensis
TTTTTGATGAAAACATTCCAGCATTTTTCTCCATATAATGGACTTCAATGGGAACCAAACGGTTCAAGGTCCAAAAGTTTTGGTTAATACCTTAACTAACGATAATTAATGGGACAATGGTAATTGTATCCACTTCATGTTAACCAATATCCATTATCATGTTAATAGAAACACATTTCTTGCTGGTATCTGTGAAGTCATGCCTTTTTAGTTAGGATGTTGGGGAAACATTATAACAAAAGATAATCATCATAATCTATTCTTTTTGCATGACACAGTACTAAATATTTATAGTATATAGCTAAGCTGTTGCTAAGAAAAGATTTTTTGGGAGAAATTAAATATTTAGCACCAGTTTAGCACTTATTAGTCTTGTTTCAACCTTTAAGGAGAAAGAGTAAATGCACAATAAACAGACTGTTCCCAGACTGTAAGCACACTTACTGTGGATCTCAAAGCATTCAGTCACTTTGGATGAATCTTTAATGAGCTCAAGGGCTCACACTGTCTGCCATTTATTTTGTGCAGAAATCCTTTGAAATACTCAATACAACCAGTACGGCCTCTTGGTTTCTTCTCTCCTTAAATAACCTGCATCTGATATGTACCAAATCCTGATTCATGCTTGACCCCAGAGAAGGAATGGAAACAAGTTTGAAGTGTTTATGTTATTCCTTTTTGGAAAAGATAGAAGCTGTCTGGTGACCAGCTGTGCATATTAAATGTATAGCTGAATTATGTTGTCTTTTTTGTGTGTTTTTCTCTTAGGGATTTGTTTTCCTCTGAATATCAGGAGATATGGTATGATCCAAATGGAAACCGTCAGTTTTCCAGGCCTTCCAACAGGGTGAGTTGTAAGAGCCATTCCAGAATCATTCACTTCTGAATAGCATGTGAATATTTCATATTGTCATTGTAATCGTATGATGAACTATGTTGTCATATATACTATATGAGGGGTTGGACAATGAAACTGAAACACCTGGTTTTAGACCACAATAATTTATTAGCATAGTATAGGGCCACCTTTTTGCAGCCAAATCAGCATCAGTTCATCTTGGGAATGACAGAAACTATTCCTTCACAGTGGCCGGAGAGATTTTGAGCCATTCCTCTTTCCTCTAAGTGGCTAGATCATGTGATGCAAGTGGAGGAAAACATTTTCTGACTCGCTCCTCCAAAACACCCCAAAGTGCCTCAACAATATTTAGATCTTGTGACTGTGCAGGCCATGGGAGAAGTTCAACTTCACTTTCATGTTCATCAAATTATTTAAGCACAGCCCCACCTTCAAGGTACAATATTTGAACCATTGTGTGCACATGGTCCTCCAGAATCCATTCAGGTCAATTAAGCACAAGTAGTGGGCCGAGGGAAGGCCATGATATTGAAGTCCAAACTACAGTCCAGGTGTTGAGCTTCTTTGGGGCTTTTCCACACCGTAACTCTCTCGGATGTTGGAAAGACAGTGAAGGTGGACTCATTAGAGAACAATACATGTTTCCCATTGTCCACAGCCCAATATTTCCTCTGCTGGCACCATTGGAATTGGCGCTTGACCTTGGCATGAGATGCCCTGACATGAATATTGACCCCGTGGAGCTCCTGACAAACAGTTTTGGTGGGAACAGGAAAGTCGAGGTGCACATTTACTTCTGCAGTGATTTGGGCTGCTGTGGTTTTATGTTTTTTGGACACAATTCGGGTTAGTATCCAGACATCCCTTTCAGATGGCTTCCTATTGCGTCAGTCACTCCTGTTGGATGTGGTTCATCCTATTTGGTGCCGGTGATATGTGATATGGCGACATTACCCTGGATAACGTAGCTCTCAATACACCACAGGGATTTTCTCTCCTGGTCACAGAAGAGCCATTTGTTGTCTTTGTACTCATATGTCTCCTATTAAGTTGTGTGAATGGCAGTCGTTTATGTACAGCTGTGCTATTGCTCTGGTAATTCAACCTTCACACTCTGCTCTTACTGATGCAGTGTAAAATTAGTGAAGATTGGCCATCAGGCCAGTGATGTCATGTATATAGGCGTGAAACCTCATATGCTATATTGGCCAGTGTTTTAGTGTCCAAACCCAGTATATATATTTATAGTATTATTACTTATATAGTATATAGTACTTCAAAACTGCCTTACCTCTAATGTTACAGTATATGTTATCTTGGTTTCAGGATCACTGTTATTATCATGGGTCAGTCAAGGGGATCCAGGGGTCTAGTCTTGTCATCAGCACCTGTGCTGGATTCAGGTAAGAACCACAGCAGATCTGTATATTAATTTAATTATATGTTTTTATTTTGCATGTTGAATGGATCTTTAATTTAGAGGCTTGTGATGTAATTCTTGTACTGTATCTAGATACATTTTTATTGGAAGAGCCATATGTAAATGCACAGTACTTGGCTTATTTTATTATAATTTTATATTGACAGAAGGGATGCAATCATTGGAAGATGTGGGGAGTTTGAAAAGCTTTTTTATTAATTTATTTTAATTATTATTATTATTTTATTTTTTTTTACATTTTTGCAATTCAGCTTGGTGTCACTAGTGGAATAAAATTAAATAATTTTTTAGAAAACTATTTAATAAGAATTCATAAGAAAATTAAGCTCACAAGAGGCCATGTGTCATTTCAGAACCACTAGTGGCACCAAACTGAATTGCAAAAATGTTTAAAATAATAATAATAAAAAAAATAAGACACTCTCCACCTTAAACCAAGGTAAAATCATAACCCATGGCTTCTTGTGAGCTTACTTTTCTCATTAATTCACAATATTTCTTCTGAACTAAAACAGTATTTCTTAAAAATATATATCATTTTATTCTTTAGCTCATCAAATTAATTTTATAGTGTTATTATTATCATGCAAAAGTGTATTTTAAGGTTAAACCATTTTTAGTTCCATTTTCTGTCAGACTCTTAGAAACTTCAGCTTTAGTGAAATGACTTTGCATAATGAGGACTTGTCTTTGTTGCACAAAAGTTCCAGTTTATTAGCCCAGGAAGTGAGTTCAGCGAGTTCATTATAGCAGCGTGGCCGGGTCTCTGGGTTTCTGAGTGGGCCGAGGGTAGATGTATAGAGTCCTGCTGAGCTCCAGCTCGTTCAGAGACTCCATTTCCTGTCTGAACAGACACACATTGACTGATATCCAAAAAGATCGATGAGCCAGCACAGCTTGAGTGAGTTGGGTTTGATTGGAGAAGGGAAAAACTAGAGTATACACACGTCCTTCCAGATGAATTTCACAGCTGCGGTGTACGATTCCACTAAATGAGCACCATGAAAACAGTTTTGTGTATCATATAACAGATGTGTTAGCCATTCAAGAACTCTTGTCATTGAGTATGCCTGTTCCTACAGAAAGTAGCTTTCACCATTCATAGACAGTTAACATTCACATAATATTGCCGTGTAACTTTAAGTTTGTTAGTTTGTCATAATATTTGGTTTGGGTTTCTTTTTGTGCCCATTTCTGCAGTGGAAGCATTTTTATTGATAGTTGGGCATCCCTCTACATCTGTGAAGTGTTGTGAGTGCAACTAGGTTGGTGTTTGGAGAATACTTGGATATCCAGGAAGCAAGGAAATCTGTTTTTGCTTTAAAAAAAACCCAGTTCAGCATAAACACAAGTTGGCTATCAATTCAGTTTTATTCTCTTTTTTTCTTCCCCCTCCCATCCGGAATAAAAATCATTTTGTGTGGTAAAGCTGCTTCCCGTGGAAAACCCATCTGAGAGGTTTCCATCCTGTAGGCCTGTTTAAATGACTCTGATTTTCCTCTTGATTTTCCTCTTGAAAGATTCTTGTGATTGACATGTTGTCTTCTCAATCCGCAGGGGCATGATTACAGTCAATAGCAGCGTGAGCTACATGATCGAACCGCTAGCTAACCAAACACACTCTCAGGGACATGCAGTATACAGCGCTCAGAGCCTGAAACTGCCAGCAGGCACCTGCGGACACCACCATGGAGACGGGAATCACACGGAAAGCCTTCAAGAGCTGATTGATGTCATGGCAGAGCCTCAGCAAAGAAACAGAGTGAGAAAAGGGTTTTGTTAAGAAGCTCATTGTCTAACTTTTTGTTGCTTCACCATCAAAGAAGTTCTGAATTTTGGTGCCCATGGTGTTTTTTTAAAGCACTGAAGGCACATTTCCTTTGTTTTTTATTGAGAGAAACTAATATGAAAGATAAAACCTAGCATGAAAAGTAGCTAGTTTAAGAAACTATATAGGTGTACCCCTTAAAATGGCGAATTTGGTCTGTACCACCTCAGAGGTCATTTAAATCAAAATAACAAAATATTTTGACGTTTATTCCAGTGAACATTTTTGAATATGGCTAAATATACAAAAATGGATTTTAAAATATATAAGCTTACATATGTTTCAGAGAGTTTTTATTCACCCCTATATATTATTTGGCCGTTTGTTTACATTTTTAATGAATAATTCTGGCATTTATTTGGCCCTTGAAGTACATTTTGCAATATGTTTGACTTTTTAAGGTTCAAATTAAGTATTGTTTTCCTAGATTAACATTTTTTCTGTATTTGTTTTATGTTTCTAGCTAGAAATTGGTACAAAATCACGCTTTTAACTGTGTTTAGACCCCAATATGAAGTGTTGCAAAACCTTAAAATGAATGTCAAATAAAGCAACCTATTTTAAAATATAGTACAACCTCCTAAAGTTGTCAGTGAATATTTCCACTGACAATCTGTTTAAAAAAATGGTACAAAAGAAGTCAGGCTCTATTTTGTACCCTATTCATGGAAAGTACCAGATAATAAAACTTGTTATTTAAATAAATGTGAAGAGCTGACTAACTAAGGACACATTGTTCTTTGCGTTTGCATACATGAATAGAGTGTCTGTCCCAAACTGAAGACACAGGATGTCTCAATTAGTGTCTCACGGCATTTATATTCATAAACTCAGGTTTTAAAGCAGTGACTCAGCACTTCTTCTGTAGTATATCAAATTAGCCTAAGTCATATCTTATCTATCTCTTCCTGCAGAAAAGAAGGGATGTCAGCAGTAGCATGAAATATGTGGAGCTGATGGTGGTGGCCGACCATGCGGAGGTAAAATCACTTAAATTCAGGGATCTGCTATAAAAGCAGGGTCTTCTTGAAGTTAGTGTTTTACACCATGACAGACACTTTACAAATGTATACACTACTGATTTTTTTCCCTTTTGAAGTAACTGTTGAATAGTAGTATATCTTTAAACAAATACATATAACTGAATTTGTACATTTTTCAGAAGAATATGTGCATTCCCATGTAAAAGATGCCACCATAAAGTGTTGATATGCATTTGCTAAGGTGTTTAAAAAAAGAGGCCCTTTAGCAAACACCTCTAATAATAATCTCAGTGTTTATTTCTGTGATCACAGGATTCAGACAGTCTGTCCTTGGTTTTTATCGGCATCTTTTTGTAGCACGTTTTTATTATCACAGAAATCAACAAGATTTTGTGTCAGGTGGTTTCTTTGGGTAAAGATGTCTGGTAAAGTGTCTTGAGATCAGTCTTGTCTGTTTGTTGACTCACTTCATGCCTGTCATGACTCAGAATAACTATCCTCTGCTCTGATGGAATAATTTCTAATCACCACCAAGTCAAATCAACCATCCAAGTGAAAGATACATCCTAATCGTGTCTCTTTTTCAGTTTGTGAATCATGGTCGGGACTATGAAAGGACCAAAATGACGCTGATTGAAGCAGCTAACTTTGTGGATAAGGTGAGATTGTTATGAAATGTACCATTAAACACATTTTTTTAATCACATGTCTGGACTCTAATATATTATGTGACTTTATGTTGCCAGTATTATAAAACACTGAACATTCGTGTGGCTCTGATCCGGTTGGAGATCTGGAACGATCAAGACAAGATCAGTGTGAGCGACAATCCCTACAGCACCCTGAGTGCATTTCTGGCCTGGAGGAGGAAACAGCTGCCACAGATGCCCAATGACAACGCTCAGCTCGTAACGTCAGTCTCGCTGTAGCTCCTCCCACCTGATTAATGCATGAGCAGATAACAATGATTGCTGATAAGGATTTAAAAGGATAGATTTTCAAATTGTCTTCATTGGGGGGTGCTGGGAAAGTCACCATTCTCTCCAGAACAGGTTATTAAACCATTCAAATGATTTCTAAACGGTTTTATTAAGTCGAGATAGTTGCCAAGAGACCCTTTAAATGGCCCTATTTTAACGATCTAAGTGCATGGTTTAAAGCGCACCACGCAAGTGCACTTAGGACGTGTCCGAATACACTTTTGCTAGTTTAACGATGGGAAAAATGATCTGTGTGCCTGACACATTGTCTAAAATGGTTGCCCATATTCTCTTAATGAGTAATGGGTGTGTTTTGGGCGTAATGTGCAGTAAACCAATCAGAGTCTCATCTCCCATTCCCTTTAAAAGCATATTCGCTATTTACACAATGGAATTTGCAAGCGGAAAAACTGAATGCTTCTCTTGCGAGGAAACGGATCTGCTCGGGACATCTATGGGACAAAGTGTACGCATGTGGTGGACCCGCCTATAGGCACATATTACTAACGCGCTCTTAAATATATTGCACCATTGACTTTTGATCAGGTTTCAGTTGGTTAATTGCCTCAAAATAGCAACGTGTCATCAATGTGCAGACCAGCACACCCATGGACGAACAGATGGGCGCAAATGCGTTTGCTATTTAAACAACGTGGTGAAGGACGTAAAAAAAGGATAACTGCGTCAGGCTGAAACTAGCAAAAAACACTTGCGCCAAGTGTATGATACGGACCATTATGTCTACATCTGTTCAGATAGACATTTAGTTGCACTGGTTTGATTTGATTCTGCCATAGTTTTATTGGTATTTAAACAGTTTTTGTTGTATTTGTAGGGGCGTGTCGTTTCATGGCACCATCATTGGTCTTGCTCCTCTTAAAGCCATGTGTTCTGAATACCAGTCTGGTGGAGTCAATTCGGTACATGTTATTCCATTGTGTTTTTATTGCCAACGGTCCCTTTATTGGACTCACTATTTTGTTTTGTCTGGCTCTCTCTGCAGGACCACTCTAATAGTGCTGTGGGGATCGCTGCCACCATGGCTCATGAGATGGGGCATAACTTTGGGATGAGCCACGACAGTCAAGGTTGCTGTCGTGCTCAGGCCGAGGACGGAGGCTGTATCATGGCTGCTGCCACAGGGTGAGAACCAAAGAAAAAATACGGTATAAAGCCAAACCTGACAAAATTTTCATTTAAAATCGATATGAAATAAAAGTAACGCGTTCCGTAGGGCTCCATTCCCTCGTGTCTTCAACTCCTGCAATCAGAAGGAGCTGAAGCGCTACCTGAACTCCGGCGGGGGGAAGTGTTTGTTCAACCCTCCCAACACCAGGCTCATGTACGGAGGCCAGCGCTGTGGAAACGGATACCTGGAGGAAGGAGAAGAGTGTGATTGTGGAGAAGTGGAGGTCAGGAGAGAGTTTCATTGCTTCCTCTGTCTCGTTTTCTCCCACGCTGTTGTCCTGGTTCATCTTTCACGCTCACGTTTTCCGTTTCTGTTTCCTTTACTACAAAGGAGTGCTCAAGTCCCTGCTGTAATGCCAACAACTGCACGCTGAAGATTGGCGCTGAGTGTGCACACGGAGTTTGCTGTCATGAGTGCAAGGTGAATCCCTGCCAAACATCTGTCTCGATCCCCTTTCCATCAGAAAAACTGTTTCATTAAACTTATGGATGTTGATTTTAAATAAGTAAATGGGATTTAAATCATTTTTAGTTTGAGTTTTTAAAAGTGGTGATTTTAAAGGGTTAGTTTTCCCAAAAAAGAAAATTCTGTCATTAATTACTCACCCTAATATCTTTCCAAACCCGTGTGTGAATGCAAGTTTGTTCTGTCGCACTCTTGACCAGCTGAAGAGTCCAGGAGTGATGTGCCGTCCACCTTCGGGTTCCTGTGACCTGCCTGAGTACTGTGATGGGAAATCAGAGTCCTGCCCTGCTAACTTCTACCTGATAGATGGCAACAGTTGTGCGGGTGGCAGTGCCTACTGTTACACTGGCATGTGTCTGACGCTGGAGCAACAGTGCCTTTCTCTGTGGGGCAAAGGTGATTTCTGCACCCAATATTCATTGAGTCACAGTTTTCACAAAAATATTAAGATATTATTAAAATATGAACGGTTTTCAACCTTGATTATAATAAGAATTCTTGAGCAAATCATCAAATTAGACTAGATCATGTAGACTGGAGTAATGCTACTGTTTTAAAGGGATACTCCACTTTTTTGGGAAATAGGCTCATTTTATAAGTCCCTCAGGGTTAAACGTTTGAGTTTTACCGTTTTCTAATCCATTCAAACGATTTTTTTTTATATTTAGAAGAATATCAGTCAATGAGACCAGACAGTTTCTGGTCTCATTGACTTCCATAGTAGGAAAAAAAAAATATACTATGGAAGTTAATGAGACCAGAAACTGTCTGATTACTGATATTCTTTTAAATATCAGAAAATCGGCTGAATGGATTAGAAAACGGTAAAACTCAAGTGTTTAACTCTGGGGCAGGTGTAAAATGAGCCTATTTCCAAAAAAAGTGGAGTATCCCTTTAACTGTATTTTTGAGTGATGTTGGCTAAGTGTGATCATATGGCATTTTTTTCTACCATGTTTTCACATTTTCCAGTGGAAATCCACTTGGCAATATACTGTAGTTTACAGTAGAACAGATACTGTGCTTGGCTGTGATCTCAGTCTCCGAATGTGATGCCATCTGCTGCTCTCTCTCTGCCGAGTCCAGAGTTTAACATTCACACAACCAGTAACTTACTTGTGACATGAGTAGATGTTTCTGTTCTATTCTGTTCTGTTTCATCTGCAAATGCCCTGTCTCTATTTCTTAGATGCCCGCCTTGCTCCTGATCTTTGCTTCACTAAAGTAAATGTAGCAGGTGATTCATATGGAAACTGTGGCAAAGACCTCATGGGCACATACAGGAAATGCACTGAAAGGTGAGATTAATTTACTCAAATATTATTAATAATAATATTTTTTTAAAAATAGTTACACTGAAGTCTCCTATGCTCTTAAATATTATTACAGTTTAAAATAACTGTTTTATATTGTCGTATATTTTAAAATGTAATTTATTCATGTGATGCAAAGCTGTGTTTGCAGCATCATTACTCCAGTCTTCAGTGTCACATGATCCTTCAGAAATTATTCTAATATGTTGATTTGAAGAATTATTTCTGATTATTATCAATGTGAGAGAAAAAAAATCAGTTTTGCTGCTTGATATCCATGATACATATTAAAAAAATAATTTGCATTAAAAAGCATGCATTGAAATGATCAAAAGTTACAGTAAAGACATTTATAATTCTTATTCTACATAACTGTCTAAATCAGCATATTAAAATGATTTCTGAAGAATCATGAAGACTGGAGTAATGATGCTGAAAATTCAGCTTTTGTCATCAAAATATATTAGAAAACAGTTATTTTAAATTTGCAATAATATTTCACAATATTACTGTTTTTACTGTATTTTTATCAAAAGAATGCAGTCTTGGTGAGCATACAAGACTTCTTTGAAAAGCATGAAAAAAATAATCATTTTAAATTAATTTAAATGATTCCATCAGTGTGTGACATCATCAAAGAAGTGCTGTTGGTTCTCTGTTTAGGAATGCTAAATGTGGAAAGATCCAGTGCCAAAGCTCTGCCAGCAAACCAATAGAGTCCAACGCCGTTGCCATAGACACCAACGTTGACAATGGTCAACAGAAGATCCTGTGCAGAGGGACACATGTGTACCAGCAAGGTCAAGATAAGCACAACCAGAATGACACCCTAGACCCGGGCCTGGTTCTGCCAGGGACCAAATGTGGGGAGAATGCGGTAGGTTTTTAGATTTTCCAATATGTTTAAGTCACTTTATATCGTTGAGTGTGAGTGTATAGGAAGACCTCTTCTTATTCATTCATTCACATTTCACTTCATTTCTTTCTAAATAGATCTGTTTCGAAGGGGAATGCCGCAATGCGTCCTTCCTGCAAGCAGATGAATGCAATGCCAAATGTCATGGCCATGGGGTACATTCATATTGCTTATTTCTGCAGAGAGCTGCCTGAGCTTTACGTGTATTGCAGAGCTGCTGTCCCAGTGTATTTACGGTTGACAATGACATCATTTCCTCCTAAGATATCATAAATGCTTTCAATAACAGTCAATGAAAAAATCCCTAATTATTTTTGGATGTGGTAAACTAAAGCAGACTTCAATGGTGTGATAATTTCCACTAAATGTATTCGCTATTATGTGTGACTTTATAAGGCAATGTATTATTTTACAATACAGAATGAATATCTGTTCAGCGTTTTAAGAAATATGGCTGCATCCTTAAGTGACAAAAGAAGTATGTCCGAGTTAAAATTCAGGTTTTTATTTTTAGATAAGCTTTTTTATGTGTGTTTCCCTTCAGCTTTGCAATAATAACCACAACTGTCATTGTAAGTCGGGTTGGGGACCCCCATTTTGTGAGCTGGCGGGTTCAGGAGGCAGTTTGGACAGTGGGCCTGTGATCGCGCACAGTACGTCACCAACACACACCTAATAAACTAAATATTTCATCTAATGTTGTCTGTGATACGTTCTGTTTTATATGTCATTTTGATGTTTTTATGTTCTTGTCTTATCTTGTGCAGGCAGCCTTTCCCTTGTACTGGTTCTCCTTACTCTTTTTTGTCTTCTGGTATCGGCTATCCTTGGCGTCTGTTGGTGCCGTTGCAAACAGAAGCTCCTCCCCACCAAAGGCTCCGCCCCTCCTGCTACTCAAACTTGCATCAAGTAACTGCTAAATGCACACAGTGATCTTCATCTTTTAAGTTGTTTGTGTGTTAGAAATGAAGTCATTTCTCTTTTTGTCAGTGTTCCAGAGACCCCTGAGACTAAAAGTCACACCACAGGTCACACCAACCCAGTGTTCCAGCCAAAGAAACCTCACGCTGATGAACAGGTGTGAAGTTGTTTTGTTGTCAGCGTGTGTTCGCAGTGTGTCCATCCAAAAGCATGGGTCTGTGCATCAACGAATGTTATCTGAACATCACAAAAACACATAGAACCTAAACCCATATTATGGTTAACCATAAGTATATATATTCAAAAATAGTTTTCTTTAATTGAAATAAAGCTGAAATAAAATATATTAAAAACTTAAATGAAAATTAAATATATATA
>JAOTRC010000005.1:23594160-23614842 GCA_027497675.1 Cyprinella lutrensis
CAAACCCTGGAGCAACACCCGGAAGCGGAGCAGAGCAAGATGTACTGCCAGCAACCCGAGGCAATTGACATGCCATAATGCCAGGGAGGCGCAGTTTTCGGCGAAGCGGTCAGATAAACTTTGCGTATTGCGAAGGGGTACAAGAACATCAGAAACTTTGCGGGGTGAAGCCCCAGTGGGAGCAGACGGTAAGGCAGAACCAAGACAGACACCAACGCCGGCTACATCGGTCCCATTCTGGCCCTGCCGGATCCTTCAAGGCCACCAACTTCAGGCCAACCAGCCTTCACCATTCTCCCCACAGCCTCCTACTGGAGAAACCCGAAGTCCCACCTCGTGTTCCAATCCGCGCTCGCCTCAGCGAGAGCACGGACACCAGGCGGCCATCATCCGATGACTTTGATATGGACAAACCCCCTAAAGTTCCACCCAGGGACCCCATCCCTCAAGTCATACCACGTGCCATTAGTCCAAAAAGTCTCCCTATTTACATAAACGGGGTAATGCCACCTACTCAGAGCTTTGCACCCTATCCGGAGTATGTCAGTAAGGTTCAACACAAGCAGAGCTGTGAGGGCTTGCCGGCTCCTCGCAACCCCTGTATTCTGCCCATCATGGAAGATGGGAAGAAAGTCAGCAGCACGCATTACTTCCTCCTCCCTCATCGACCCGGGTACTTGGACAAGTTTGAGAGGTTTTTTAAAGAGTCGGACTCATAGTGATTATTAGGGATTGAGCGTTTACTGTGAGATCTGAAATGATTTCCTTGTTTAAAGTGGAAATAAGGATGGCCGGATATAAACCGATATGTTTGATATGTTTATGATATGTTTGATTGAACTGATTCTTCAGTGTTCTGAATTACTGGTCTGTTTAGGGGTTGGACAGTCGGACTACACACAGAGAAAGACAAAAATAATTGGTTTACCACTGCTGAAAATTGCAGAGCAACTCTGTTAAAAGTGTCCTTTTACTGTAGGGCTGCACGATTAATCAAAATAAAACTGACATGACTTGAATCCACACAAGATTTAAGGTCACCTGCCATAAAAGCTTGATGGTTTAAATTTTATCGGGAAAATAGCAATTAGGGTTTTCCCCCAAAACGTGCTGCCATATGTATTAGTGCCAATGCTTTATTTTTATTTTTACTATTTCCTTACATGTTAAATTAGAATGTACAATTATCCTTTTATGAAGAAATGGGATGAACTGTGTAACCTGAGTATAAGCTGGTCTTATAATATATATTTGTTTTCTTTCTTTCCATTCTGTAATATGGTTTGGTAAAGGTGCATGTTGGTTTTTCTTGAATTATGCTCCAACAGTCTATATGGATCACCTGAATTCCAAATAATTAAAAGAACTGTCAACATTTATTGGATTATTTTGAAAGCCAAGACCAGGACTATTCCATGTGTTTTACAGCAATGAGAAGTGTGGTGATTAAAACTACTTGCAAGTAGTGTTAAATGGAAGGGACTGGGTATAGGGGTTAGTATTCTAGTCCTCATGGGGAGATTAATCCATACGTTTTGTCTTCTGTTGCTTGCTTTTTTCATTCAAATGTGAGAAATGAATCCTTTTGCTTTTTAAAGAATGGCACATGCAGTTTTGTTTATCTGTTACAAGGATAGAAATGCCACTGCCTTGCCATTTGGTGTCAAAATGCAGGACACTGGTTGTAAGTGGGTAGTTGGTGAATGGTATTTTTGTACCATTTATCACAAAGTTGCTTCATTGAAGCAGTTATCATAAAGGAAAATTATGAAAGGAAGAAATGGAAGCTCCATGACTGGTCCTGGCGTTGTATTTCATGTATTTCTCACCAAAAGTTGAGCACACTTTATGTTGGTTTTTGTTTAAATTTGTTACTATCTTGACATTTTTCAGACCAGTAACCGTTTACGTTTTTAGCTACTTGAGTTTAGTCCATCCAACAAAATGACTGTTTTCTGTGAGAAAGCTAATGTTAACTGACTTTGTTTTTATCTGCTGAGGAAACATGCATTTCTAAAATGTACAGTATTGGTGTAGTTTTTCACACCAGACTATTTAAATAAAGTAACTTATTTGTACACAGATTTCTTGAATCATTTCAATTGCAGTGTGTTGAATTTGAAAATGTACAGATCACAGCAAACCTTGTTTTATCAAAAGACTGAATTCAGTCTCTCACATGTAATATCAGTGAACGATACAGGTATATCTCTCTGGTTAAGTCTGGCGCCTACATCCCATCGGTGGGAAAGATATTGAGAAGTGAAATCTGTTTCCTTGTGATTGCTTTCTCTTTATCTCTGTTGTTTACTATAAGCTGTAATGAGATGGGCAAACTTTTGGAACTTCAGCCTGACCAAGACAGCAAGACAACATTGAATAAATATTGATTTTTCCATCTAAATCTAAATCAATGGTTGATATTGAAATTTCAATTCAAAATAAATGTTGATTCACCATTACCATAGACGTTATTAATGTTGATGGCAACAACATTGGAACAACAATCGATTCTAGTTATCTTAATGACTGATTAAGCATTGATATTTGGTTTACCGGGCGGTGCCAATCATTGATTTATAGTTGACCGGAAAACGACCTGTTGTAAGTCATCATATAGTCACTTCCTTTAAAATACAATCGCATCAATGTGCGAAATGTTACAGAGAAGTGGAAGATTTCTAATGTAAGCTGCCCTCAGTAAGTCACCGCTGTCGTCTAACCTTAGGGTTTGTGGTGAAGACAACCAAAATTAGTGTAATTTCCTTTATGTTATTGTCAGATCACGTGTGTGCCACATAATTAAAAAAAATGATTAAAATATTGTCTATGCATGGATCTTATAGTTACCACTTTATAGTGGTCACCGCCTTCGTTTAAGTAGAAATAAAACTGTAGGAATTAAAAGTTAAACGTTTACCATGGCAAGTTGCGCCATCTACAGCTCATCGGCAATATAGATTTGAATTCTGGGGAGCCTTATTGAAACAGTCGATCAGCGCCATCTCTTGGCCTAAGTGATGTGTGCAGGAAAATGAGCAAAAAAGTCTGACAAAGATAGCAGGATAAGTTTTAACAAGTTGTATATCGACATTAAATGTTAGTGCAAAATCCTAAGAATTCTTTGACACGTTTCAACAGCTACTAAGAAATGTCTGCCAATTCCACAAACAACTTTGGTAAACGTAGCCTATAATTTGTATTATACTTTCAACTTTTTTTTTTAAAAAAAACAAACAAACAAAAAAAAACTTTCAACTTTTTAATACAAACGTTTTCAAATTCCAAAGCTTGAAGTAGGTTTCTTTTTGACAACAGGCCTACTGACCAATTGACAGATCAATTAGTGAAATTATTCTCACACAATCCTCCTCCTCTTTATTTTTAATGTTGCATGTTCACTTCTAGCGCAATCACATTATTTTTCTTTTGTAATTGATATGAACGGGCAGATAAAGTATAATTATTTTTTTTAACTGCATTCAGTAACGTTTCGTAACATTCGTATCCTCTCTGACATGCGTCACTGTGGAGATGTATTTTTCCTTTATCCAGTAGATGGCGGTAAAACATTTTTTTTATGTTCAAAATTCTTATGCTGTAGAGCAGGGGTGTGCAACCCTGCTCCTTGGATGCCACTGTCCTGCAGAGTTTAGCTCCAACCACGACTAAACCTGCTAATCAACGGCTGTGTCCGAATAAGTAGGCTAGGCCTACATTTCGAATCATGGGATCGTATGCATGCACACCTTAGAAGAAGTGCACTCGGGTAGGCTACTTTTTCCCTATTCTTTTATGGGCGTGTGTGAATATTCGGACATAATTCTGTGGTCACGTCTACTGTTTTTCGGTAGGGAAGTGTTTACAGCCAAAGGCGACTGGAAACTTCCAGACATGTGTGTTGTTGAGGCCATTTGGGCATCTTTTAAAAAGCAACATGGAAGAACAGCCATTATGTGGAGCTCTTCGACCTTTATAATATATTACCAAAACCCATCGACTTACAATAGGTTGAATGACTCGTCTGCCGTATCCTGAAGGTGTCTGTATCGCTTTTACTAACACTTTGTAACTTCGTGTTTTTCGGGTAGGAACCACCTATATAGAATGATATTATTATTAATGACATTAATAATTGACATGTCATTGTATAGATCAGTGGTAGGAACCCAAGCACAAAAAGAACTATAAAATTCAACCGCTTTACGGCATACGTCACTTCCCCCACAACCCCTAACTTCCTCAGATTATGACGTTAATGATCAACTCGCGTTTGATTGCCATCTGTATGTTTTCGTTATGGCCGTACAACAGCTGTAAGAAGGCAACGGTTTTATCAGAGGAAACTAAAAAAAGAAAAGGGGAGAGTGACAAACTAAAAGCCAGGACGAGGATTAACTTGGTCCAGCTTTCACCAGCTTTCACGGTGGCGGGAGCTAACGGAGGAGGAGGAGGGTGCTTGACCGATGCTGACGCTTGACGAAACGTTTCCAAGGTAACCCAGATAAATTATTTTCTGGTATTCCGCTGTTATGAGTTTATTAAAATGCCTACAGCCCAGTGTTCATTTCTACACACAAACAAAGCCCCCCTCAGTGCAGGGCTCGCACTAATAAAATCGACTCATGTCAAATGTAACGTTAAGTTACATTAGTGAACGTGCCCACGACTTAGTAGTACCCACCAGAGCAGTTTGGTACCCACTAACACACCACATGTCCCACGGTTTCTGTAAAAATAAAACATTACGCATACAGTCAGCTCAGGCCGACGGTGTTTTCTGCCCGGCCCGCCTCAAACACTGCAAGCACAGACAATCTAATCTAAAGACAGCGGTTGACTGTTTGTTTACTTCTAATTTGCGACAGTGTTGCGGAGTTTGTGGTCTCTTGGGACGCTAGACGTGAAATTTACAGGTCGAGCAGCACCATCTAGTGGCCAAAAGTTTCAAAGTGTTGCTGGGGTTTGCGCTAATGCCATTAATAATAACACGTTTAACTGACAGCCCTAATATTTTAAGAACTGATATTCTTCTAAATTATTTGAACGAATTATCACCTTTTCGCCATCAACTCCAGCAGGCCCAGGCAAGCCGAGTTCACCCTGTTTGGAAGTATGAAACATACTGAGAGGAAGAACAGGATTGATATTTCTCATTATGTATTAATTAGTTCAAACTCAATGACTTACATCGTCTCTGACAATCACACGTTCCAACCGAGCCACTCGTTAAGAGATAAACAGTGGAAATTGATAAAAATGTGAATGAAATTCACCTTTGGACCTTCTTTTCCTGGTGGTCCCGGGGGTCCAGGAGGGCCTGGTGGTCCCTATTTGGGAAAGCAAACGGAAAAGACAGAATTAAAGCTTGTAAAATGGTCTTTTTGGAATACCCACTTTTGTATTTTGAAAACCATAAACCTCTGATAGACCTCATTTTACGACTGTTATAAAACAGGGAAATGTTTTTCTAATAAAACTCTTAATGTGTAATCAACCCTGTGGGATCTGAAACTTTTGGAGTATGAAAACAACATGCCTTAACAATGTTGATTGCATTCTTTGAAGGAAATATTGCTATTCCTTAATTATTGGCTGATCTTTTAAATTTCCTTGACACCATATTTCAATGTATCAGTACAATGAGCTGGCAAGGTTCGTGGTCCGATAAACATTTCAGACTGATTATTGTTGAAAGAGATGACCACAAAGCCTTGCAAAAGTCAAAAATAACAAATTTCCTAATTTTTCCTCCCATTTCCCAATTGCTGTGTGACAAAACACAGACTTTCAAAGAAGGGCATCATCCAGAACATTTAAACAGACATTATAATGAATGTAACCACAAGAACCATTCATTAAACAACCTATATACACATTCTCAGAACAAGAATATGCACGACAACATTTGCTACTAATTGCATCTAATTTCGGAAATCTGTCTTGGTATATTCCATGAAGCATAGCCAAGTAACGTAAAATTATTTAAACAATTATTTTAAATTTAATTTTGTCAGTCATGTTTACTCCACTTTCTTACAACATAATGCTGCATGCACGCTACAGACTTCGATAATAATAAAATTAGTTATATTAATGATATTTAATACAAAAAAACCCATTTAATTTGGCAACCGCACAAAAAAAAAATAATATGAAGTGTTTTATATTCACACGCAGATACAGTGAGTATTTGTTAAGGATTAGGATCAGGCTGCATATTTAACCAAAAAAAGAGCAGAACTGGCAACCCATGCTATATTACAGTTACCGAAACACTGATGGTTTTGATGGCCTGCCAGAAAAAAAAATCAACTAATGTCAGACCACAGATTTCCGAACACATAATGGCATTTGGTTTTAATACAACCATGAATAGTCATCTGTGGTTAACATAGTTGTATTACAGGAAGTCTAACCAGTAACATTAAATTTACATCAATCCAGATGACCAACTAGCAAAAAATCACAGATTCATAAGTTGTTGAGAAGATTTTTATTTTTATTTTTTGCAATTATCATTAATAAAATCCCAACTCACCTGAAAGGCGTCCAAGAGTTTACCATTAAAATCAATGATGTCACCAGATGCTGATGTGCCTTTCTCACCGGTGAGGCCCTGTCGGGATGAAAAAACACGTTACACAACTGACCACACAAATCCGCAAGTATTCTCAGATGTGTTTCTCTGGTTTTGTTTTGTAATTCTAATGTATTAAAAATGACAAAGTCCTCAGTGTAAAACATCACCACTGGTATTTATGACCAACAACAGAGCTGATTTCTTTCTGACTTTATGTTTCAATGTTATTTAAAGTACATTATGATAAATACTTCGACTTGATTTATGTTTCATGTGTCAGAACGTCTATTAAGGGAACATTAGTGAGACATATATTTATGCTGCCTGGTTTGCAGGGTGCATTGTGGGACTTTTTAAGGAACGAGCGTTTTGGAAGGATTTTGCGATTGAGAAAGCCCTTAATATGGTCGGTGACCCTTGATCAGTGTCTTGACTTAAATTTAGACAACATTGAATGAACACATTTTCATCAGGTTAGATACTGATAATTAATCACTCAAATCCTTTTATCTAAAACTCTCTACATAACTGCCGGACTTCAGCTTTCTCCATGTCTGTAGTTTATTTTTAAACACTTTTCACTCAAGTTTGTAGTTCTAACCAAATCATCGTCCAACACGCGATTGGTTGTGGGCAATATCAGCCGTCAGAGTGCTCATCGATCTGCACTTTGAATTCTAACTGGAAATAGTAGACCATCCGGGTCTCTTTGGAACACTAATTTCAACATATACGATTTTGGACGTACTTCTATTTTCGAATACTATTTAGGACGGATATTATGCGAATTGGGATGCAGCATGTGGCTCAGTCTCTTCTAGTTCCTTGTTAGTTTCCTTGATTGTTAATCAGTGCCATGTATTTAGCCTTGTGCTTCCTTAGTACTCCCCAAATAACCTTTTAGTCAACATTTTGTGCTTTTTTTACTTTAAAGAACATTTAAATAATCGAAATAACTTTTTCCACTATTAAGAACCTTATTTGTGCATTGAAAAGTTTCCATGGCTGTTAAAGGTTCTTCATTGAACCATAGATGCCTGCCGTATATGATGCATCATTCCTCACCGTTTCGCCCTGGGGTCCTTGTTCTCCGACATCTCCTTTATCTCCCTGAGAAATACAAAGCCCAAATCAAACCAACACAATCACTGTAAGTCCTGTCTTTGTAGGAATCGCTGTATAAATATATAAAACAGAAATAGCTTCACCCAGCGCTCACCTTCAAGCCTGGCAGACCATCGGTTCCTCGGTCACCCTGAGGACCTGGCTCTCCCTGCTCGCCCTGCCAAATGTATAAAGAGCATTTAAATTAATATAGAACAGATCGCAGAGAATGAGATTGCAGCAAAAGATGCTTGAACAGAGCAGTCGGATCCATATGAAGTCCATTACACTATGAAATCATTCTTATCACGCTGCTAATGATTAGGTAATAAGAGGCTATGGTCAAATTGAGCGTATGATCAAACCCAAAGAATATGCTGCATGGAAGGATTGAAAGAAACAAAATGGAAGAGTGCATAACAGAAGATAAATAGGTATTTACACAAATGAATAGGTAAAAACTATTATTTGAAGTCTCATTTATGGACCATAACAGACGAAACTGACTTTGAAAATAGTACGTTTTTGGATCATGATTATTGACTTTTCTATTAAGGAGGAATTATTGGGTCAGATTGAAAACAAAGTCATAAACGAAAACTAAAAGTCTAAGTCGAAAATGAATTTGGTATTTAGGGTTGGGCACTTGGTACTTGTGATAGGGCATTTTGTATTAGGTTTGGGCATTTGGTAATTTAGCCATTTATGATTTAGGATTGGGTATTTAGGGATTTAGGATTGGGAATTTGGTATTTAGGATTGGGCATTTTGCCATATTAACAATGACAAAACCAGAGCCAGCATCTTTGTTGAGACAGGTGCTGGACATTCTGGACAAAGAAAAGTCTTACAGTAATGGTGGAGAGGCTTCTTTGCCGTCCATAAGATGCCTCTGCGAATCAGCCATTTCAAACCCAGCCTCCAGTATTTCGGCCATGCCTCCTTATTTGCATACACTCCTAAATCCTCAAATTCCCAATCCTAAATACCAAATTCCTGGTCCTAAATCCCTAAATGCCCAAACCTAAATCCTAAATGGCTAAATGACTAAATGCCCAATCCTAAAAATACAAAATGCCCAATCCTAAATACCAAATTCATTTTCGACTTAGACTTTTAGTTTTCGACTTAGACTTTTAATTTTAAATTTAGAATTTTAGTTTATGTTCAAGACTTCTAGTTTTCAATCTGACCCAATAATCCCCCCACATTCAATATTCTGGTGTCAAAAAAACAAGAATCTGACCTTTAACCCTGGGGGTCCCTGTGGTCCTGGGTAACCCTGATCACCAATTTCACCCTGTAAAACAGTTAGGAAAATGTCCAAAAATGCAATGATGAAGACACAAACACTTAATATCATATGTTACCACTTTCAAAATGTGTTAACACCACCACTGATCTATGTGAATGACTGGATCGCTTGTGTTTTAAACTGGCAGCAAGTGGTCAAACTGACAGTGGTATCATTGACTTACAGCCAAAACATTGACCTATCAGTTGCACATAAATAGTTTTAATATATATCTATGTACATTAATTGATACTTTGAGCACCATCTGTAATATATATGGTCTTTCTTGGCAGGATAAGCAATGTGTCTTCTGCACACTGCCAACACAGTAAACTGAACTAACGCAAAATAGATTCCTTTACGTACGTAATTATGCAGGAAATATCAGGCATGCACATTTATCTTGGATTATTAGCAGATACACAAACACCAGGAGAGCCGCGATCGGATTGGGTTAAAGTTAATCAGTCAGGAGTAGGCCGTCGATTAACAAAACGCTGAAATGTATTTTAAAGTACGTCAGTTAGCCTCCGTCTTGTCTTTAATTGTTTTATTTTACGTTAAAATATATAACAAAGAACATTCAATATTTCCAAGCTAGGTGTTTTTGTTAATCCTGTCTTCATTTAGTTGTGAATTGAGTCTCTCACTGCTTGATCCCGCCCATCATTTCTCCCCTAGGCTTTAAGATTTTCGGAAAAGAAAAAAATCACTCCCCCATCCAAACTTTGTGATATCGGGTGTCAGATTTGCACAATCCATACACATAATGCTTTGGCATGTTTCCCTTGCTCAAAAGTTTGCCAGACCTCCCGTCCTGTGCCTAGTTACGGTTGCTAAACCATGATTGGCCAGTGTCGGTTTTCGGGCGTGGCTTAGTGAAGGGTTAATTACATCAATAAGATGCATTTAGAACATTTTCTAATTAGAAAAGTTATAGTCAAGATGAAAAGCAAGTTTTACCGTATTTACTTTCTTAATATCTTATGGTCTTATTGGGAACACTGCATAATTTCACAAGATTCAAAAGAAAGATCTTGGTCTTGGTACTAATGTTTCAATGTAAATGCTTGCTTCAGCTCTGAAACAACTTTTCTTTTCGGCTTACGTCACCCTCCCCTCCAGCCACATATGAAGGCCACTTTTCAATTTTCATTGATTCAAAAAAAAAAAAATCAAGTTCAGCTCTACATTTTTCTTATTTCCTGTTTCACTTAGAAATAAATCACATTACTGAAGTAAAAGGGTTGCGAACACCATTTCATGCTGACTTTATGTACAACAGGCCCGTGAGACTTAAACACAACGGCTAAGAACATACTCGCATGTATGTTTCTCATCTTAGCCTCTCACTCAAACATGCACATGTACTAAACTGATATTACACAATAAAAGTCTCTCTAGTGAAACAGGCGGAAAATAGTTCAAGACATCATACAGATGTCAGTGCAACCAGACATCAGTGTGTTTAAGGACAGCTAAAGTCAGCTAGCAAAGGACAAAACACTCAAAACATGCTGCTCAAATTTATGCAGAGAGGAAAGCTTTTCATAAAATTGAGAAAGCAAGGCATTGACCTAAAAAACAAGAAACATCTTGATCACAAAGATGCGCACACACACATACACACACTTACCGGTTTTCCTGGTAAACCTCTTTGTCCCTGCAGAGAGAGAAAATATGTTTCAAAAGAAAGTAACATACAATTATATAATGTAAGCCATGAAGACCATGACCATGATGATCATAAACAGAGCTGTACGCTTACCTCTATTCCATCTAGTCCAGGAGCGCCCTAGAGAGACAGAGAAGTATTTAAGAGTTACTTTAATACACCAAACATTTAAGATGTACCATCCACAATCTTATAGGCAGTGTTTGATTCATGCCAGAGCTCCTTTTTTGAAGGAGACCAGCGCTATAGAACCAAAATTCATATGTGCCCATCCTAAAGTGCATCATTATTACATTAAATGGGTTAGTGGTTTGAGTTTCACATTAAATATCAAGATAGGTCAAGTCAGATTTATCTGTAGCTATAGCGCTTTTCACATGTCGTAAGATATTTTAATATTTTCATGTCTCATAGTCACAGATTAGAGCTGGGAATAATATAATTCACATTTTGTGACAATACAAGCAATCAAGCAGTTGAGATATGCTGTATAGTATAATACGCAAGTATACTATATGTATGCGAATAATGTTGGACGTATATATAATTATTATAACTTTATGAAGTGCTGAGTGATAATGTAGTTATATTTTGTGACGAGATATGCCTAGTTTTACATCTCTGGATGGTATACATATTCTTTTCAATAAAAATTAAAAAATTATGTTATTTAGTATCAGAAGAACTTTTGAATGCATTTAATTTAGTAATAGTTCACATGGTCACAAAGTTAATTTATTTCTTTTTTCTTAAAGAGATAGGTCACCTAAAAATATACATTTGTCAACACTTATTCACCCTCAAGCTGTTCTAAACCTGTATGAGTTGACAGTCTTCTACTCTCAGAAAGAAATGTACAAAAGCTGTCACCGGGACTGTACCTTTTCAAAAGGTAAACTTTTGTCAATTTTAGGTGCTAATATGTACATTTTAGGTGCTAATATGTACATTTAAGAGCTAATTTGTACATTTTAGGTGCTACAGCTAATATGGACATTTCAGGTGCTAATATGTACCATTAAGGTACTAATATGCACCCTAGGTACAAAAGCATACCTTTTGAAAAGGTACAGCCCCAGTAACAGCTTTTGGACCTTTTTTTTCTGAGAGGGTCTGTTGACAATTAATGAAACAGTTGACGGTAGCTGTTGACTTCCACAGTAGAAAAAAGAAATTGTTAAGTCAGCGGCTACCGTCAACTGTCTGGTTACCAACATTTTTTAAAAGAAACTCATACGGGTTTGAAACAACTTGAGGGTGAGTCAATGATGACAAAATGTTCATTTTTGTACGAACTATCTCTTTAATAGGGGGTCTGTGCAGAGACTGTTGTGTCTGCCATTTAACCACTAGGGGGCAGTGATATAAAGCTTTGGTTATTTTGGTTGAACGTTCACCATCAGATTTTGAGCACCAATAGCAAACAATTTCTCATCACTGATAGGTTATCATGTTTATTCTCCTTTTAAAATCGAAATCAAGGTATGTCTGTTTGTCATATACACAGAAAAAGAGCGTACATATTAATATGCATCTTATGATGTATGTTAGTATTATGATGAAAACTCCTTTTGATATCAGCAACGTTTTTCATTTTGTAATCGATATTCTTGTCCTCATCCTGGACCTAAATTATCTGCAGAATGATCGAAGACATGGTGCCCATACATACAGTTGCATTCACACAAACAATCATGTCAACTGTTGTAATTTATGTCAAGCAGACTTCAAAGCTGGTATTCAGCCACAACACAGAGAGACATCATTTTCTGTTCCCTGTCAAAAATGAGCAAAACCAGAGGAAGCGCTAGGGAAAATCAGAAGCACTGTGCTGTTCGCTTTCCCCGTCCTTCCTTCAAGCTACGCTTCTTAACAAGGTGGTTTTGCAAGCGAAAAACACAACAATAGAAGATAACTAGCTGGTAAGACGTCAGGGAAACATCTGTGACCAACATGGTGCAGAATTTCATTGATTTCATAAAATGTTTCTTTGCACCAGAACAGAACAGTCTTCTGGTTTTATCCACTGAACCCTAAAAGCTATATAATTCTGCTAGAACAGATACACACACATGCATAAGTGTGTTAATATGCATTCACTGTATGCAATGTTTTTGAGACTCATCAAATAATATCAGAATTTTGTAACTCCAGTGCTTGAAGCGGGGATAAAATTGGTGTTGGGACTTCACATGTTAATATATATTAGGTGACTTCATAAACTTAACAGTTTACCTATTTTGACACTCCTAAAATATTATAAATATATTTATATAAATATAATCTGACTTGTACACAAATATATACATTACATTTGAAATGTGACATATTTTTGGATCATTTAAAAAGTAAAAAAAAATTTTTATCAGAAATACACAAGAAGAAAAAATATTTAAAAAAATATTTAAATATATAAAAAATATTATTACAATATTTAAATTAACTGTTTTGTTTTAATATATTTTTAAAAATGTAATTTATTCTTGTGATGTTATAATTATTACATCCTTGCTGAAAAAAAGTATTAATTTCTTAAAACAAAAAATCTTACTAGCCCCAAACTTTAGTCTATATATAAACTATAGAGACAGATGACTCAGAGTAAATGACATCTCTCGCATGTTTGCCAAACCCTTAAATGCCATGTAAAATCAAGTAAAATAAGTCTGGTAATTTCAAATGTCAGCTAGACAACCTCTATATATCTGAATGAATGATTTTTGGCTGGAATAAGCTATAATATGCTACTGATTTAATGTCGATAGTCAACATTTTGGCTTGTGAAACTAACAGTCAGAATGATAGGACAGACAGTCTTATAGAGTAGAAACAGAAGAAAATGTCTACGGGCTCTCTCATAATCTGCCGCAGAGCAAGAATAATTCCTGGTATTGTGAAAAGAATTGACAGGCTAGTGTGTTGGTGAGAACCAGCCCAGTTTGAGCTCTGGGATAAGAGTAAATATTCCATGAATGCTTCTTATGAATCACTCCAACTTCAGATCGAAATAAAATCATTTCAAGTTTACGGTTAGTCCTAAACTCTTTCTGATAAAACACAATAAAGGATGAACTTCATGTAAAGGGACCCAAGGCAAGAAATGTTGTGAGAACTGTTCCTGAACCAGGACTTGTGCCATATCCCTAGATTTATGTGGCCGTGTCTTACCCAAACCAGATGAGTCTCGAGCCTTAAAATCTATATTTGGTTTAGCTTTAACTGAGCCGCAGTGCACTGGCATAGGCTGTGGTTGCTCAAACGCCCCGTCGGGGGAATGATGAACTGGATTTGCCCCCTTCCCCTCTAACCTCTCTCTGTCTTTCTCTCTCCATCACCTCTAGCTGAACAAAACCCAACTGTGAGATAAGAGGCCAGAGCGGAGCAATGCTAATGCCTTTAACCTCTAAAATACCTGTAACTGTTGTAAACCACAGGCTGCTGTAGTTCAAAAACATCTTCAGATAATAAATCCAATTGTGCAATCAGGGCCCCTGATTGTAAACATCACTGTTTGGTGCCCCCTTGTTAGTTAGTGACCTACGCCGTATGTTTAAGCAGCTTGTTCAAATTACTTGAACAGCACAATTCTTGAAAAATTTGTCACAATCTAATTTAATTATGTTCAATCCATTTAAATGTCAAATTGAATTTTACTTAATTATTTTGTTGGCAGACGTGGCACTATATGAATCATTTTTGTTGTCAACTTAGGGTGCGTCTCAATCAGCAGGTCGTGAATCAGTGTAGCCTATGGTGTACACAAATTTGGACACTAGTAAGGACTCACTACACAAAATACAATATCACTACTGGTATTTATGAACAGCAGAACGGATATTTTTCTCAAAGAAAAATGTTCCATTATTATTTCGTAAAACGAGGGAACGAATTAGTAAGAAATTTGTCAAATGTGCCGATGTTTCAGTAAGTCATGGGAATGAATTGTTAATCTGTGGCCACGATATACACATTTTTTTCCCCAGTGTTTTAAAATGAGGAGGCAAAATCCTCACTTTATTTATACTTAATTTTTTTTTTAATTATATTTAATTTTTATAATTTAATTTTCCTGGTTAAATGTAAGAGAGACCAAGATACAATTCTATTTTGTTTTTTTTACACTAACTATGTAATGTTCTATTAATTAAAACCAATTTTACATTTAATCAAGTTAGTGTTTTTACATTTTTTTTTCATTCATTCCAAAATAATAACTAAAGGCCTTAACAATTTAAACAAAACTGTGGAAACAAACAATAAAAATATATTAAAAAATATTTAAACAATATATATTATTTGTGAACTAATGTTCAGCTTTTCTTTTTAATAGTCAACTTATTTTCATCAGTCATCAAGCTTGTACACGCTGGCCACAGACACAAAGATGAACCTTTAATTTCCCCAAATCAGTTTACGCACTAAAACCCCCACAGTCATCATGTTCTCAGGCCAAGTTTGATTTCGACGTGACAAAGTGGTGATATCTAAGTGACTGAGTTGTTTACTTACTTTTTAATTAGTCTTCCCATTAATGCCATCATTGTCTTCATTCAGGCCGATTCGAGAACGTGCACGAAAACGAGGCATATACTCGATACCAATCATATCATCCATTTATAACCGATCATATCAAATCAAAGCACATTAGAGTCATTGCCTTCTCAAACATGACTTTCCCCCATTTATACTCAAATACCCCTCACCAAACCCACCGCACGCTTTGGGGGTCTGTTAAAAGTCAATGGGCTCAAGGGAGGCAAGAGAGACGCAGTAACTATAGAGTTGCTGTTGGACGTTGTTACTTTATAAAAACAAATTTTACACTTTTTAATGTCACGTTTTGAGGAGACACTGCCTCCCTTGCCGCCTCTTCCTCGTTTTTCCAGCATGTCAAGTGCTGGGATCCGTAATTTCTTAGTTAAAAAAACTTGTATCCCTGATGTGCTTTAACCTTCGCAATTTACATTTGATGAGCCCTTTATGCACAGCATCTTTTAAGGTGTTTAAGTAAAAATGATTGATGTGCCTTACTGTCTCTCCTTGTGGGCCGCGTGGGCCGTCCTTCCCAGTGTTTCCTGGTGGCCCTCTAGCACCGGGTGCACCAGGAGGCCCTGGAGGTCCAGGTGGGCCAGCTTGTCCTTGATCACCCTGATGAAAACATACAGATTTGTGATATACAGAACAATACATTTTTCAAGGAAGTCACAGGAAATATATTTCAGGTTTTGTTTTGAAAAATTTAATAGAAGAACTATGAAGTTTCAAGTTTCATCAGTGATTTATTGTAGTATTGTAAGTATTTAACTTTTCTGAACAATAATAATACATAAATAAATATTAACAACAATTATTATTACACATACAATTTCAGTTTTTAACTTTAAAATTTCACATTTAATTCAATGTGTTACTTGCATTGTAATTATTAGTGAAATTTACTACGACTTTCTTAGTAAAAACTGTTAATGCTAGACCTATTTTTTTTAGTGCATAATGGCACAATTTTGTCACTACAAGGTTTCCGTATGCTGTTTAAATTTTTGAATCTCAGGAAGAAATTTATTTATCTATAAATAAATATGAATTTAAAATATTTAATAAAAATTCATATTTATCTATTATCAGGACAATTCTTTTGTATTATTTTTATTTTTTGCATTGTGCCATTATTTTGCATTAAATTTCCTCATGCAAAAAATTACTAATATTTTTATGGGGTAAAATATGATACAGATATGTTTTCGTGACATTCGCCCTGAATCAGCCACATTCACTGAAGCGGCAGCTTGCATGCAACGCTCAGATCCTTCAGACATGGATGAGGTTATTTCATTTTAAATATTGAGACAAACAATAACACAAGCAATCACGCTACATGACATGAGTTAGAAATGAGGAAGACGAAGATCTAGTAAGGGGAGTGTCCGCAGCACATGCCTTGCACACATGCTACCTTCAGCATACGCCTCTGGAAACTGGGCTGATCGGCCGAGATGTAGCCGTGATCGTAACGAGGAAAGACCATCTGTGCGTGTGAGTCCCCCATAGTAAGAGACAGGACGTCCCCAGAAGAACAGACAGGAGGAAAAGACAAAGGAGAAAGTTGAGGAGAAACAATACGAGCATTGAAAAACGAGGGATAGTGTGGAAGCCGAGCAAGATCTCAGGGGCCATGAAGAGAAGACGACCATCCTTGACATGGAGAAGCTTGGAAACGAAGGCTATGGCAGCAGTGAAGGGACAAACCTTAATGAGAATCTGATTACTATGCAGACCTGCATGAGTGCCATGACCCTGCGAGAGGAAGAGGATGAACAGAGGAGCAGAGATACACAGACCAGTCATCAAAAGAGCTTCGAATGAGCATTTCACTGCCACCAGAATGAGAATTAACAAACCCAGACGAAGACCTAGCAGAATTTTTCTCCAATTCGTTCATACCAATTATTCGGCTTTTTCGAAATGTTGAGTGTCAACCAATGTAGTACATTTGGACGATTAAAAACTCCAACATTGTCAATGGATAACATTCTCTGACAGTCAAAAGTGTGGGGCTATACGTTTTCCTTTAAAAGAAATGTGTACATTTTATACTCAAACTTTACAAACTGTATACTTTATTGATGTAAAAGTGATAGTAAGACAGAATATTTCTATTTCAAATAAATACGGTTAAATTATCTTTTGTACTTTCTATTCATCAACGAATCTTGAAAAAAACAATGTTTCCACATACATATTAAGTCGCACAGTAATTTCAACTTTCATAATAATCATAAATATTTCTTGAGAAGCAAATCAGCATATTAGAATGATTTCTAAAGGATCATGTGACACTGAAGACTGGAGTAATGATGCTGAAAATTCAGTTTTGATCACAGGAATAAATTACATTTTAAAATATATTGACAATAGGACTGTTTTACTGTATCTTTGATTAAATAAATACAACCAAGAGACTTCTTTCAAGAACCTAAAAAGTATAAAATATATTTTTTTTAATATAAAATTTGATTTGGTGGAATTGGTCTCGACTGGATCAGTTATTTATGTCATAAAAATAAAAAACAATGCGTGCCATTTTGACTTGTTCTAAAGGCAGACCAAAAAGGACAATGTGTCTGGACTGAGATTCAAATAAAAAAATACATAAATTGTTGGTCTTTCCACCTTGAAATAAAATATAACTGGACAAAAACCATGATTTTATTTTTGCTGTCTTAAATCACATCGGTCTGGACAACATGTGTATGTGTGTTTGTCTCTGTAAACCACATTCATAGGGCTGGATTGTGTTGACCGAGAGCTGCATGAGAAGCACAGCACTTTTTGTCTGCCGCAAAAGATTTTAAATAAGGCCGTACCATTGAGGTGACTACATGTCACTTTCTCTCTCTCTCTGAAAAGTTGAGAATGGAAACAGACAACAAGTCACAAGTGTAAAGATTATTTCATAGCAATTCGCCGCCGTGCTAAATTGCGTTGCAGGAAAACAGGTACATGGCTAAGAATGAAAGTTAGCTTCAGAAATATGAGAAGGCTTTAAAAGAGAAAACAGAGCATCATAGAGAGAAAGTGAGCGAGTGACACAGCTTGTTGATGCCAGCGTGAGCATGAGGGTTGAGTTAGCAGGGATGTGGTGACTCGAGGGATGGTTGAGGTTTCCCACACTGCTGCTTTACTCAGCACTACACACACGCTCAGATAACTAAGCTCCCCATTGACTTCTATTGTCCCTATGCTATATAAATTACACTAATTATATTTACTACAGACTAACCCCAATCCTAAAATAAAACTTGGGGCAATTTTAGAAGAGAATAAAGACATTATTTACTCTCTATTTTTCCTTTTCAGGGAGAGCTTCCCAAAAGGGAGGATGGTTGAGCTTTAGCTGAAGTCTGGAGGCATTGTTTTTATTGTTTTTTGTGCTCTAAAACATGCCATCTATCTCAGACACATACACAGATACACACACAGAAGCACACTCTGTGGGAAATCAACTCCTATTCCTCCCCGAAACTCCTATTTACACGCACTATTATCATATTATAATAGCAAAAAACATACCCAAAATCGTTTCATTTAAATAAATACTTATTAAAGTCACTTGTTTGAAACCTGAAAGTACATTATCCATTGACATTGAGGACAATTTTAGAACAGTACGCTAAAATCACCAAAATCAACACTTAAAAAAACTCATAAAAAAGTGACAATTTCATGTCAGGGGACCTTTAAGATGCCCATCTCGTAAATCCACATGCACATCCAAGTAATGCCACTTCTTTGGATGTGCGTGAGAAAAAGAATTAAGAAAGATGAAGAAAATATGAGAAAGAGAGAATATTGACTATAGTAAATTAATTCAGCCTTCTGTCACACACAATTCAGCCCTTCAATCCTGGACTGGTTTATGATGCATCATTAATTTTCATAAATGTGATTAACATCCAGTCAGGAATCTCCTGCATTACTCAGGCTCACTCTGATTATCTGATTGTAAGGAATAATATGAATATATTGGCTGTAGATCTATTCAAAGTGACAGAAATATGAATGTACTGACCCTTGGCCCAGTGTCTCCTTGGTCACCCTAAAACACACAAAAACAAGACATACAATTAGCGACACAGTAAAGATGTTTCTATATTTCGAAAAGAAATTGTGTGGATGATTGCTAAGGTGTTGTGAGTGTGTTTTGTGGCAGGCAGTGGCTGTTCTTTTGTGGTAGCAACAACAAGCAACTTTTGTTTTAGATGTAAGAGAAACTTACTCATTTAAACACCCTCATTAATAATATAAACTGGCTTACTGTGAGTATAGTAAACCATCTATTTAATAACAAAAGAGCAGATAAATTAAATCAGGGCAGAGAAAAAACATAACTCTTTACTAATTACTATAAATGAGAAACACTGATCTAGGCGAAAAAGCATCCTGAGGCTCCATGTTTGTGATTTGTTGTGGGTTTTTTAATTATTTTTTTACTGCAATCAGGAAAATACTTCAAGACGGTCTTCATTTACTAAAGGTCTCTTGTTACTCTAATTTGATGCCTGACACAGTCTACATCCCCTCCAAAACATGTGTTTGAAGACAAAAGCCAATGCAAATGAAATCTGCGAGTTGTTTTAGAAATCAGAAAACATCTGCTTGGTGGGAAGCTGAGATTAGAAACACAACGAAACCGTCCTGTGGCGCACAATTTCGGAAAGAAAGATACTAAAGGTACCTTATCTCCTTTTGGTCCGGGCAGCCCCTGGAAATAAATGAATTGGGTGTGTTGATTAGATAGATTGTCCAAAATGAAATATTAATATGACAAAAGTCTAAGGGAAAACGCAGTGAAGTTCAAACACTTGCATGTGAACCATAATTTATTCGCTAAGAGGCTTTAGTGTCTCATTTTCAAAGTACCTCATTTTCAAAGTGTTCAAAGTCATCTTTTTCCAAATAGACCTATAGACAGCTCTTCACATCTGCACTAGATATAGCTGTAATCTTTGATCTTAAAAGTCACTTTTAAAATAACATGATCAAAAGTCTGTGAATATGATGGACGTACAGATGACCGAAAGTCTGGTATTTTCATTTTCAAATAATACATTTTTATGAGGTTGTTCACATGACCTTCTCACTGTGACCCATATCAGACACAGTAAATAGAGGGAATGCATTGATGTCACTTTCCCCCAGGAAAACTCCCGAAAAGTGCAGGGAAACGTACTTGGAGGTACGTATTTCAGGTTTTGCAAAAATGTAGGCAGAGTAACATATTTCCAATGAGCCTGGGTTGCGCAAAAGATCTGCTGCATGACTGGATTTAATAGGGGAAACAGCGAAAATGCGACTAAAACGAACAATTTTATCAATTTAAACTAAATGTTGGACTCCAATGTAGTGTTCCTTACAACTCACTAAAGATCCAGTGATCCATGGATATTGACAAGCCAGGAGTCGTGTTGCCTGACATTTATATTTGCCATGTATACAGATATACCCTGGGATTAAAAATGCCAGAGT
>JAOTRC010000005.1:23640624-23654929 GCA_027497675.1 Cyprinella lutrensis
TTTTCTGATGCTTAAATCAATCTCCTTCCCAGTTCAATGAACTTAAAATTTTAGGCAACCAGGTTACTTAATTTTTTTAAGTTAAACCAACAATATTTTTTTTACAGTATATAAATACAATGCTATACTATATTTAAGTAAATAGGTTTTTATAGAAATATTTCTTTATATATGTTTTAAAAATTAAATAAACACATAATAAATCAATAAATAATGCGGTCAGTAATTTGAAATCCTATTCTCAGAATTGTGAAGAGAACATTCGAGAATGAAATCAATCTTATCCGCTGACAGTCAGATTTTATTATGTATAAAATGGACTGTACCTTCTGACCACCTGAATGTCATCTGGTGTAGATCGGTGGTATCTTGTGACAAACACATGTGAGAAGCTAATAGCAAACAAGTACATGATCAAGTGGTCTTGATTCCCAGATTACACACATATTTTGGCACTCCTTTTTAAACCCTAGACATAACAGTTTGAATAAGCATGCAAGGTATGCTAGAACGAACTTGGTATGCTAAAACTTTACTAGAATAGCGTTACTTGTGATTGCCTGTTTTTAAATATAGCTAATCAACTCACATAGTCTGATATGAAAAACATTCGTAACTCGAGTGGAACACTGGATGTTATCATTAAATCAGTTTCTGATGACTGTAAACCACAAGTTCAGGTTTTGGGGAAGCGGATATCTTTTCAGCAGGTTTTATTATTGATGTGAAAATCACGGTAACATGAGCCAAGAATTTGTTTAACCGTGCCTAGTGTGACCACAAAATTAGTGCGGGTATCGTAATCTTAATGTATCCTTTTAGCTTTGCAGCCACTTCAGTTGTTCATTGATAAAACATGTTTGATTGTAGTATTTTCAGATAAACTACTTAGACCAAAAGAGGGTCATACTCAGTCTCAAGAAAGTTTATGAGTAGGACTTTATCTTATTAAACAGCTTGAGAAGAAGATTGACAGAGAAGAGGATCTAGGGGTCCAGGGTGACCTTGCGAACATATTTACATCCATGTTATAGCACTTTCGAAATGCTGCCAGATCACAAGCCTCTACGCATTTCAGACATTTGGTTGAGCAGCCAAATGCAGTCAGACAAAGATGACTGGCTATCATTTACACCTCTAAACGCCTAACTCATTGACTCCACAGCAGAGAGTGCCAGAAGCTTCAGTGAACACCTCATTCCTTACAGGAAAACTGAGAAAGTGTGGAGAGAGTGAGAAAAGGAGAGAGACCGATAGAGGGAGAGAGAATTCACTGTGTTGAAATTGCAACTGATATTACGAGTGTCAAAAAGCATTTCAGTCACCAGATCTACTTGACCATCCTGATAAATCACAGAAGAAAATCAATAGTTGCTTTTTTTCGCACAAAAAGTATTCTCGTCGCTTGATAAACTTAAGGTTGAGCCGCTGTAGTCACTTGGACTATTTTAACAATGTCTTTACTAACTTTCCTGGGTCGGCAGATGCAATTACCCAAAAGCCTATGGAGCGAAACAGCTCTTAGATTTCATCAAAAATATCTTAATTTGTGTTCCAAAACAAAAGTCTTACAGGGTTGGAACAACATGAGGGCGAGTAATTACTGACAGAATTTTATTTTTTGGGTGAATTAACCCTTTAATTATGTCTTTACTAACTTTCCCAGCCTGTTCTCATCCCAAGGCGTCAACTAACTGAAGCTTTTGACCGTGCGTCTAAATCCGACACACATGGCAACCTTTAGCGTCAGTTAGATGACGTGGGTAGATTTCGGTCTGGGGTAGGGTTAGGGTTAGACCACTAGGAGGCGCATCTCATATTGACGCTAAAGGTTGCCATGTGCGTCGGATTTAGACGTATGTTTCAAAAGCGTCAGTTAAATGATGCCCTAGGATGAGCGTCATCTAACTGACGCTAAAGGTCGCCATGTGCGTCGGATTTAGACGCATGTTCAAAATTGTCAGTTAGATGACGCCCTAGGATGAGAATGCGTTGACTTTCCGGGGTTTGAAAGTGGTAATTGAGTCAGTGGTGGGACTGGGAATAAATACTTCAGATTTCATTAAAAAGATCTTAATTTATGTTCCGAAGATGAATGAAAGTGTCCATTTAAAGTTAGACTACAGATTTATGCCCTCTCTATCAGTATTTGTGGCTGAAACGTTAATATGTACACATGTTACTTGTGGAGGAACATTTTTATCAAAGCACATCTGAAAAAAAAGACACAAATCTGAAAAATATGTTCTCTGTGCTAGTATATTGCATAAATGTCTATAGTAGCCAGACAATTTCTTTGTTTACTGACATAAACAGAAAACACATAAAACATAAACTCTCCAGGATAAATGACTGAAATTTCTAAATCAAACTCGACAGCTCTCAATATAAATCATTATTGTATGTTTAACACAGTGACTTGGGCTTAAACACATGCAGTTTTGAGAACAGATTTTTTTAATAAGCTCATAATCAATTTCTAACTAGAAATCCTCCATAGTGGACCTTTAAATGAATAGTTAATAGCGAAAACATGGTCGGAACGACATAAGAGTGAGTGAATGACCATTTCAATTTTGAAATCGACTATAAAATAAATGCAATTTTTGAAATTGAACTTACATTTAACATTTAAGTTGAAAGCATATTTTGAAAGAAAATAAAACGCTCAAATCGCTGGTTTAAAATGAAAACAAGCCTTGACTGAAACACTTATTTTTTTTTAAATATATCTGCTCCAGGCACACTTCACTCAACAAGATCAGATTCTTGGCCTTTCATTGCACTGAAAGCTCAAAACCACATATGAAAACACCTCAAAGAAGCTTCCATATGTCACTTAATACGTAACTGTTACATGATGGCCAACGGGATTTGCATGACAAGAAATATTATTTTAAATTAAAATCAATAGCATATAATAAAAACACATTCGAAGTTTCAATGAGATGTAGACCCGTGCCGAGGTCTAAACATTTCCTTTGAGATATTTACACACAGGCTGTATTTTTGGAGACTGAGGAGTACACCATGGTGGTTGCATCACTACCCTTTTAGACATTTATTTAGACAATAGAGTTGTCTAAATAGACAATAGAGTTCATAGTATTCACTTCTTGGATTTGACTCAGACAAAAAAAAGACTTCATTGCTGTTTAACTTTCCGCTGGCAATATTGTTTTTGGTGGCTTGCTAGATCACAGCCAAATGTGATCTTTAAAGCACTCCCTTTGTCTTAATGTGACTTCAGACATCTGAAGTCAAAACACTATACATCTCTGTCATAATTATATGCTCGGATGCCAGATGTGTGAAGGCAACATCACAACCAAATTTCTCAAACTATTACGCTTACCCACACAAACTGTTCAACCGAGATGCAACAACAACGCAGCAGCAAGCCATGTGTTTCTAAAGAGCTTCAGAATCACCTTGGGCTAGACGTGCCTCATGACAGACTGGATCGTCCAGCCTTTCAGAGACTTAAAAAATAATCAAACACAGTACATGATTGCTCAACATGATCTGGTGCGTGTCCACATAAACTGAGCAGGCAATGTCGGACGTTCCTGAATGACACACTCGCATTCATCAGTGCAGTCATTTCACCTCTTCCAAAACTTCTTGGCCCATATAAGATATTAAAGAAGGCTATTTAATATTAAACAAATGTAACATGTCATCAATGACTTTGCACAGTCCCAGTTCCCACCGAGTCTTTAGCTGTTTTCTGTGGTCGGATGTGTTTTGTTGTCTTAATGTGTTCCAGTAATATTTCTGTGTAAGCTCAAACCGCTCATCTGCGCTGACTGTTTTGAATATTCTTGCATGTATAATTGAGCACAATGGGCTGGTCCTCTCTTTACATCTCATTTCCTGTTTTTTAGTTCTAATGACTCTAATAATGTGATGACGACTCAAGAAGAAACAGACACAGATGTGTACATGCTTCTTATAAAAATCTCAAGAGATCTCAACATTGTCTCAAACTGTGCTCAGATTTGCCTAGAGAAGTCAGACCTCAGACCATTTCGGTATACACTTCTGTCCAAATAATTTCAGCTACAACTTTTTATATAATTTTTTATATATTGTTTTTTTTTATTTTAATTACATGTTGTTTGCAACCTGTTTTTGATCAATTAAACATACACCCTTTAAAAGTTTGCAGTCTATAAGATTTTTTTTAAAGAAATGAATATGATACACGTAAGATAATAGTAAAATTACATCAAATTGAATTGATCGAGCCATATATTTTAATTGAATAATTGATTAAGGATTGTTCAATCATTCAATTAAAATATATAAGGATCATTCAATTCAACTTGATGGAATTTTACTAGTAATTGAAATCTTTAAAAAAGGATTAAAACATTTTTGAGTGTGCTTTTGTAAAGGATGCATTAAATTGACAGTATAGGCTACGTGGCAGTAAAATAATTTACATTCTTAACATTTATCTGACGTTTTTATCCAAAGCGACTTACAATTGCTATTACATGTCAGAGGTCACACGCCTCTGGAGCAACACATTGATGTCTCACAATGGATTCGAACCCGGATCTCTCACACCAAAGTCATGTGTCGTATCCTCTGCGCCATCACCACCCCCTAATTTCCACAAAATATTAAGCAGCACAACTGTTTTCAACATTGATAATAATAAGAAATATTTATTGAGCTCCAGATCAGCATAAAATGCAGACTTTGCTAAACGATAGCTATTTTTCACAGGTTAACATTGTCAAATAGCTTGCATGCCCTGGATGTATTTAATTTTTTTGTAAAAATGCAACATGTTTTGCTTTGGAATAATGAAAATTAAAAGTGAATAGAGTAAATTTTGATTTCATGTTGACTTATAACAACTTTCAGAGTTATGAAAGACCCACTTCTAAGCAAAACCACATTCCTCTGGGATGTTACCATCATTTCAGCAAAGTTAAACACTGTCCAGAGCTTTTTATCATGTTGTTTGGGACAAAATAAAAAAAAAAATGCTTTGGATAAAGGGGAAAGACAATAACACCATCAAAAAGCCATTAAAAACCAATCACAAAACATTACCCAGAGTGATGCAGACATACACAAACACAAACCAGTTTCACTTCACCAGTAACTGTTCTGCTCTTGATACTGGGTCACATATGGCGGTAGTGGGCGGACGGGTCATCAAACAGAACGCCCTGCAGATTTGCAATCCATTAGTCGGAGTGTGAGAGATCCCCTTCATGTTGACAGCACAACGCTACACGTGTGTGTGAGTTGAAGCTGACCCTGAACCAACCACATTTTTAAAAAGTGATTTATGATTCGCTAATGCCAGAAATGATGATTTGGTGGGCCAGGCACTTCATCATGTGGAAATAGGCCACACAGGGAGGCTAAAGGTCACACCGGAGATGTGGTTTAACACAAATCAGTTTCTGTAGGCCAGTGTAACAGACTATAACCAAATCCAAGTGCAACAGGTATTTCATGTGCTGATGGGGAAATAAGAAAAAATAAAGTCAACACCAATCCTGCAAGCATTCACTTGATCAAAAGACTGTGACGACTTTTATAATTTCACCAAAAGATTTATATTCCAAATAATTGCAGTTCTTTCTACCAGTTAGTATTTTACCGCCCCAAAAGTTTTGAACAGGAATGTAAGTGCACCATATCACTTTGAAAAGGCCATTAGTGTTTCTGAACAGATTAATATAGTGTGTAAAAATATTACTATTGCTCATTCTTTGGATTAGTGATCAGCAATTTTAACAAACCCGTAACCCTAACCATAAAACTTTGGCGTGCAACTTCTCAGATATGTCTCTGAAAGCAAAAGAAGCAAACAAAAGTGCTCCAGTGCTTCCTAAATCATCCTTTCGACCAATCAGAACTGTCTAACTGTTCATGCCGGTGGCCTGCCAAATAATTATTGCATTTGCTAATCTATGTATCTATCGGCCTATTCAAACGCATGGACCAATTTCTCACAGACAAATGCAGGAAAGAGCGTCGAGCAAGAAAATGTGCAATCTGCTTCATATAATTGACTTTAGCCGCTGGCCAAAGGAGGCCCATTTCTTAAACCTTTAACAGGGGTCATGATGTACCCTGAACACTCCATATGCTCCTTATATAGATCTGTAACCGCAAATAATAGAGTTTGTATGTAGTATGCAGTTAAATGGGAACATGATTATGTTGAAATTAAGTTAAAAACACATTTATCAGTTTATGCTGAACACATATGCTAAAGTTATTTTAATGCTAAACACATATGCTAAAGTTATCACTGTCAGAAAGAGAAAACGCATAACAATGGGCATTTGTCCATTAAATAACAAGAAACAAGCTGTAACTTTAGGGTTATGTCTTTATTCTGTTTGCGGTATGTTTTTTTCTTTGTTTTCACTGACAGAGTCACATAATGCCTTTTGAATTCAATTTTTGTCCAATTATACCCTCCGACTCCCATCTCTTTTAAATAAATGTCAGTGTTTTATTCACAATACATCTATAAGATGCTGCCTTCACATGTGCAATTCTCACTACCACATTGTGAGCAATCCAAATTTCTGACCACCCAATAGCATCAATGACATGTAAATATGCATATGCATTCATTTGAGCAACACCACAAAGTCGTGAAAGTTTAAAATGAGTCATAATTGCTGCACGTTTCAGTTGTCGAACGCTCTTTTTGGACTAGAGGAAAAATACAAGGGAAAGTTATATCTCTTTTCAGGTGAGACTTTTCCCAGTGACCTTTGGGCTCATCTGATGTCTATGTTATCTCATTTTGCATTCCAACTTTGAATCCCACAAACCATAAATTCTGATAGACATGGCCCATATGAGGAGATCGAAGAGAACACATATGATGGCCAAAAAAGATGAAAGATTATTGAATAATGGAGATGTCAGAAAGGCCTGCCGGTCAGTGTGGAAGCAGAGCAGATGCCCATAGCAGCATGGGTCAGGATATATACTGTAAAATATGTAATTAATATGTAAATAAATATTTTTTTATGACTAATTATGATAAACATTTATTGAGAGACTACATGGAATATATAAATGAAGATATAATGACACACTTTTTTGGCACTTAAATCCTGCCAAAGGTGACCGCTTGGTCATAAATGAAGACTTTCAGACTGTCAGATTATTTATAATTTTGAATGAAGTTGAAGTTGAAGTTGAAGATGAAGTTTGTTCTAAGAGTCTGTTCTAATATTCTTTGTTTGTCCATGTAGTTTCTCAATAAATGTAAGAGTGTGGTGGAAAACTGGAGGAAAAAACAAACAAAAAAATGAAAAAAAGGTTAAGAAAAGGGTAAAAAAAAATTTCCCACGGGTGTGGTGAAGCCACAACATCCATCACGAACCCCAAACTATTAAATAAAAACAAAAGAGGAAGGAAATCAAAGGAGGAAAATTTATATTTCCGATCCACAGATAAAGATAAAGATGTAAAAGACAAGAATAGCTGGACAATGCTGTGTTCTGACCACCATGGAGTCACACTGATCCACCACAAGAGTTTTCACCATCTCTGCTCCACTGCAACTGGGAACAGTGAGTTCTCATTGGAGCAGGGGGAGAGAGGGAGGAGCCTAGTGCAATCAACCAATGACAGAGCAATCGGGATCAGCATGCAACAGGTTTATCACATATAACGCAAGATATGACACTCTAGGTATAGTTGCTAATGTTGTCAATAAGCAGAAGACAAACATAATTTTCTAAATACACATCTTTACCAACTGAGCTCAAATCTTCCTGCCCTTTAACCACTGTCTAAGCCCTAGACGTTACAGTTATCAGCCTGAAAGAAGAGCAGCTTTAAGGGTGATGAATGCTGCGTCTTTCAGAACTGGTTTGTGTTTACTGTTTGTGATTAAGCTTTACAGAGGATGCAACACTGTTTACAGAGGGACTAAAGATGCAGCTGACACAAGCTCAGAAGAGAGACCGCTGGCACATGATCATAAAGATTTAAATATCCTCTTACAAAGACATTTTTAGGAGGTATAGAGTATATTATGCAAGTAGAATACTGTTGTAAAGATCACATTGATTCACATTACAAGCAATCCTAAAATCATCTTACTTTTTGGTCGTAAATTGTTCCATTTAAAAATAAATCTTATATTTAATGCCATACTTTACAGAGTTAAAAGCCTTTCTTTCCCACAAGGTCTGCATGATTGATTCCAACACAAATCCAAATTGTTGATTATGTTTAGGCTAATCGTGATTATTAATTTCCAATAAAGTTTACATTATTGTATGTGGGGCAAATGCTGGATGTTTATGCACGATACACATCCAACACAAGAGGAGGCATTTAGATGACATCTTAAACATTACAGCGTTCAGTTTACAGTAGCCGATCATCAAGGGAAAGAGTAGAGGAGGGGAACAGGCTTTTCGTGTATACAGAAGACATGATTTATATGTCAGCTATCTGAATGTATACAGATCTACACTCTCTCTAAATAACATGTTTGGTGTATTCAGTAATGTTGCGGTGGCCTGAAAGGTCAAACTGTTTTTAGATTTCATTGATACACTGTTAAAAATAAAGGTTCTATATGTCATCTCTGCCAAAACATTGTGTTATAAGTTGTTTAAGAGTGTAAACTAAATACTTATGAAAAACAATGATTTTTTTTTTTATTAATATTACGTAAGGTTTATGACAACACTGTGCAAAACTTTTCAAGGGCTTTTCAAGTTCGGCAGGGAAGTTCATACTTAGAACTTTGGCAGTAGTAATGTGCATGACAGGGATACAAATAAATACAGTTTCATTTGGAGTGAAAAAAACAGTGATTTCAGGGGTTGCAAATGATGCACACTAGGTGTGTAACTAATATTGTGTTTTATCTCTATAAAATGATGGGAAATGTAATGTAGTTGCACAATGTAATGAAATGTAAAGCAGCACAAGCCTGTGTAACCTCACAAACCAGATCAATCCATTGTATTTTCTTGTAACTTTCATTAACAGCACACAAAATCCAAATGCAACTGATGGCCAAGACTCAAAAAAAATCAAAAATTATTCTAAACCTTCTAAACTTCTGATTTCTAAATCTTCTAGAAACCTGATACGGTATGAAATATCCTTTAAAAGCATATTTCTAATGAAACAGACATACGATATAAAGGTATTTGTTATAAATGAGATGACCACTCCACGTCCTTCACGGCTCTTACCCCAGAGACCTCCATCTCCTCAGGGGGAGCAGCTGTGTCTCTGTCCCCCGTCTGACTCCTCAAGCCTGGGATTTAAAGGGTGCCCCTTCTTACCCCCAGTGTCTGACAACTGCTGAGTTTAAAGTGAAGGCCTTGCTGGGTTTGATTAAGTTATTTGCTTGCTATAGCACAGGCTAAAGGAAGTTCCCCACTGCCAACTCCTGTCAACAATCTGTGCTCCGCAAAGCAGACCGCATGTCACAAACACAAGCCCGAACAGTCACCAGCATGTACATCTGACATCAGAGACATGCAAATAGTTCCAGACTGTGTATCGATTGGTCTACAGACATTATTCAGAGCAGCAGCGCCATGACAGGTATGAAAGGTTGTGGGCAATATATGCTTTCAACGAGTTTGTTGTAAAAAGCTGTAGGCTATGCTCTTGTCTTATCACTACACAGCTCTTATTTTTGGGAGTTTTTTTTGTCTCTTGAAATTTCTTGTAATAATATTTTTGCTGAGTTTCATCATCAAAACAATAAAAATAAAAAATAAAACACATTAAATTACAGTAAAGTAATGCTGCGTTCCAGGCAGGTTTTTGAGCATGTAAGTCTTGACTTTAAAAACCATGACTCACGACTTTTTTGCAGTCATGCCAAACTACCTGAGTGCAAGGAATTGTGGTAGCTACTGTATGTAAACATTATTTGTTTATTTTACTTTATTTGTGTATTTTGAAAATGTATTTGGTATTAATTTATCCATGCACTCAAAGGACTGAAAACTAGTTAATGTTATATTGTCTTAAAAGTGTGTACGACTGCAGAAACACTGCACCCATGGGCCGCCATTGTTGTTTTGCATGGTTTCGCGGGCTACGTGGGGTCAGAGTTCGTAACTTAGGAGTTCATCGACTCTAGTAGGCTACGAGTTAACGCACGGGTGGGTAGTCACGGATTTGACTGCCGTTCCAGTTTACTTTCAAGGGTATAAGGTTGGAAAAAGACGGGTTACAGGTTGCCTGGAATGCGGCATGAGGTCTATAATGTTTTCAGGTGATGAACTTCACCAAACATTTTAGCACGCCCACCATCAGTAACGTTAATCACATTTGCTTCATGCTTGGCAACTTATGGTATGAAGTCTCTGCTTTTAAATTCTGTCAACTTTATTTCGATTTTCAAACAGAAAATACAGTTTTGGCGGCTTGGCGCTCTTTAATGTGGCGAAGAAAAAAAGCTCATAATGTGGCGTGACGTACTGTCACGTTATGTCACGCGCCTCAAGTTCAAGTGAAGATGCAGCGCGGAACGGACGTGAACAACATAATCTCTTCCTTCACTCGGTAGGTACACCACGAAATAAACATAAATGAACCTCAAAGGTTATGTTGAAAGATACAGTAACGTTACAACTTATCAAAATCGATATGTTATCGCTAAATAAGTGTTTTTGAACAGAAAGACCGTGTAAACAACGTCACACATGACGTTACATGTTAGCCTAGACATCTCCCAGCTCGATAGTTAGCTAGAAAGATGAGTCTTATCTCTAAAAGTTAGAGACTGAGTAAGTAACGTTAGCATTTTGCTAAATATAGGCACAATACAATATATTTTGTTTTTACTAAACCCATTCTTTAGTATTTAGTGTTGCCTATTTGATAAATCCGCTCTGAAAACAAGTGTTTAATGACACACCATTTGATTTGAATTGTTTATATTTCAAAAAGTGAACTGTTTTAAATAAATTTCTTTTTATAAACACTGCATGTATCTGTCATTTCATTTAAATTATTTGTAAATTTTAACCCTCAATATTACAGTAATGTACCAACTGACAGCATTGCCTTAATGGTTTATTTGAGAAAGATTGATTTCCTTGAAAAAATTTACATGTCTTGTACCTGATATTTGAAATGAATCTAATTGAATCGAGGTCAGAATTTAATCGAATCGCAAGTTTGTGACCTATGAAGCGTGTTTTGAATTAAACCAGATAGTTTAAATCTGTAAAGGGCTTACCTTTACATACTATAAAGTGTATACTTATAAGGTCTCCTACTGGGTCTTCCTCATTTATCAAGAATCTACTCAAATTGATTCGTCAAAGACGTCTTAATTAGTCATAATGGTCTAAACTCACAATAACAATCTGGGAAAAGTACATGTAAAAACTGAAAGACCATGCGAGATAAACCACAGCGAGTTTGAGATTTATTTTCTAGACAGGAGTGTATTATGATAAAGTTGACATGAGTACAGATCCCATTGAAATCTTACTACTATATTTCTTCAGGGAAAAATCTGGACAGTTTGACATAGTTTAGACTGCAGATCCCAGGGAATGTAGAGCCTCAGGAGAGAGGAATGGAGAAGTCCTGCGCTGGTGTACGGTTTCACCTTACTTGCTACAGGTCAGTACAATAGCCTGGTCTAATTATGTCCTGCAGGTATTGTCTGAATGGAAACCAAAATCAGATCAACTATTCAATCTGTGAACAGTTATGATGGAGTCATCCAGTACTAACAATAACTGTAATAAAATTTGGTTATTAATATGAAAAGCAATTTTTCAAGGCCCGAAGGTAAGCTGAGTGTATATGACATACTGATGAAGCTAATGAAAGTTTCAGATGGCTCTATCAGAAAAGTCAACACAGATGGCCTGGGTTGCAAACCTTTGCTCAAGCCTCATTTCTGAGTCATGCCAAGAAATAACATAGAAAAAAAGATACTAATTCAACAAACTGCATGCATATAGAACAGAAGTGCTTAAGGTGTATATGTGTGACAGAAGACACAACCAGAGCTCTTCCATCAATCGCTTTCACTTCATCCGGTGTGCATGAAATGAGATTGTGTGTGCAACCATTGAAAGAGAACATGCATATGTGCAAAACAACATTTTCCCAGGTTCATCCCTCAGAGCACAAGTGCTGGCCAACACATTTTTTTCCAACTCAGTCCATCTGTTCTCATACTATACCTCCTAAAAGAAAACCAAATGATAGAATGAATAAAGATTAGAAAGAATTAACAATAGATAGAAGAAACAAACATAGGATTGATTGAATGATAATTTGACAGACAGTTAAACAAGCGAACAGCAATAGAAAGACAGACAAATAGATATAAGGACAGAAAAGTCGAGTCACCTTTATTTCTATAGCATTTTATACAATAGAAATTGTAAAAGCAGCTTCACAATAATAAACAGGTAACATAATTAATACAAACTTTATCAAATATGAGACAAGTGAAAAATTATGCTGTAAAGCATCTTTAGCAAGATAACAGTGTCATTATTCAGCTTAAATCAGTTCAATTATAAATCAGTTCAGCTCAATAACTGTAATGTTCATTAACTATGAAACAAGGTCAATTTAGCTGTAAATAGCTCTACTGAAGACAATGGCATATTTCAGCTCAATAAATTCAGTGCAATTGTTGTAGATAGACTATTAACAGAACGACAGACAAGAACGAAAGGTCAGACACACAGACAGATAGATCATACAATCTGACCTAAAGCAGTCAAGTATATGTTGTAATATTTCTCAGGAGTATTCCTAAGAAAAATATGTCAAATTTGAATGCACTAGAATTGTATTTCATGTAAGTGTTGAACCACATTTATTTATGTTTTGAGAGATGCAAGGAACAGTTTGTGTTCTGTTGCACAGGCCTGAGATCTCCCACATGGTCTAAGCACGTATTTGCCGGCAGGCTTGAGGGCTCTATTTAGTAGGTTTTAAGCATGGTGCATGTTACTTGTGACCACATATTTCGTCATAGTCCTCTAAAGTGTCACCCCACCTGTGTAAACGTCAAGAGCGTGGCCTTGATTACTATCAAAACAATACCATCACAAGGGACGGGAGTCCTACCAGATAAAACAACTCACCTAAGATTCAATCCGTAAGACTTCAACAGATGATGCTGTCTTGTCTAACAGCTCTTTAAGCGTGCAAAACTTCTACGTTATGACACGACACCGGAATCCAGCGTAAGTGTTTGCTAAACGGCCGCGATTCAAAACGCCACTGTAAAACTCCTCAACTAGGCCAGTTGCATCTGATAATGCTTAGCGTTTTAGTGCCCTAAAGAGCCCCAGTCGCTTTGACTTAAATGTGACTGGCAGAATTTTTAATTGTAATAATCATTGATGGCTGTGGAAGGAATGTGATGGCGGGAAAATTACGTAATGATAATTGCGACAATTGACTGATGGGCACCACAAGGATGCACACAACCCTAACCCTTCCACTAGAGACTATACTGAGCTGTGACATGAAAGGCAGGAGGAAAAATATCAATTTCATGCTTTAAAGAGCCCTTCGGAAAAAACTCTGGCAATAATACAAAGAAACATTTGCTAATTTAATGTACAGTATCTTGCAAAAAAATTGAATTTAAAAAAATTATAAAAGAGAGTTAAAAAAAATAAAAAAGAGTTAAAAAATAATTCCATTCATTATCATGACTACATTAATGTATCTCTAGCAAAATATTTAAAAGTTCAGGAACACTGTTTTACGACTGTTTAAAAAACTGTTTTACGACTTCACTCATATCCATCGAAATGCATCAACATGCCTACCTGTCTGGGAACCGCTGCTTTACTCAAACAAAACCTGAAACAGGAGCATTTGTGAGTGACAGAGAGTCTGGTGAATGGGTGAATATCCGCCAGGGATGAGGGTGTGGGAAGAGAAGGGGCAAGGTTAGGGTTAAAGGTCACTAAGTGTCTGGACCAGGTCAAGCGAGAGGGCAGATATCCATTAAAAGCACATCCTGTGTGTTGCTGTGACTGCAGACATACTAGAAAAACCTGTAGATATAACTTTTAAAAAAACCCTTTTGATTTATATGCTAAATAAATACAATAATTTACTTTATATATAAATTCCTAAAAAATGTAGCATAGTTTTCACAAAAATATTAAGCAGCACGACTGTGAATATAAGTTATTAGAAAATAAGAATATAATAAATTGTTATATGATTTCAGAATTGTATTGTTTTTACTGTATATTTTATCACATAAAATTAAATATAAATTAAATATTTATATATATATATAATTTATATTTAATAAAAT
>JAOTRC010000005.1:23654976-23666822 GCA_027497675.1 Cyprinella lutrensis
AATTTATATTTAATAAAATAAGCAAAATCATTGTAAATATATAGTGAATATTTACCCAGTCCTCCTGAAGAAAACCTATAACTGCAGTTTAATACAGTTTAACACATTTTTTCAGGAAGATAATGTATATTGGTTTTGGTTTGTTTAGACATGACATCAGTGGTGTGCGATGTACTTCTGTTAAAGTTAGTGGTACTCCAGACAGAAGTAAAGGGGCACAGGTCATGTGAACCGGCTGAAAAGCTCACTGCGTTTGTTTAGCAGAAATAATGTTCTCCGGTGTCCCCAGAAAGAGCTGTGGCAGGTGAGTCAAAGGTGGGTCAGGGGATAAGTGTCTGTATTTGTACATGTGTGCTTGGGAAACAGAAAGTAAAGCAGACAAAACATGGAAAAATGACAGCACTTTTCTCATGCATTTTTTGGGCTTTGACTAAGACAAAGACAAAGAGACTGAACATCACATCCTGACAAATGCGTTTTGTTCCGCTTGTTGCGATATTACACCAACCAAAACACTGAGACATGCAGCCTGAGAGAAAAAGAGATAGATGAAGGACAAGCATTATCTCTTTGATCTCTTTTGCTGAGTCACAAACGCACCCTGTTACTGAAACCCCAGACGTTTTCCTGGAGATCAGAGATATAAATAGCGAAATAAAACATGAGCAAGCAATGTGAAAAGAAGAGGAATAAACACCAAACTTGAAGGAAATATGTGTAATACCTCCGTTTAAGACTTCATTCTATCACAGCTGGTCAGAAAAGTCCTTCCACCTGTTTTGTTTAACAAGTGTGACAAATTGTTTGTGTGGTCAGACGCAAAAGCTGTTACGCACAGCAGTGACCTTTCACTTTAAACTTTAAAAATGAATCACAGCATTTAATTAGAAGTATATAAAAATTGAGAAAACAACAAACAAACTTACAAGATATTGCGTATATTCCCAGACCTGATGACTTGTAAATTCAACAATTTTAAAATGTGCATGACATTTCAAATTATTCTTGATTACTGGATAAACATTTTAATGCAACAAAATGTTATAGGCCTGAGAATAAAGAAAACGTATATTCATTATAGTAAAATGTCCATCATATAATCTAGTCTAGAGGGAAGAAATATGACCAATCTGAGAGGAAAAGAAAAGAAAGAACAAAAACAGTTTAAACAATTAAAATGTCCTCTGCATGACTTATTATTTAAACGCTTTTCGTTGATGCTTAAGATAAATTAAATCTGCACATCTGTGATCTGCATTTATTTTAATACCCACATGTGGAATGCAAGTCCCAGCAAGAGACTATGGAAGAAAAACCACCATATTATCATTCAACAATCAGAGACAACTATAAATGGGAAATTCTCTGTTGAGATGCCAAAAGTTCAGAAAACAAGAGATTCACAAAAATAACCAGCAGTTTTTGTGGAAATTTAGAGGCTTAACAACACAGGCTTTAAGCTTTGTAATCTTTGTAATTTTAGTAGTTACGTTCTACTAACAGAAGACAAGAGAAGAATATGTTTTCTTTCTCTCTGTTGTTAGATGTGGTTCTTGTCTCGTCTAGTCGAAAAAGGATTCACAAGTTTTTCCATTGTTTAATTATTGTTTTTTTTTCTCAGCACATACCAGTGATTTGCATGATTAGGGTGAGAAAGAATCAAAGCTAAAAAGATCAATTATTCAGTTTAATGTGAAAATGTGAATGGTGATTGGCATGCAAAACTTGTTGCCAGTGATAGCGTTGTGGATAGCCCAAAGACGTTGCTATATAGTTGCTTATGAGTTTGGCCATTGCTTGTTAACTGCTATGGGGCTGTGAGTAGTTGCTAGGGTATTCTGGGAAATTACTATGGTATTGTGTTGTATGTTATTCCTAATAATGTTGTCATGATACTGGAATTTCTAACTTTAATTAACATGACAGACAGAGGCTGGTATATTAGGCTGCTGTCACTTTAAAAGTTGATGCACAGATCCATATACTGATACACAAGTATTTACGTTCCAAAACTGACTGTGTTTACCTTAATACTCTCCAAGATGGGTATTTTGACATCATTTTGTGCGTATTTGACCGTTTAAAGTGCAATAAGCCACGAAAAAGCCACGAAAAATAAAAATGTTGCGCGTTCGAGCTGTTTGAGAGGTGGCTTTATGAGCTCGGCTGCGTCACGCACTTTTGGCGTGAGTGTGAAAACTGCGGAATGAGTAAAATTATGTGCAATACAAGCACTATTCAACCAGAGTGTGTGAGACGAATGAGTGACAGGAGACGGGTGTGTGCCAATTCGCCGTCGGAGAAAAGATAGATTGAGAACTCTCAGCTAGTATCGGTCTATCTATATTACAGATGAGGAGTATTAGAACCATTTCAGATATTTCAATATCATTACATATTGAAATATCGATATTTTTGACAACAATTGTTTCTAGGGTGTTCTGAATAGTTGTTATTGTGTTGTAGGTGGTGGCTGGGGTGGGTTCTAATCCTTAATGCACTTAATCCAAAAGTTGTACCGGTACATAAATAAAAAATTACTGTAGTGTGCGTTTTACAAGAAAATACTATTTAAATATTTCTACTTAAAAATTACTCACTTAAAATGTTAGTTTACTTACCATTTTGTAATTATTTGTGAAGTAAATCCTACACCAATTTTTTTTCCCAGTGTATAATATTAATAGTAATTAAAATACACAATTCTATAATTACAAATGAGGAGAAAATATAAAGCACATTCTGAACCAAGCCATCTCTGAAGTACACTGAATAACTAAAGTGGACAGAAATATATGTACGAGTTAGCGAATCAAAGACCATGGCAAAGCAAACAGCTACCTCCTCAGAGAAGTAGGACGGTATCAAATTCACTCGCTCACATCATTTAGCATGACAGATCATTATTGCTCGGCTGCAGCAAGACGGCTGTACAAATAATAGCGGAAGTTCTGATCTCTCGGTGGGTCAGCGCCTTCAAAACACTCCCTGCTCCCCCAAGCAAAGGTAGTGTTTGCCAGAGGGGTCCGGTAACCCCTGTCGCCCGTTTGGAACCTGAGAGGCAGCACATCGCCCAGATTTAATTAACCTGCCAATGAGTTCAGTCCAATCCCTTTACTGAAATCAACATAAAACCAGCTGATTGTAAATTATTGAAGGAAAACACTTAGGTACATTCAATAACAAGATTTATAAAGGCCAGCGCCATTGCTTAGTGATTGGCTAAAAGTGGGGGAAAAAAGGCTGGGAAAAAAACAAGAACAATCTAATTTAACTGTAGATTTAGCCCTGCCAAAGTGTTACCACTAAAAGACACTTTATGAATAGTGTCCAAAATAGGGTTTGGAACAAGAAAGTTATAGGTATATTGAAATATATATTAAACAAACAATATAATACAATTTCATTAAAATAATTTATGTTGGAAAACGTATCAAATATATCTAATGGGTCAGAATTATAAATGTGGAATTTGTGCCTCTAAAAGTCATGGGACACTAATGTGTAGTATGCCATATCCTTGGTCAGTGTCAGAATGCTAGGTAGATATCTAGTGCCCATCTCGTTGAAGTCTAACACACCTGTTCAAAACCAAATGTTACTCTACATGCATATCATCATACCCGAAACACACAAACACTTCTGCGCATCAACCTCTCAGTGACCACAGCTGAATGGAAGATAACCCGACTTCACTACTCGCATAATCACATGACTCAGATCAGGTTCCTCAATCTCTGCTCATGCTGTCCACAAGCTGGATATTTTAATTTCACAGCTGAGGTCATGTCGAAATGTGTGTGCATGTTTTTTTTTTGGTATTATAATTCACAAATGTATAGCTAAATAATCCTTGGTTGAAATCACAATGTATGGAAAGATTTCATTTGCAAAACAAAAACGTCTTCAAGACAAAAGGCATTATTTAACAAAATAGGACAACAAAAATATAGAGATTTTGAAAATATTTGTCCGCTCAAAATGATTTAAATTACCCTTACTGCAGATTTTTTAAAAGCCAAATTGCATTGCTAAATCTGGATTGCCACCTTTAGTTTAGGAGCTGAATTGGAATTTAATACTGAATGGCGCACAACTCTGCATATGTTAGGCATGGCAGGAAATCACTGGCCCTCAATAAATATGAAAGAGAAACAAAGAGAGGGCAGGGAAGACAAATGAGGAGGCATGCTGTAATAGTTTGGCAGAGCGTAACTCAAAGGTGTTGGAAAGACTCACTCATCCTGTTTTCCTGTGCTTGATTCTAAGCCAGCTTATAAACCTTAAGAAACAACTGAAAACGTTCTAGCTTCTCAAACTTGGTAACTTTCGGTTCATCAGCTTGATGAATAGATGCAAATCCTTAAATTAATCACTTTATTGCTCTGGATTGTAATGGTTATGTGCAGGCCATCTGTAAGATGTACGGAGATTTGTATCAAAAAATGAAAATGGCGAGAGAGGAGATCATTAAACGTTGACGTCATTACTCCGAGTACATCTGGAGGCAACACTGTGGCCTTGTTCTAACAGCAATTAATCTAGTCCAGGAGTGAGTGATGAGTGTAGGTTTGCATAACACCGTTTTATCCATCCTCTCTTTTTTTCTCCTCTGTCCTCTTTTTCCTTCTCCCTTGCATCGCTCAGGCAAGACTCTGATCCAAAGGGTCAGGCAGTGAACCAATACATAAAAACTGCTTTATGACTTTAAGCTAAAAGAGAAAAAAATGATTGGAAAATTACACAAATGTTTAAAATCTGAATTTGAAGTACTGGGAAAATAATAATTTTATGACCAAGATTAACAGTGGAAATGCTGAACTATGTTTCTTCCCAAGTAGCATGTAATAAACAACACCTGAGTGAATCTCACAAAGCCTGGCGAGAATCCCAAAATAAAAAGAAAAAAATAGAGAATTCGCAAGAAAATAAACATTTTTAAGACAATAAATATCCTATTGCAGTGCAATATCGTTTTATAAATTCTCATTACCACAATATCAATATTAATGGACTTAATTAATGGGAAAAATCTATACATTTTATTGATATGGCCTCTCTAACGCCATCTGTGGTTTAAACGAAACATTGCAAGTTGCATTATGCCCTTCTTCATGGATGAATCGGATCAGGATTTAATGCTTTTTACGTACATAGCAAATAATGGATTTTTGTTTATTTTTATTTTTAAAAATATTCCATAAAACAACTTTAAAGTGTATTTATACACAATCACATTTGTATGCATACCTTTAAATTTATTTAAATTTTAAAATGCACTGCAGTTGTTTTCCTTATGAGAATTAAAACTAAGTCATTCTCATTTATAATTCATTCCAGTGGCCCCATAAACAGGCCCTGATCATGTGTGTACATGAGCGAGGAAGCGAAGAACAAATGTATCATAAGCCATTTGTTACTTAACTGTTTTAAGTACCAGAAACAGCCCATAATACACTGTAATGGGCAACATGATATTCTCTAACTAAAGGCCATACATCACTGTCCCATGCTTTAAATCAACTCTTTGTAGTTTCCGAAAGTTCAACAGCCATGCACGCTGTGGCTTGAGAAATGTTTGATATGATTCAGAGTGTTTACTACTGTTACTCACGTCGAAGAGGACTACAGGAAACATGAGGCACTGATGTTGTGTGGATTTCAAGTTTTTTTTTACAAGTCTAACATTTGTACAGCAATGAATGTAACATAACCAAATGACCATCAAATACACTGAAACAGAAACACAAATTTGATTAACAAAACACAGGAGGCCACTTTACCCCACAGCAGTTTGAATTATGTTCAGTAGGATTTGCATATGGCGATAGGGTAATATCAAACCGACTGTTGAGTGCTTAAATACGCTCACATTAATAAGATCTGAGTCATGAAAAACAAGAGAAGAAATATTTAACCCATGACGAAGATGAAATACACAGTCCAAGCCCACGTGCCTGAATGCATTCAGCAGCTTACCGAAATCATTTGCTCAGGTCTGGTGGAATAATTACTGGTTGGGGCCCTGGTTGTGTGTCGCCTGAGACAAATCAAATTATACATTTGATGTACTATAACCGAACATTCTTTAAGGCTGTGAAAGCCTAAAATAAAAGGTTGTAAATTGTCTTTTATGTCACGCATTAAGAGGACTGATTTATGCTTTGAGAGGTCCTCGCTGTTCTACGTTGCAGTTAACCAAGTTTCTATTTCACAATTAATGTGTTTTTAAAAATATAAGTGATGCTTTTGCTTTATGGGCAGTTTATAACTAGCCGCCTTCTCGCTGGTATTACTGCCAAACATGTTTCTGCTTTGCATATCCGATTCTGAAGAATTTGCCAACTGAACTACACTCTTAGAAGAAATGGTTCTATTTAGAACCAGAAATGGTTCCATCCCCTGCTTCTTATATGGAACTCCAAAATGGTTCTACTGTATATAGAACCTTTTTTTTTGGTAAAAGGTTCTAACGGCCAAGTACGGAACCCCAAGGTTCTATATAGAACCCAGAGGAACCTTTTTTTTAAAGAGTGTATAGAACCTTTTAGGGTTCCAAATATGTAGCGCTGATAGAACCTTTTAAGGTTCTATATAGAAGCTTTTCTGACGCTGTTGCTGTTGACAATGATCATGAGAGCATCTAAAATCATAATCTGAACATACCAGCTAAAAACATGAGCAAACGCACGATGGACGAAAGAGAACAGGTGGTGCAGTTTTATACAAAGCAGAGAGTTCTTCTAAAATTAGTATGTAAATACTTAATGCTTGAATCATGTCTTCATTAAACCCCAGTGCATATTACAGCAGGCATGTAAAACGTCCGTATTTTAGACACATATTTAATGCCTTTCTTCTGTGAGCAAGTATTCACTCCCGCACACACACACACACACAAACACATTAAGACCTAATTTGGGGCCTATGCCTCTTTTATTTGTAAATTGCAACAACAATGGTTGAAGTCTGTTCAAATCATTATAATTGGATGCACCATTTTACAACCAGACCGAAGCAAAAACAACAAAAACAAAATGTGCCTTTTAAATCAGCCACAATGATTTCACACATTGTACGCAGAATTTAATTTTAAACGATTAATAATGTTGCCGTTTTGTAACTTTTAACTGCACATGTATTGTAATTGCTAGTCTTAAAATCCCACAATCAAAATGTGAAAAACATGTCCAAGCTCTTTCTCTCTCTACAAAAAGAAATTGTATGTGGATAAAAAAGTCAGTAGACCTTAATGAATAAACCACATAAAAAAGATCAGCCCTCCACAATAGATTTACTCTATAGACCAATTTTACACTTCTTCTTAACTGATTATCCATATCACCCCTATACCTAAAAATTAGCCAATGCTATTTTACACTCTCAATTAAGCTACATTCCTTACTGATGACCACCCAGATGTCTTGTAAAAACTGCTTTCCATTAATCCGGTTACTCAGCAGAATAATCCAGAATCAATAAATCTGTCAAGTAGCAGTAACACACCCTAGATTGTGCTTTAACTTTACAATCCGCTGAGAGAAACTATGAAAAAAGCAACATATTCAAAAACCAAACCACTTGAAATGTAGCAGTACTGAAATGATTGGTGTTTAACTGCCAATGTAACTACCAAATGTTTGCACCATAGGAAGTGCTTCAGCTTCATATTTATTTCCTTCAAATAAACTATGGAACCAAGGAATGTGAAGTAATCACATTTTGCAAACTGAATTATATGAAACGTACTAATGTAACAGTAGTTAGTGGGAGAAATCAACTGGATATGTGTATATGTGTGGTAAAATTATTGGATTATCGTCAATTTTGCTTCAAATATCATGCATTTACAGTGTACACATTCAGAGAAACTATGAGGCAAAGGAAAGCTTAGCATTTAATCAATCTACATGAAATGTAGCATTACAACGACTGAAGACAGTACAGAACATGTACTGTGTGGTTAATATAAATAATTAGTGTAAATCATTTTCACTGATTTTACTTCAGATGTCACATTTTAGCATCGTGTAGCATTCACTTTATGAAATAAAACCACATGAAATTTAGAGTACTACAGTTGAACTAACAGCTGGAGATGTGTACAAGAATGTGTCTGTGACTAGAACTAGTAAAATGATTGGATTATCAACGATTGTCAAATTTAATGTGTTTACCCCTTCCGAGAAACTATTAAGAACATGAATCATTAGTACTGAATCTCCGGATCAAAACCATTGAGATGGACGTGGTGTCTGTGACGTCACCCGTAGACGAGCATCTTGAAGCCCGAAGTGGGCTGAGCCGGCCGTCGCCATCTTGGCAGTGCGTCACCACACGTCATAACCAAAAATGGGCAATTTTTGGATTAGATGAGGTGACGAGATGCTAACAGACAGCAGATAAATGGCTAGCAGTGACAGCAGATGCAATCCACCTGTCACTCAAGTGGCCACGCCCTTAATTATGCAGAACTTTTAAATTTAAACAGATGAGTTATAAAAAAAATCATCCCGTCACTGTTGTCATGAAGGGCAAAATTAGCTATATAGACCAAATCCACTTTTTGTACCAGGTTGTAAACCTATTTTTTTCTGATGTAAAGGTATTTTAACATGGGGGTCTATGGGACTGACTCTCTTTTGGTGCCTGTCTTTGGGGACCAGTCGATGAATTGTAGTTTAAGTCGTTTCCGTGTTCAAGAGTGAGACCGGATGCTTCCGGCTTGATCAAAACCAGAAACAAGCAATATACACATTGCTTATGCACATATTGTATTCTTTGAAAAAAAGCATATTGTTTAAAACGTTACTTTTTAAATTAAATACCCACATTCAAGCTCTATATAACTTCAGTGGTGCAATTATCCACATCGCTATATGATCAGATGCTTTTTTAACTGCTGTTTTTGATGTTTCATTTGTTATTGAGAGGAAAGCACGCAGAACATATTTACATATTCATCCAAATGCTTGGGTGGCATTTGGATATTCAATAACAGTGTACCGCTGAAAATTTATTTCAAACTTTTTTTACCCCTAAGTGAAGAATGAAAAACAACTTTGCAGTGATATATCGAGGCCTTTGTCAACAATTAATAACGTTCAACATACCTAGTAGTTACAACCTTCACCATTCTCATAGATCGTGATCTACAGCTAGTTTAGTTTGGAGAAGTACACATCCTTTACTTTCTCAATAAAAAAAAAATACATATGCATTTCTATGATCAACAAAGCGTCATAATTAAAGCGTACCGAAGCTTACGTTAGGCATAACATGGCCTGGATGGACTATGTCTCCAATTTGTAGGTCAAGGAACGGCCGTGTTCAAGCAGGGAGGAGTTTATTATTGAACTGTACGCATACGCAACGGCTTCAGATCTCACACTACGAAGATCCCCGCGGCGAACTCCAAGCATCACTCAACTGATTCAGCAATGCCCCATAAAATACGCTAAACTGTCAAGCTCTCATCTCCACATTTGCACAGCTGTCGTTTTACTACCTTTATTTGGTTTCTTGTGTGATGCTAAGTTCTCTCGCTGAGCCTGTTTTGCTACATAACCATTTTTCTGTTGTTTAACTTATCGTAAAGCTATACCCAAGACCATGTCCACTGATGCTAGTTTAATCTGGCAACTGGCCACGTTTCGAAAAACATTTTGCAGGTTAAAGGTGATTTCCCATTTTCCTTAAATGGACCGTCATTGGCTTCGAGTTTGTTGTTCACTTGGTGGCCGGCCAAACAGACCGCTTGCTGTTTTTACAGTAAAGAGGTTCAGTTGCGCTTTGAGACAAGTTGTCCCCTGTTCTCTGACTGTAAGTTCATGAAGGTTAAAGACCACACAGTATGATTATTTGCAAAGAGATCTTATCACACTCTAATTCTTTGATCTCTATAAAATGCACGAGCTGAGTACTACTACACCCCCTCTGCAATTTGTGGGCGAATGCCAGTCCTATACCGTGTTTTCCAAGTGAGAAAACGTAATGTAGAGTTTAACAGATATAATCAGCTTTATTTTTGCCAAGATATACTAACACGTGTGCCTGCCTGGGACGTCTCTCTGGTTAGACTGTGCGGACAGTAGTCCCCAAACCGATGACAGGAGGAGGTCGTAGATCCAGCTGAACTCCCACTGAGGTCGCCATAACTCTTGCAGGAATGAGGAGTTTGGGGAGGCAAATCGGCTGTGACAAGATCACACCATGAGTTTCTGTGTGTATGGATATGTTTGTAAGGGTGAGTGAAAGGGCAATTTAGTGAGGCTTGCTGAGGCAAACATCACTTTTAGGCTACTATTGCTCATTAATTAAAGAAAAATCTAACAAAGTATCAAACTTTGCCATATAATTACTCCCAAAACATTTGTTACAGTTTCACCTGGTGGCCGATAATGCAGTTGGAAAAAAAAGACTTACATTGTTTGAGATTCTGCTATATGTGATTGTTTTTATCATTGCAAATTATAAACTACTGTATGTTACTGTAGACTACATCGCCACATTTAAAGTTGCATATGAAGAGTTCAGATTCAAAAGCCTCTAAATACCATTTGACATTTTCTTCTAAAATGATCATTTTTATCAAGCTTATAAATTCAAGTTCAGTCATTTCACTTAAATGACAATTAATAGGTAATCTTCATTGCAATATAAGTGAAATTACTGAACTTAAATATACAAGCTTGATAAAAATGATCATTTTAGAAGACAATTTCAAATGGCACTTAGAGGCTTTTGCATCTGAACTCTTCATTAATACTTAGTATATACTTATATTAAGTCTATATATGTAAGTATATACTGCGAACTTTATGAGCTGGATATAAATGGATGGACAATGTCCATGTCAAAAAATGCGGAGCCACAGTCGGTAACACTTTATTTTGATGGCTCCTTTTGAACATCCTGTTGACTATAAGCAACTTTGCAACTACATGTCAACTAACTCTCATTAGAGTATTAGTAGACCGTCTACTTATCTGCCAACTCTTTATTGTGATGCTCCCCCAACAGACAATCTACTGACTATAAGTAACTTTGCAACTGCATGTCAACTTATCCCTAACCCTACCAGTCTGCTAATACTCTACTACTCTACGTTACTTAAAGGGGCACTTGGCAACTATTTCATCTTAATAAAACCGTTTAGAAATCATTTGAATGGTTCAATATAACCTGTTCTGGAAAGAATGGTGGATTTCCCCGCTCCCCCCTGTGTCCCCAGGTGGAAAACCAACCTTGCAACATGACTAACGTCCCAGTAAGTTGGAAATAGAAGTTTTGTGAGAAGTGAGAATGAGCGAGAACAAGCGAGAAACACAAACTTTCTTTATGTCAATTCGACATAATTCTATGATACTGTGTATATTATGTATTACCCACTCGGTAGACATAACTCCACATGATAGAGTTGGCTGGCTCTGATGATAACAAATGCACATGAGCAGTGGTAGAAAGCGGGAGGAGGGCGCCGCAAGTGAGTTTCTTTATGACAGTGTTGTGAAATATATGACGCATAGCTGTAGGGGGTGCTGATGAGAACACATGCCACAACAAAAGTGGAAATCAGCGAATAAATAACTAGAATTGCCAAGTGCCCCTTTAAGTTTTCGGATGTGCTGGTAGAATGTATACTAAAAAAATGACAACACTGATACCAAGCACCAAGGTATAGTAACGTATAAATATATGTGACTGAATTGATCATTGATCATTCTCACACTTACTGTGTGCACATCCCACCTTCTGGCAGTGGCAGCTGCAGGACAAAAGGAATTTACCCTCTGATAAAAAAAAAAATATGATTGTTTGCAACACTGCTTACTGCTTAACGTGTT
>JAOTRC010000005.1:23708809-23718975 GCA_027497675.1 Cyprinella lutrensis
AAAAACAGACCTAAAATATCTATTTAGGAGTCTTAGACCTTTCCAATGATATATAGTTTGTCATGACTAGATTAGGAGTTAATAGTAATATAGTGAAGAAAATTTAGGTTGCCTGTAAACGGCAAGTGACAGTTAATAAATAACTTAACTTAATAAACTTTAACACTGAATTTGACATGAAATATGACTTATTTTGGTTTGAAAAAAAAAATTGTAGGGGTGAATAAAATTCCAGGGCCCCTGGAAATTAATTTAAGGAGGCAAAACTTGTCCCATACTTGACTGTGCTCCTAAAAAAATGTGAATAAGTGCTCCTAAAAAAAAAATATTTAAGCATAGAGCCTTGTATATAGCACATTCAGCTTTTGGGTAAGCTGGATTTTGGGTGCTTGGCAAATAATACAAGTTTTTGTTCTGAAATACCACATGCAAAAGTGAAGCAACTGCAAGTGTTTAATGAATTCACTCCAAACTGTTTGCATTTTCTTAAAGTGAGCCTCTCACAAAAGGACTAGAAGCAAACATCCTAAGGAGGAATAGCATCATGTTGTATTGTTTGGTTCAGTTGAGCAATCGTCCCACACGCAGCACTATTGGGGCTGTAAATGGTGAACTGCTGATGGACAGTTAGCAGTAGCTGAATCCTTAGAGGACGGGCCAGGGTAATGAGGTCATCTGATACAGCCTGAGCGCTGATGGAGGTCTGCCTCTTAAAGAGCGGAGAGGGGGGGTGAGGACAGCGGGATGTCGGGTCGGGGGGAAGTAGAGGGGGTCTTGCATTGGTCTAATTGTCCAGCGAGGCCTGCAGGAGGCCCTAAGGGTATGTGTTCAATGCTAACATGTGTGAGACATATTATAAACACCATCCTCCTGATGCATGACCAGAAATCCACCTTTGATGCATCAGTTGTGCTCTATGAAAGTATATATCTTTGAAGAAGTATGTAAACAATCTAAATATATTATTTGCTAGTCAAAATAAATCATATTGTATTTCAAAGAAGCACAGAGGTCTAAATTTCACCTGCGCACTTGTGAGGAAGTCTTAATCACACAAGCTATAGTCTTGTTTCGCTATTATATTCCTGAATGTGGTTTTGGAGTCTGTGTTGAATCAATATGACGTAATTAAAAGCGTCTTTCTGTTGTGTTGTCCATGTGTAAACAAATGTGACGTGACGAATATGTTCTGATTCACAAACGTGACTCTTCGAAATGACTCTTTGAGACTGTTCTTCTAGTCAATGAAAAACACATGCAACTAGTGTAGTCCGACTGACAAACAAATGACTAATAAGCTGGTACGTTTTATTGAATAAGTAACATACAGCATGACCAGTGTAGTTCAATTTTAACTTATGAGCTGATTATTTTTAGTGAATGAAACATACAGCGGACAAGTATCTGATTCACGAACAAATGACTCCTATGAGCCAGTTCTAGTCAATGGATGCGTCCAAAATCGCATACTCTCTGATTTGGTGCTTATTTTGAATAAATAATTACTAAACGGCCGCTAAAAAAGGATGTTTTATGTAGTATGAGTGTGTGTAGTATAAAAGTAATCTGGACGTACTACATTCTCCATGCTGTCATCATCTAGTGACCGACCAGCTGCCATTCATAAATCCTCTCCCGTGGCCTCATGGGATAGTAAAGTGTCCATCCCATCACACTTCCGAATCTCGCTGGAAGTAGTAGGTCATCCGTGGTACTTTTATGAGTACTACTTTGAATTCAGACATAGGACCTACTTCTTTTATGTCATGCTGTTTTTTGCCAACTATATAGTAGAGAAATATGCAATTTCGGAAGCAGCCACTGAAAAACATACACGTTCTGTGTAACCTAGGTCTCTCACACCAAAGGCATGTGTCTTATCCACTGCGCCATCATTCAAAACGGTTAAATTATCCTGAATAAATAAAAATAAAAATAGTTGAACTATTGATCGGTCAAAAATGACTGCAGTTTGACGAATTTCATTTAGTGGAAACTTTTGGTACTGCACCCAAACAAAATCTTAATGAAATGTTAATTTTTTTGAGATATAACCTCAAATTTGGAGCACAACATCTATAGATTTATGGCTTTGATTTTCTCACAGTTTTAGAGCAAAACAAGTTTTGGAAAATATATATCAAATTCATATTAAGATAAAAAAAAAATGTATTTTTGTGCATTTTTTATAACAAGAAATGCAAAACTTTTTGCAGCAATAATCTGTCAAGTCTCATCTTTTAAAAGAGACCAAACTTAAGTCTCTGATCCAAAGCATTAAAGATTTATTGTTGGAAATTTCATTTTCAGGGAAATGCTCTAAAAGTGAATAAATTGATTATAACTACTGGTAAAATATAATTTAGTACCATAAAATCCCCTAAAAATACAAAATATTAAATAAAAAACATTATCGAACTAAACTATATTACAATCATTTCATTGAAATAAAAAATGTTAAAAATCTGACATTTTTGACTGATACAGAACCAGAGGGTTAAGCTGTGAGATCGAAAGAAAAGGTTTTTAAGATCATGATTTTAAGATTTTAGGTCTCCAAAGGATTAGTATTCCCATAATGAACAAGAAACAAGCACTTTCAAACTTTTTGGATGTCTTCGATAGGCTTAAAATATCTTGAACTGAGTGTCCAATAAACAGTCAAAATAAATCTTAGACAGACAACAGCTGACAATCTGTCAGCATAGCAGAGTTACTAAATATACTGGACAATTATTCTGCCACACAGGACGGGATCATTTTCTGTTTCCCTCCATCAGTTGAGTGTTATCCTCCACAGCTCATCTGAAGTCCAGAGAGAGTAACATATATGACCTTCTATGAGGTCAAAACCCCTTACATCAGGACACATACAGATGAGGGTTTGATTACTTTTGCACTACCACACAGCAGGTATCACAAGGTTACATGTAATAATTAATGCAGTTTCTTCAGTGGTTTGCCACAATGTTTGCTGCCAAACATACACTTAAGATCTAAACCTTACAGCGTGAGGACTCGGCACCGCAAATACTCAGGGATATTGGCTGACTGTATACTATAGAAAAAACTATGTGGTTAAGAGCTATGTTCAGCTAATACACAAAGAAAGCTATGGGCAACATCTGGAAAAACGTAGGCCTGTAGGGTAGTTGGGACCTGCTGTTTTATATTTTCTTCCACATTTGACAAAATCAACCTGGAAGAGCACACAGGCATTTTTGAATGTCATGAGATTGGGACAGGGTTGTTAACTAAACTTGATGTACTAAAATAACTTAAAAACTCTACTTAAAAGAAATGACAAAAACACACTACAGAATTACTAAAACTTAAACCGAAAATATATAATATATAAATAAAAAATATTCAAAATATGAATAATATCTATAACAGTATCTCAATTACACTAAAATAACACTGGGTTGTTTATTTGCTAGTGCATATCTGTAGAACCTGATTTCACCAAGTGCAACATGCTCCTGGAAAACATTATAACAGTTAACACAAGTTAAACACTTTGTGAAGTTTAGGTTTACAACCAGGGTTAGGTGCTTCTACACTCTCGGAAAAAAAAAGTATAAAAGTGGTCACTGGCACTGTACCTTTTCAAAAGGTACACTTTTGTACCTAAAGGGTCCATATTGGTACCTTAATGGTACATATTAGCACCTAAAATGTACATATTAGCACCTAAATGTACATATCAACACTTAAAATGTATATTAGCACCTAAATGTACATATCAACACTTAAAATGTACATATTAGCACCAAAATGTACATATTAGCACCTAAATGTACATATCAACACATATTAGCACCAAAAATGTACATATTGTACATATTAGTATCTAAAATTTACATATTAACACCTAAAATGTACATTTTAGGACCTAAAATGGACAAAAGTTTACCTTTTGAAAAGGTACAGCCCCAGTGACGGCTTTCGTACCTTTTTTCTGAGAGTGTACATCATTGTTATTCTCCTATCTTTTTCTAAATTATGGGTAGGGTTATAGGTTTAGGGTTATATGTTGACTCAGGAACGCATCTAACTCAGGACGTGTGCCTTACCCACCTTTCAACATACTGTCACATAATTTGTCACAATGTTTTATTTACGTATTTATTTAGAGAAATGAGTCAAATTAAAAATAAAGTAATTATTTAATAAACAAAAAAAAATTCTTCCATTTTTGTCTAATACTGGGGGTTTGTTTGCATTATCAACTGTAACTCAAGATCATTAATGATCATTCCAGCCTCATTTAAGAACCTTTGAGACAATCCACAGAGAAACAGCAGGGTCTAATCACAGTAATTGCTCATTGAAGCCAGTCGTTGCTATTAAAACACATTTAAATGGATTTTTGGCTCAATATCAGCAAGAAGGATTTTAGCAATGTTGTTTTGATTAAACGCTCCCCTGCTGCATTTCATACCTATAGCATATCTCTCTCATTAGCTCGCTCTTGTTTTAGACGTATTTGCTTTTAGTCTCGTTTAGTCTGATTTATATCACATTTGAGAACAATACTACGCATATTACAAGGTTATACGGCCTTTTAATGCATGCTTTAACATCTGACTCTATTAAAGTATTCATTGGATTTGTTTGGGCTACTGAAGGTGATTTACTCGTGTCTGTTGTGTTGAGAAAAGGCAAGTTAATGACAACCCCTGAAAGCATGAAGCCCCTCGCTGTAAACTCAGCTAACCCAGTTTTACAGACATAATAAAAGAGATTATACATCCCATAGTATGTCCTCAATTCCCACAGACAAAACATGTGGAATATACATATGAACCTAAACCCTGCTTTAGAAAGAGAGAGAGAAGCAAAACAATATATTTTATACACTGAACAGAAAAGGTAGGCACTGAACTTAAATACCTGATGTCCTTTTCAATTGTCTGCCAAAGGGAAGAGTTTTACAGATCTTCAACGCTTAAAACACACACATCTGGATCTATTAAGTATCTGAGGTGAATTTTAAACTCAACTGGCTTTCCTCTGTTTAAATAAATGATATTCTTCCATAGTTCAAATCAGCATCCCATAGATGTAGTTTAAAGATAAAACCTCTTTTGAATACTTTACAATCTTTAATCTATCACATTATCTCAAAATGCAGAGTAAATGTGCAACAAATCAACTTTTAGAAATACACAAGTATTGTTTATTTAATATTTATTATCACATGCCTGTCCTTTCAAAAGTGGTAATTCTGAAAGTACAATTACAAAAACTGTGGGGAGTCATGAACGCGCATCACAGAACAGAGCAAGGCGAGCATTTGAGCTTATAAAACTTAAACTTTGTTATTTATTTTTTTAATTGGGCGATCGTTTCGCTAGATGAGACCCTTATTCATCGTCTGGTGACGTTTAAAGTCCTTTGATGCTGCACTGAAACTCTCATTTGGACCTTGAACTGTTTGGTTCCCATTGAAGTCCATTATATGGAGAAAATCAAAAACCTTAATTTCTTTTCGACTCAAGAAAGAAAGACATAGACATCTTGGATGACATGGGGTTGAGTAAATTATCAGCAAAAGTGAACTCCTCCTTTAATAATGAATGAGAAGTGTTCAAATCTCAAAGAGCAAATATTTTAAGTCAAAGGGGTTTGCCTGACAAAATAAGTATAGAAATCGCTGACAAAATAAATATTAACTAGCTTGCATATTCACTTTTATGCACTTTTTCTTTTCTCTATGCTATTGGAGGCTATGAAGAAAATCCCCCATACACATATACTGTACACGTGCATTCAGACTCAAACGCACATTTACACTCTGAGAAGAAAGACGAGCGCTAACCTTTTTTAACAGGTGCTGAAAGACTCTCACTTAGGCAGAGGTCCAAGGCGGCCCACGCTACTACAACCTGAAAGTTATAAAAGTGCTCCTGATGCCAAATGGGATTTTAGAGGTTACGCTGAAAGTTTACAACAGAACGCTTCACTTGACTGTGGTTAGGGACTGACAGGATAGATCGATACTTAATTGTAAAAGGCCTCAAATGCGGTTTAGGAAAAACATCTGAGTTCTGCTAGTCTTTAAAGTGCATATCAAGGGAGCGCAAATGGCTTGAATGATTTCGGGAATGAAAGGAAAAGATTTCACTGTAAAACCGTGTCTGTGTTTATCTTTAAATAATTCAAAAGATCTAATAATACCATTTATCTGCAGACTGTATTAATTTGTTTAAATGAGGACTAACGTTTAATGATACTTTATCAAATATCAATATTAAACAATATGAAAAAAAACAGTGTTTTCTGGCCATATCACCCATCTCTATAGTCTAATCCTGAAAGATTACTCGAGAAAGTTAGTAACTTCTGATATTTATTAAATGAAGCACACAAAACTTGTTTGTGTGACCATTATTTATCATAATAGTCAAAGCCCTAAAAGAGAGAATTAATCATCAAAACCTTATAACTGACAATAAACCATCATAATCACAATTATTTCTTAGGGGCCATTTACACAACACAGTTTTCAACTAAAAATGGTTTTAGTATGACATTTTTATGTGTTTTGGACATTTATTTGCACAGCAATGGCATTTTGGTGGCCGGAAAATGGAAGCTTTTGAAAACGAGATAGCTAACTCAGCGTGAAAAAAAAAAACAGCGACGTCTTGCGTTGTTATGTGTTCAGCCTGAATAGTGTTTCTTTACAAAGTGTCACCGCCAACTACTGGCATAATATTGGTATCATTTAGTTGGTTTTGCGGATCCGTGTGAATGGAGACTGTTTCAACATGTTATGTACGCAAAAAAACAAAAAAAAAAACAAAGATAACAAATCCATTTTTAGTGCATCGTTGTTGCGTAAACACCACTTTCGGACACTACTCGATCGTCTCTCGGTGCCGTTGATAACGTCATTGCCGTTGTCCGTCCGCCATTTTTACGATCAGTGCATTGCATGATGGTATGTAGGGCTTGGGTTAGTGACCATCGGTTGTACACTACTTTTCAAAATGCATCCTGGGATACATTGAGTGCACTACATAGGGTATCATAATCATCACTATACATTCGGACAGCACTACAAAATGGCGAGCTCACTATATAGTCCACTATATAGTGAGTAGTGGGAGATTTCAGACACAGCCATTGTATCAAAGTATCTGTATCAAAGTCACATGAGTTTTTTTATGTACATCTAGATATGTATTCTGTAAATGAATCTAAAAAATGTTTTTTAAAAGAACAATTTTTTATTTATGATATCCCAAAGTTCCCATTAAACATGTGGTTGGAAACCCAGCTAATGACTTAGTGTAAGTGGTGCAACTATTTAGTGAACTTGCCCCTTGTATTCCAAATATTTAGTCAAATATAAATCAGAAAATATGATGAAAATCACAAGTTGAAATCTATTCACTGGTAAATGGAATCAGCTTTATGCACAAGCCAAACTTTTTCTTTTTACTTGTCAAGCCTCAGAGCCTTTTCTCTTAGCTTGAAGCGGGAAGCGTCCCTGAATGATGGGAGCAGGTGGGAGATTATTCCTCTACTCATGTCAGACTCAGAAAATAGCCTGGAGAGAGCCAGCTCTCAGAACTTAGCTAACATTCACATTACCCCAGAGGACCGGACTGCACAAACTGGTCCAAATTTATTTTGGAAATTTCCTGTGCCAGTTTTATAGGTTATTTGAGATGTATCTGCACTATAGTCTGATTTCGTGAGATCATAAACTGTGATCGCTAATCTTGGCATCAGTCCAGCGTCTCTAATAAGTTTGGGAATTTTTGGCTTTTGGTAATTCTTCCTGGATGTGCTGTGACAAGTTGGTTTCTTCCAAATGTGCCCAAGGGGTTAAGGGCCCAATATATGTTTTCGCAAATTTTCTTTAAGACAGCATGTCTTTGAGTATGTTTACAACAGTTGTCATGTAAATGTACCCTGCCTCCATGTTTTAACATTCACAATACATCAGTGAATGGCTTTTAAATGGTATATCAATTATATGTGACTGAAACAACTCTCCACTTTTCCCTCAAAAGGATAAAATACTAAGCCACATAACAAGCAGAAAAGAAATTATAGACATTGTGGCCACAAATTAAGAATTAAAATCCTGTGATTTATTAATTTGCGTGTGCGTTATATTCATTCGATCCCTGAATCGTGACCACTGTGTACTGATTTGTTCCATTTTTTTTAGTTTTGTTTAATCAAATTAGCACAATGAATGTGGCGATTTACCTAAAATGTAATAATTTGGGGGAACAAATTCTTGGTTAATGGCATTAATGCATTTTTTTGTGAAAAACCTTTTCATTGATTTAACAAAATCAGTCTTTTATTTAATTAATGTGATTTTGGTTATATTCTATTTTAAGGTCTTTATTACAGTGTAATTATAAATTTTAATTTGGGCTTGGTTTAAGGATTAGATGCATGTAATTATGCATAATTTACTGTTATTACTACAGTAAGTACAGGAGCTCAGCGCTCTGAATTTGCCAGGTAGTCCTTTCTTCTGGTTTCTGCATTAACTTGATCAGTGTTTTAGCAGAAGTGCTGATCAGTGTGTGTTTGCAAAAGCTGATTCCACCATGAATAGCTGAAGACAGCAGTCTCTGTCTGAACTGGCACAATCTCAGCCTCATCTCTTAATAAACTAAAAACGGTGGTATATCTCAGTGAATTATGGGTAGGCCAAGACACCTCAGGGCAGTTTACAGGGGTGCATTGCACGGTAAGAGTTTAATAGATGGAGGGTGAAAAGCTTGAGAAAGGAATAATCTATATCCTTTCTGATGTAATTGTTGCTCCTGGCTTCATGCTTCTGCACAGCACTTCACCTCACAGAGATGAAATGTTGCTCTTTGAAAGCTCAAGTTTATATGTGCCTATATCACTTAGAGATTTGGGGCCACTTTACGAGACACAGTTTTTAACAAAAAACGTCATTTTTTATGTGTTTTGGCCATTCATTTACTCGATAACAGCGATTTGGCAGTCTGAAATGCAACTTTTGAAAACAGGTTTCAAGGTGCAAGTTGACAGGTGACAATGATACCATTAAAGGGTAACTAAACCCCTGGTCAGAGCCTAACTGCACCCACTGGCAATATTTAAAAAATGCTGAAAAAGTGGACAGACCCCAGCGGAGATAGAGGGGACGATGCTATAACACTCTATCCTGATCGTTTTCAATACTCGCAATTCCAACTCCTGACTCGCTACAATGGTTTTGACGAAACAAGCTGGTTTTTATACTGCCAAGGGCGTAGCTCATACCAAGAAACGTGCGTACGTCACGAAGAACTGCTAACATCCAATAGGAAAATTCAACTGCAGTTGTCACCGTGCAACCTGAAGAGGGCAGCACTAAGACGTTTTTACACCATAGAAATAAAACACTTTTACACACAAATGTCAAAAAAGTTACTCGAATCAATGACCGGTATTAATAAAGATCTATTCTTACAGATCATTTAAAAAAAGGACTATAAACAAAAGGACTACAAACCAAAAAAAGTTGGTTTAGGGTTTAGTTACTCTTTAAAGAAATCGTTAAAATAGTCAGAGTGACTACAGTGGCTCAATCTTATGTTTATCAAGAGACGAGAATACTTTTTGTGCGAAAAAAAAAAAAACTTTTTTCAACTATTCATTTCCTGCTCTTTTGGCCTCGAGATTTCACGTAGTGGAACCGCGCAACGGTTCTGGGTTGCACGTCACACGCAGGCTCACTATTGGCCGACGCTGGTCATGTGTGTGTGATGTGTGTGATGGATAACCTAGAAGCTTTGCGCAGCTTCACTACGTGAAATCTCGAAGCCAACAGTGAAGGAAATGAATAGTTGAATAAAGTCGTTATTTATTTTTTTTATTTTATTTTTTTTTTTTTGGGCACAAAAAGTATTCTCGTCGCTTGATTGATCCACTGTAATCACTATTTTAGTGATTATTTTAACGATATTTTAGTAACTTTTGGGCCGGCCAGTTTTGATCCCTTAAAGGATTAGTTCAATTTTTAAAAAACTTTTGCTGATAATTTACTCACCATGTCATACAAGATGTCCATGTCATTCTTTCTTCAGTCGTAAAGAAATTATTTTTTTTGATGAAAACATTATAGGATTTTTCTCTATATAATGGACTTCAATGGGCACCAAACGGTCAGCCAC
>JAOTRC010000005.1:23739420-23773517 GCA_027497675.1 Cyprinella lutrensis
CTTGCCTAGCCTCTGAAGGAAATGACTTGGAAGGACCCGTCCTGCCAAGGAAGTATCCTTGACATTGAGAAACACCTAGAGTCTTGACAGATCAGGCTTGCACTATCATCCTGTTTGGGTAGCCACGGTCATCACTGGGTACTTCAACAACAGAGACAGCAGTTTTTCTTGAAAGAGGATGACACTGCTGAAGATGAACAAGATGAACTGAACTGAAATTTGAGAAAAGGTGATATATTTTATTTATTCTCATTGGTACAATTTTTAAAATGGCAGAATTTGTTAAAAGGGATGAATTGGTTAAATTGGAATTTGTTAAAAGGGATAAATTGGTACATTGAAAGTGTTGTTTTTGTTGCACGGGTGCCGCCATGTTTGATTTCAACATTCGGCTATGTCACTGCCATGGTAAGCCACTCCATTGCCTACCCGCACCAGCAGAGCAGCCGTAGCTTGTAAATAGTCTGAGGCTAGCTGAGGAAACAGATTTTTTAGCGACACACTATTAAGAGATATTTACTTTCGTTAATGAGTACATGAAGCGTCTCATAATGTATGCATCAAATGTTTTATTTACACAAGTTACAAGTTCAACGCATCATGTTAACGTTACTCGAATCCTTGATATTCGGCAGAGGGGAAAAGATCCCTGATGTAGGCTATAGTTCACTGTAAAGGATGGGATTCTCCTTCCAAAATGCACCCTTGCCCATAGAGTGAACTGCCAGTACACTGTTAACCTAAACAGTCTGAGAAAAAGTATAACAAGTTAGCCCAGCCAAGTCGCCTTTTCATAAAATACCCTGCTACTTATGGGGCGCTCTAGCTTCTCAGCTCAGACATCCATTAGAGATAGCATAGCTTCCTCCAACACGTTTCTCTCACCGCAGCATCTGAAATGCATGGTGCATGGTGATGCATTTTTCAACGATCAATAAATGTTCCAGGTTGACCTCTCTGCAACAGATTGACTCCGGTGCAGTGTCCATGCTCCAGCAGCACCCATGCCCACAGTCACTTCCCCCCAAATGATCCTGTACTGTAAGTGGACAAGAGGTCCGTCCTCCATGTGGTGGTAGTCAGATACTACTGGTCTGTCCCTCACGGGATCAAATGCGTAATCCATGCCGTTAAAAGTGCTCATTTTCCCCTATCTAGGACCTGTAGCTGTTATCTATGGAGCTTTGCGGGTTCTACCATGCCAGTGACGTCATCGAAATTGCCAGCGCTAACAAGCAATTTTTGTGTTGCTTAATAAAAGTTATAATAATATTTTTCTATTAAAATGTTTGGTGTAATTTACTTTTAATTGTCATAAACAAGTTTTCAACGTCAATTTTTTCAGTTCATGTAACCAATCCATGTGGGCCCCTCACTCCTCTATCACATAGCAAACATGTTGAGACTGTGTTTGTGGTTGGTTAGATTCTCTTATGAGAACATGACCACATCAGCATGTTGTTCGTCTTGGCTTTTTCATTAAAGGGATACAAGAGGTAAAAACAATATGAATACCGTTTTCTCACACAAACCGCTCGTTTCGTGTTTTAGGCCATCAATGTGTACTTACATTTACGAGTCATTAAATCATGTTTAATTTGGACTTCTCTGTGCATGCTCTTTGAGGTGGACCCAGGGTGGACCCCATTCACATAAAAATCCATTATATAACGACATACACGAACTGTTTGACCTAAAAATATCAAAATTGAAAATAGTGTGGAAACAAAGACACATACATCTTGGATGCCCTTGAGGTAAGCTAAACATATCAAAAATTAATTTTAAAATGAAATATACCTTTAAGGTTTAAACAATCAGCGTGCTGTGTGCTGTCGAGTTGATGATCACATTCACTATCTCGTATGCCTGGCAGCTTTCTAGATGGGATTGCTGGTCATTCTCATGATGAACCTAGCATTTCTTTCGGGGCTACAGGGGAGAACTAGGTGTCGATCGCTGCATCAAAGAGAGGGCTGTTACGCTCTGGAAATGAAGATGATGCTGCGATCCAACTATATGGATTTGTGTGCTCATGCTGACTCAAATTCAGACTTGACAGCCATGCTTTCCCGGACTAGTCTGGGGGCGCAGTGTGACGCGTAATCATCTTGCCCCGACCTGTGCCTTCCCAGATGTGTGTTAAGAACTTTTGCAGTATGGAAGCGTTTTGGCACCAATATGGCAAGCAAAATATGCAAAAAGCTGCATAAGATTTTTTTCCCTCTCTCAATACCCTTAATGGTGGGGCGGCAGTGCTAAAAAAATTGTGGAAGGCCAAATAGTCATAATCCATGAGGGTAGTTCTGAGTCAGGGTTTAGCTATGTTTGGTGACTGACCGTGTTTAAAGTCACAGCGGTGGCCCTCAGCCAGATGATATCCACCCTAGTGGTCAAGAAGCGCCCCCTGGCAAAACCTTCAAGAGGTGCAAGATCGCCTGAGTTCGCTTTCTCAATGCTCCCATCTCACGAGGTGGCCTTTCGGCGAAACTGTTAGAGACTGTGCTAAGCGACTCTGAGTCACTGGAGTGCTGCCCCTCAGTCTGTTCATTGCCAAGGGTGTCTGTCCCCTCCAGAAAATAAAATAAAAACATCTGCCACACCAGTTCAACTGTGACATGGAGCTTTTGCAGGAAGATGGCACCACCCATCTCAGGGCTGCAACTCAGCAGTCCCCTGAGACAGGCTCATCCGTACCATCAGACTTGGCTATGCTCAGCTAGACTCTTACACCTCTTAAGAGAGGTGCTCTCTCAGAGACGGGGCACTCTGTGGCACCTGTGTCCAGACCTCTGGAAACTCCATGTCTAGTGCCTTGACAGGGCGTGGAGGTTCTAGGTGACCACGTGTATTCTTTCACGATCAGCTCCTTGAGAGTAAGAAAGGGAGAATTTCCATACAGTAAATCCTTCTGTTGGGAGGATTTATGACTCTGTCTCAAGTGTGGTTAGACATATGCCTTGCTGTCTGTGTCAATTTATACTCAGATAGATATAACAAACACACACTGCATTCTATGAGAAGGTGATGAACACTGAAGTGTGAGTCATTAAATGAGGATCATTTACAGAACAGTTCGTACATAAACGAATGCAAGAAAGTCTGTTTTAAGGGTCTGTCCTATGGCCTCTACCTGTCCTATGGTCTCTGCTTTTTTCATGTGACCACATTTTTACATAAAACCAACTTCTGATCGTAGTCATGGTAGCCAAGACCCTTCTTGCCCTTGTTGGGGGGATGAGACCATAAATCCCCGAATGAGTTTGAAATATTATTTGTTAAATATAACAAATAATTGTGTCTGATTTGTCTGAGATTGGTCTTTCAAGGCGATCCCAATTATGTCGTCACATGGACGTAATGTCTCCCATTCCCTCCTTCAGGGAACGAGAATCACATAAAAAAAACGTGACTTTTTTCTACTACAGGATTTCATTTTTAATTCAGTTTTGCCATATGTCAATTTGTGAAATTTACTAATGATTTCTGAGTTAAAAGTGTTTCTACAAAAAATATTTTCATTGTAGACCAATCAAAATATGTCTTAAATCTTTGTTCTTTTACAAAATATTTTTTTACTTTTTTTAATATTAACATTTTTGTGGATAACAGATAATTTGTTAAAGTAAATATAAATAGAAAAGTCATGAACATTTTCACACACACAGTAGTCATTAGAATATTCATGAACTACTGATCTGTAATTAACCTATTAATTAGATTTATTTCAGTATAGTCTATTACCTGATTTCTAATGCTATGAAATATTTAACTCTGGTAAAGCAATTATTTAGCACTTAATGTTAACAATTTTGGAAAAGAAGCTGATATAGGCTAAATGAAATTCAGAACAACAAGCAACAGAACGATGCAAACTTTATAGTCTCGGTGCAATGCGGTAAATTATATTCAGAAAATATTGTAAAAATCTGGTTACCTGAGTTCAGAGTTCCTGTGATTAAACGAGCAATATGCTGGGTAAACTTGATCAACTGACGCTTGCATCGTCGCCGCCGGCTGCTCATTTTCAGAGAAGGAATTGGAGCAAAAGCAAGTTCTCCGATTTATTCCAATGTGCCAATGTGCTGTCAGGTTGGATTTCACTGGTTTCAATTCCCTATCAGATAGGCTAAATGGATGAACAGTGACGCTAAAAGATCCGCGTCAGCCTTAAAAACACCTGAGAGCGAATCAACCCACCTCCCCCCTCAGTGAGAAAACTTCATTTTAAAGGAGTCTGCGGTACCTCTGTTCACTCTGTGTTATTTTACAACTCCCTCTGGTGGACAAAATCATGTAATGTGATCATTCTGTGTATTCTGCCTCTTCAGTTATGCAATAAACATCTTTAGAAAAACAAGGTTGTGTTACGTATACAAAATATAGTACATAGAGGTGGTCGTGTGACAACATGGTTGTTAAAGCCGTAGTGAGGCCTATGTGTAGCAATATTCCATTTGAAATGTAATATGACAATGCAATATGTAAAATGGCATTGCATTTTGTATTTAAATCTACATTTTACATTACCATTCTAGTAGGCCTAACCTTTAGTGCAAAATGAAAATGAAATTACATAATTTACAATTGCCATTTCATACACTAGTTTTAATACGCATATTGAAACGCTTTATAAGTGGCAAAATTAAAATACATTACAGAAATGATTAGATATGTGTAAATGTTCAAGCAAAACCTGTGGAAAAATGATAATTCAAATGTTATTTTTCTTAATTTACACTCACAGTCAAGACACTTGCGATTGCATTTTCATTAAATGTCCTGCAATGAATGTGGATGTGCACTTTGAAAATGCATTCCAAGCCGATCACGCACCCTCCTGGCCTGTCAATCACTGCATCAAGGCGGGGCTCGGCAACAACAGGTAAACATAACATGTTATGGCTTACGTGTTTTGAGCTGTTGAAAAAAATGCTGCGGCAGAGCTAATATGAGCGTTAAATCATTTAGTAGATGAAGTGGAGTGTGAACAGAGAAAAGGTGGTATTTCAGAAGATTAAGACCGTTATTCATCATCTGGTGTCGTTTAAATCCCTTTGAAGCTGAACTGAACTCTCATTTGGACCTTGAACCGTTTGGTTCCCATTCCCAATGAAGTCCATTATGGAGAAAATCCTGGAATGTTTTCATCAAAAACCTTAATTTCTTTTCAACTGAAGAAAGAAAGACTTGGACATCTTGGATGACATGGGGGTGAGTAAATTATCAGCAAAAGTTTTTTTAAAAGTGAACTACTCCTTTAATGTCTTTAATTTAGCTTGATCAAATTGAATTCGTCATTAGTCTTAAATATCTTAAGTGGTAGAACAAAACTCTTAAATTTTGGGATGGAATAATGAATTGTGATATGGCCTAATGTGATTATTAAACAGCAAAAGTGGATTTAATTCAATGAAATTAAATGTGAATGTGGTACATTCCTGGGTAAAACCTCTTTAACAGCTTCATATTGACAAAATATCCTCTATATTGCTATTAGTACATAATTTAAATGCATGTGTATAAATCAAGCAAGGCACAATACATTGTTTCAAAGCCACTTTACAGAAAATGCTTGTCGTTTGCAAGTATTCTGTTGTCAGTCAGATCAAATTAATGTCTAAATGGCAGTAATAGACAGCTATGATGTGGTATGTGTTTCGTTACATGTATTAAGTTAAACTAAGACAACATGTGACGTTAGGTGGCAGTCACAACTTGTGCTCGTAATGTTTACAATATAAAATACTCTATTTAGAATTTGTGTGGATCCAAAGTTCCCAACATATAAAACATTTGCAATTGACGCCTGAAAACGTCACAAAGACTGGATCTGGTGCAATCTGTAATCTATAGTAAAAGTAGCGTAGCTGCTTTTCATAGCATTTTAGGCTAAAGATTATCATGTGTTATATGGTTTCATCAGATAAAATAGGACACATTATGAAAAGCCTTTTATGAATGCTTGGCTAAAGAAATGCATTTTATCTTGATTTAAACAGTGTGTCTGAGCCCTGAACATTATCAGGAAAGCCTGTCCTGAGAGTTTGAAGCATGCAGATATTGATTTTGTGCCCCAGCCCGTCTATACATGATACATGATTGATTTTGAGATTGTATGGGTTCTGTTTACATACAATTTTAATTGTATTTGTGCAGGTCTTGACGTTTGTTCTGTTCTGAGTCTCTTTATTTTGCCTTTCATCCACAGGATGACAGCCACACTGAGTGGGTTTCATGCGTGCGTTTCTCTCCCAATAGCAGCAACCCCATTATTGTGTCCTGCGGGTGGGATAAAATGGTCAAGGTGAGACCTGTGGTTGCATTTTAAATTATTTTTTTGTAGTGACTTTACCCTGTGATTAAAGATATACATTAATATTGTCTGAGCTCTTGGGCACTGTTGACAAGTCCTGCAATTATGATGGGTAATGCATTGAAACCATTAACATGCAAGTGAACATTTTAGTCAGGAATGGCTTGCTTAATATTTGCTAATGTAACCATTTTGATTCATCCATGTTTGTTATAGGTATGGAATCTTGCTAACTGCAAGCTGAAGACCAACCACATTGGCCACACTGGATACCTGAACACAGTGACCGTGTCTCCTGATGGATCTCTGTGTGCCTCCGGTGGAAAGGTAACCCGTTTGCTTATTCCTGTTATCACTATACTACTGAAGTTAATGGGTTGGACATGAGGGTTGAGTGTTAAAGAGATGATGAAAACCTTACCAAACGCCATCTGAATTCATGCGATGACAAGAGGCTGTTTCTGAACACACAGTATTGGTGACATCAGTGAGATGTGTTCGCTTTTCAGTCTGTATTTACTGTGTTTGTTTTTATTTCAGGATGGGCAGGCCATGCTATGGGACCTGAATGAAGGCAAGCACCTTTACACTCTGGATGGTGGGGACACCATCAACGCCCTTTGCTTCAGCCCCAACCGCTACTGGCTGTGTGCCGCCACTGGACCCAGCATCAAGATCTGGGTGAGTTTATGTGAATACAAAGTTGGGACTGTATACCTAAAATAAACTTCCTTTAAATGTAAAGGGCTTTATCTTTATATATATTTTAAAGGTGGAAATCAAAGTTGTGATAGTCTTGTGAAATGACTTCTCAAACAAGAAAGAGCAAGTTGAGATTTGATTGAATGGTTGGGGTTTGCTATTGGTTGATCAGATTGAGTTCATGCCAATTAAAGGTTATGAGGACAGATAAGTCATAAGTACTGCAATGTTCCATTAAAACTAATTCAGTTTTGATATAATGGTGACTTTTATATCAGCGCACTGGGTTCAGTGATGAAACTCTTAACGCCTTCTGTATTTCTATGATGATAAAGAGGCTGTTTCTGAGAACTATTGGCTCGAGCAGAAATGGCATTTTCATTCTGCTGTTGCAAAGCTTGACTGCATTGTCTCAACAGGATCTGGAGGGCAAGATCATTGTTGATGAGCTGAGGCAGGACATCATCACCACCAATAGCAAGGCTGAGCCACCTCAGTGCACTTCTCTGGCCTGGTCTGCTGATGGACAGGTGAGTTTTACAGCAACCTGGACTTGTACTTTATCTGATTTGGTGTCTTGCGAGTGCCCTTGACTAGCTTCCCCATTGATTATTCCCAATCACTTTTAACATCTGAAACCTTGTGATGTCAGTCCTGCAAATATGAGGGGATTAGTAATATGCCTTTGAATCAATAGTTCGTCTTAAAGAGTGTCTGGTTATAATTTCTTTATCTTTTCTCATCACAGACTCTCTTTGCTGGCTACACTGACAACCTGATCCGAGTGTGGCAGGTGACCATTGGAACCAGATAGAAGCCTTTTCTAATGCCTGAATAAAAGTTTTAAAAAGAGCTATAATTGACTGTTTACTTTCTTTACCTTTGAATAAACTAAGAACTGAAATGTGACCTTGCGGGTCACTGAAATAGGCTTGTACAGCCACCAGATGGCAGTGTTGCATGTAGATTTAAGTTTTGCTACTGTAACCTAGCAACAAGGCTAACGAACCAGACTGCTCAGGTCGGGACATGATACAGACGGCTGAATTAAATAAACTATTTGTGTTGAAGGTTAAAAAACGTGTTAATTGTGCTTTCACTCTGCTAACTAAGACTATTTGTACTTTAATTTGAGAACGACTCACTGGTTATTGAAGTTACTTCGAATTTAACAGTAAAGTCTAGCAGGTCTAGTGGCTAACTAACGTTAGCCAATTTAAAGTCATGGATAGCGACAGTGACAGTCCTCAAAAACAGATGCCAGAACCTCGTATCTTCGTGGAGAGAACTTTGGCTTTAATCAAGCCTGATGCCATCGACAAAACTGATGAAATTGAGGACATTATTCTTCAGTCTGGATTTACAATTCTGCAGGTAAGTTAATTTGCGTAACGTTACGTAGGAAGGCACTGCACATTTGTACTAGTTTTAAGACAGTCACGTGATGTCTGCTTTCACTAGTTGGTAGACGCTCTAACGTAGCCTAAGTTTTAAACTGATAGTTCAACCCAAAATGAAAACTATTTAATTACTCCCTCAGGTTGTACCAAACCTGTATGAGTTTGTTTATTTTGCTTTAAACAAAATCTATTTTGAAGAATATGGGTAGCCAGACTGGTCCAGACAGTTGACGGTACATTGGATTGGTAGCCATTGACACCCATTGTAGGAACAAATGACCATGGTGACCAATTCTTTAAAATATCTTTTTTCAGCAGAAAAAAATATAAACTTACAGGCTTAGCACAACTTGAGAGTAAATGCTGACAATTTTAATTTTTGGGTGAACTATCCTTTAAAAAACAGCAGAAATAAACTTATATAACAGCTCATATTTTGTGTGCAATGATAGCTTAGCCAGATTTGCTTTCTTGTTTCTCATTTGACAGAAAAGGCGGCTTCAACTGAGTCCAGAGCAATGCAGTGATTTCTATGCTGAGCATTATGGGAAGCTGTATTTTCCCCATCTGACCGCCTTCATGAGCTCCGGACCAGTGGTTGCTTTAGCACTGGCCCGACACCAGGCTATTGGCACCTGGAAAGCCATAATGGGACCAGTCAGCAGTATAAAAGCTAGAGAGACACATCCTGACTGGTAATGAGTGTCATTGAATGACTCTTTTCTCTCTATGCAGGTGTTTTAATAATAAAATGGCTGACTTCTAAAGCTAAATTCACATGTACTATCGAGACAACTATCACAGTTGCACCATTTTGTGTTCCTTTCAAACTCCAGGCCAAATAAATTGATTGTTTTGTTGATTTTTTGCACTTCAGGCTAATAATTTACAAAGCTGGTGTTCATTCCAGTGACTAAATCAATCGCATATCTCGTTTCTGTCATTGCAACAAGTCTATATTAAAAATGCATACACGTCATGTTTCAAAGTAACAGTCCATTTTTTTTTCTCTCTTTCTGGGAAATGCACATCAACACTGAATGGCACCATCAGTCTGAGAGCTAGACTAGGCACATGTGACCTGCGCAATGCTGTGCATGGCAGTGATTCCTTCTCTGCTGCTGAGAGGGAGATCAGGTTCATGTTTCCCAACTGTGAGTGAATAAATGAACAAATGAGTTTAATGAACAATATCTGAAAGCATATTAAAAATCTGATTTCTATTTCAGCTGTGATTGAACCCATTCCTATGGAAGATGCTGCCAAAGATTACCTGAGCCGGTATGTTAGCCCAACACTTCTCACTGGACTGACGGAGCTGTGCAAGAAAAAGCCAATGGACCCCTTTGTAAGTGTATCTTTTCATATAAAAAGATGTATTTAAAAAAAATTATTTGGTGCTCTGTAAAAAGATTCGGTAACTTTATTTTATAGTGTTATTTTGACATTGTAAAATGGTGTTACTGAATCTTTTTAGAATTATTTATCTACTATAGGGTTGTGAGGGTTTGGTTCAGGGTTAATTTCATGTAATGATGCATAATTTATAATTATTACTATAATAACTGCATGTATAATGATGTTGCATATAGTTACTGTAGTAATAACAATGAATGATCTATAATTATTGTACATGAAATGAACCCTCATCCTATCCCTATAGTAGATAAAGTTTCTTTTTTAATAATTCTAAAACTAAGTAACAGTTTATTTTTAATTACTACTATAATAATTGTTATTACTATGTACTTAAATGTATAAATACACTGCAATACTGACACCTTAAAATAAAGTGTAACCAAAGATGCTTTAAAATGTATAATGTTTTTTGTTCCAAAAAGAAAAGTCAGATCTTAGGAATTACATGGGGACAAATAAATAATGATATAATTGAAATTTCTGGGTGAATAATTCCTTTGCCTGAAAACTGTAATGCCCTTTGTCACCCTGTACACAATTGTTCAAAATAAATTCAATTGGCTTTCAGCTATCGGATTGGATCAGATCTTGAAAATGGGTTGATCAAAAGTAGAAAAATAGCATTCTGAAATCAGATTACTGGTAGATCTCATAATCTAATCATGGTTTTCTTCTTAATCAAAACTTGGGATACCTTTGATCCAAAAAAAAAAATCTGGGCAATCCTGATCCCACGTGATGGTTGAATTCTGGATGGATTTCAGGAAATTGTTACAACAATAATTCCCAATACATAATAAACATTAACAAACATTTGCATCATGCAGTATATATCAATTTACATTTGATTTAACCGTTCCAGTGATATAGTAGTAGACTATGAATTAAAATTTTCAGTACACTAAAGGTTTTTGGTTTGTTTTTAAAACCATCCGAAAAGAGCTATCAATATCAAACAAAAACAGGCATTCATGGCTGTATATTAATTATAATGAAATGGTCAAAGAAGGTTCTAACAATTGCATCCCTTGCTGTTTGTATTGTTTTATTGTGATGTTTTCTCTCGTAACATAAAAATACTTTGTGATCCCATGCTGACTGCTGGATCTGTTGTTCATGCAGCTGGTAGCCATCTTTGTAATATGAAGTCCCATTGTGGGTAATTCAATCTAATGTTGCTTTATGAAACTGGATTCTGAGTAAAATAGATTACCTGATCCTGGATAAGATGTGGGATGTCCAAATATTAATCATTCTGATTTAGATTAAAACCTCTTGTCTTGAACAACTGCATCCTGGATTATCTGATACATATATTGCTATTTACTCATTTAATTTTGTACTGCATTATTATTATTATTTTTTTTTACAGACATGGCTTGCTGACTGGCTGATAAATAATAACCCAAATAAGCCCAAAATATGTGATGCAACAGTAGTAAAGGAGGCAGTCTGATTTCTTTTTCAAGCAACAAGAATTTACCAACACCTTACTGTCTTGATCTATTTTGCATTTTGTTCTCATATAGCCTAATTTAAACTGCTTTATAAAATAAAATGTTGTTTATAAACAATTTTATTTAACCCTTGATTTACTGTGTTATTAAATATGCTTGCTTATGTCATGTTTATTTAAAATGTAAGATAAAATTGCACATTTACAGCATCTTTTTTGTCACTGATTACTACAACAGTAGATGGCCTATTCTTACACATTAATCCCGTGCTATTTTATATATTTTTACCCTTCTGATGGCGATAAACAAACATTCAACTCACAATTAATGTTTAATATAAAAAAAACTCCACAGAGTGAAATATAATTCTACGATCTCAGTAACAAAATGAATGTTAGCATGCTAATGATTCAAATGCCTATTGCAAATGTATCTAACCTCTTCGTACTAGTATTTTGACTAAGCATAGCTCATACAAAATGGATTTTTCTTGCATTATTTTTTAACCGTATGCTATTAAAATATAAATAAACACACTTAATTTTATGTACAAGTGGTCAACAACATGTTTACAAACCAAACAAGAACAAAGACTTCCCCCACTCGACACACGAATCTTCAGAGGAAGCGCGTTTGGGGGTGGATTTCTGTGACGTTTAAAGACATATTTAATTGGCTGTCAGGTTGATAGGCGTTCGAAGTCTTCCAATCAAATGTGCCCTTACTAAAATTCCTTTATCTACCATCCAGTAATATAAAACCAACCGCTTGTCGGCGCAATAAGGAAGGGCCCACACCGCGGAAAGCGTTCCACGGAGACTTTTCACTTGCTGCTTTTAAGGTAAAGTATTTACGTGCAAATTATGAATTTGTTAGCTCCAATGTGCGTATTTAGTCGTGTTAACCGTCGTATTTAATTCTAGGCCAGTAAAGTCGTATATATATGGATTAAAACAACGATATGTTTACATTCTCGTTGCGAATGAGAATGTAACCGCCGCTGTTCAAAATGGTGGTGCTTGTGCGTTACATAAGGCGCTTCCTTTTCTGACCATCACACATTTTCTGCAGTTTTAGGTTTTTACATTCAACTACCACCATGTCAGACGCCGATCAGCAGTATATGGAAACCTCAGAGAACGGCCACGAGGGCGAGGACGATCTGAACGGAGCCGGGCAGTACGAGGAGGGCAACGGGAGCGCACAGGCCGGGGCGCAGGGAGACGCCGGTGCGGACGAAACGGCCGGGGATGAAGACGAAACTAGTGCATCGGATGGCGGGCAAATTGACGCGAGCAAAGGAGAGGAAGATGCGGGGTATGTTCGAGGAATAATTGTGCTAAATGCTCGGACATAAAATCCTTTGTTCCTTCCGTCTTTTGTTGGCGCCATGTGTCTTTTTTATGTAGGGGGATGGGCGAATTTGGTGAATTGAGCATAAAGATACGGTTTAAAAGTCATTGTGTACTGAGGCCTATGATTTTGTGTTTTTGTGCGTTTAAAAATGTATCTTCTATTTTGCTGTTTTCCCCCCCGTTTATTAGCGTTAGTAAAGTGGCTTTTTTAATGCAAGAAATGGAGAAATTGTGAAATCTGCGCTACCACGCCCCCTCCTGGTCTCATTCATTTATCTGCTTCATTTCCTCAGGAAAATGTTTGTTGGGGGGCTCAGCTGGGACACTAGTAAAAAGGATCTTAAAGACTACTTCTCTAAATTTGGAGAGGTGACAGACTGCACCATCAAAATGGACCCCAACACTGGACGATCAAGGGGATTCGGGTTTATTCTTTTTAAAGAGCCAGCCAGTGTAGATAAGGTAAGCTTTGGTGCTTAGGGAAACCTATATTCTTGTGATGTGGTAACTCATAAATTCCTATTCTTGCACAGGTTTTAGCACAAAAAGAGCACAGATTGGATGGACGACAGATTGACCCTAAGAAAGCGATGGCGATGAAGAAAGAACCCGTTAAGAAGATCTTTGTCGGTGGACTGAACCCTGAAACTACAGAAGAGAGGATCCGCGAGTATTTTGGTGCCTTTGGCGAGGTATTGGAGCATTACTTTTTAGGTTTTTTTATTTAACACCAGATAAATTAGACTCTTAAAATCTATTATGTTTTACTGATGTTTTGAAAGTATGCATTCATTTGTGTTTGGAAAATTAAGTATATATTGTCAGTGTAAAATGCATAGACTTTTAATTTTCTGGAAAAGTTTTTTCTGCTGTAGTTGCGTCTTTAGTTGTCATGTGCATTTGTTAACTCTTTTTTTTTTATTTATTGTCCCTGCAGATTGAGACTATTGAACTTCCAATGGATCCAAAGACAAATAAGAGGAGAGGGTTTGTCTTCATTACCTTCAAGGAAGAAGATGCTGTCAAAAAAGTTCTGGAAAAGAAATATCACAACGTCAGTGGAACCAAGGACACAAATGGAAAAGAAGGCCTTGTGAGTGTTTCCAGTGTGACCAATTTACTGATAAATGTGATAAGTCCTCAGGGTTGTTCATATTTTGACATTGTACCACACCTTTATTCTTGACAAATATTTTCTGCATTGATTTTAATGGCAGTGTTTTATGTAGATGTCCTCATTCATTATTCACTCATTTGTCTTTTCTTTCTCCTAGTGTGAGATTAAGATTGCACAGCCTAAGGAAGTGTACCAGCAGCAGCAGTATGGAGGTCGCTTTGGAGGAGGCGGTGGAGGAAGAGGAAGGGGGCGTGGAGGTTTGTAAAGCCAAACGTCTATTTCCAGTTGGACTTTCTCATCTGCCACTCAGACTGTAGTAAAGTTTAACTAGATAATGATTTGTATGCACTGATCTGCTGCAGCAATACAACTCTGTGCAGTCACCCTTGTCTATCTGTAAATAAATTGAATGTAGGCTAACATAAACAAATTTTGTGAATCTGGATGTCTTATAAATTGATTTAAGGCCTGGTATGACAGACAGGGCTCAGATTAGGCCTTAGTTCAATTAGGACATCTACATATCTTTTATAAACTTACCTTAAAATACTGATGTGCATCTTGGGGGGAAAAAAAAAACAATGGCACTGATGTATGTTAAGATACACTTTCAGTTAAAACAGCTCTAACACAAGTTTTAGTCTGAGAATAGTCCTAAAAGTATATCACTTAACCTAACAAAGAAATTCATACAGATTTGGGGGTAAGTAAATGATAACAGAATATTAATTTTTGGGTGAACCATCCCTTTAAGCCTGGTCTGTGAAACCAGGAGTTTATGTTAAACATTTTCTAATTCCTTTAACAAATTCTGAATGAGATTTATGTCCTTATTTGGACGGGACTAATTTAACATGGAGTGGTGGGGTAAAGAAATATTTACTTGCTTCCCTGTGATTTTAGTCCTGTCTGAATGTGCCATCTCCGTAATTGTTATGGACCAGGTCAGTTTTTCCCCAAGTGTTTTCCACATGCAATTCAGATCAAAAGCACATGTTAGAGGCACAAAACCACTTTTAGGGTTGGGTAAGTGCCTATTACCAAAACAATCCAATACAAAAACAGTTAATACATCGTTTGACTGGACAAAACTGTTATTTATATAAATAAAAAAATAAAGGTTATGTGTTTGCGCAAAGGACATCAGGGAAGCAACGTAATACACACGACGACAGGTTGACGGCGAAGCACAAATCCAGTTACTCCTCCCAATTCTTCTAGTTTACTGAGATCTCTTATCAATGCGAATTGGGCTTTTAATATTTGTGTTAAAATTGCATTACTCCATCTACCCTTGTACAGTTAACCCCATCCGAATAGAGCTTTTGTGTTGCTCGCATACAGATTTTTTTTTTTATGTTCCTGTATATGGGAAATCTTCAGGTTTTATCCATCTTAAAATAAGTTGCTGATCTCAAATCTGTTTTTATACCCCACAAAGCTTAAGTTGAGGCCAATTACATTATGGTTGAAGTCGCTTACAGATATGGTGTGTTTGAAATGGTTTCTTTTTGTTTTGTAGGCCAGGGTCAGAATTGGAATCAGGGCTACAACAACTACTGGAATCAAGGCTATGGTAACCAGGGTTATGGCTACGGCGGACAGCAAGGTTACGGTGGATACGGAGGCTACGGCAACTACGATTACTCTGGAGGCTACTACGGCTACGGCGGAGGATATGACTACAGTAAGCACTGATTGACCTTGGGGTTTCCCCACCGTCCCGGTTGGGTTCTTGTGAATACGAGGGACTCAAGTTCCTTTCTCTGCTCTTCTTACCCCCCTAGACCAGGGCAATACAAGCTATGGAAAAACTCCAAGACGTGGGGCTCACCAGAGTAGCTACAAGCCATACTGATCATGTGTAGTTAAGGTATGAATTTTAACTTTTTTCCCACCACTCATGGTAAGGTTAATTTAATTGTCGCTCCATTACCAATTCATTTCCATTGACCCAGCCGAACCGTAAGGGCGATAGAACGATCCGTTTGGGGAGGGTTGTAGTGATACAGTAGGGTTGTAGTGATAGATCATGATAGGCCCCATCTCTTCACTTCATTTTTTTTTTTTTTTTTTATACAATACATGTGTTGGAAATTTGATTTAAAAGCAACTAAATCAGTGTTTTCTCTCTCAAAGGTCGCAAAGCTACCGAGCAGGAACCAGCCGTCTGGTCACAGTGAACATTGGGGTCTTTTACTTTTGGAAGCTGGCAGAATCTGGACTTCTGCTTCATTTTGTACAGAAAACATAAGGAACTGGGGGGGTGGGGTGCAAATGTCACTTGTCACATTTGTTTTATTTTTTTTGTTTTTTTTTTGTGTCCTTTTACATTTCCAGAGATGGAAGTGTTATTTTTTTACTGTACTTTTTGGTACCTTTTTGATTCTAATGTATTGTATGGTTGTATTTTACATCATGGCTGTGTCTACCACATCTAGACTCGGAGCTCTCAAAATGCATTCAAAATAAACAGTTTTGGTTCATTTTTCTTTAGTGTTTTTAGATTATATTATTTTTCCTGTCACCTGTGCTCTATGTTGCAAAGTTGCATGGCTTCAAGGTGAGATGAAAAGGGATTTCTTAACGATTGTAAGCTTGTCCATTGGAAAATCTGTTAGTGGCAAGTCTTGACAAGTTTTTTTTTCTTATGTTTGTTTCTTTTTTTTCTTTTTCTTTACTGCTTTTAAGGAGATTTCCTCCTGTCTTGTTAGATATTTAAGAGTGGCTTTAATAGTGATTAAACTATACCTCAAAACATACACAGGTAATTGTAACATGATTCTTTCTCGAAACACTGGAAACACATTCCTCCAGTGTCTTGGACAAATTTCAAGAAATAAACTTGATTTTTAAGATGTCTATTGTATGTTTAATGCTTTTGCGTTCCATCTCCACAATGAAGTTGTCTTTCAGAACCATCAGCCTGACGTTTACATTTGAAGAAATCCTTGTCAAATATAATATTCCAGTGACTGAAAACTAGGTCACTGTAATAGAGTAAGTGGCTTTGTTTCCACAGCATTTTCAATTTTGACATTTCACCTTAAAGAGCATGCTCAGAGAAGTCAAAATTAAGCATGATTTAATGACTCGTGAATGTAATTACACACTGATTGGCCTTAGACACGAAAAAAGGGTTTGTGTGAGAAAACGAACAGTATTTATATATTTTTTTACCTCTTGTTAACAGCCGTTGTACTGATCTGAGTCAGAGGTCCAACTGAACCGTCTCCAGACGTTACGCCGGAAGTGATCTCTCGCGCGTCCACTTCACGCATTGTTTACAAGGAGATTTCGGCAGTTTTAAGTTATCTTTAACTAAACATATTGAGATATACGGGAAATCGCAATGGAAGACGATTTCGATATATCTTAAAATGTTTAGTGAAAGATAAAACTTCCGAAATCTCATGTGTATCGTAGACGAGCGAGAGAGATCACTTCCGGCGTAACGTCTAAACGTTTCAGTTCGGTTCAGTCGGACATTCGACGGCTGTTAACAAGAGGTAAAAACTTTACTATATATAAACATCGCTTGTTTTGCATCTTAGGCTTTCAGTGTGTACTTACATTCACGAGTCATTAAATCATGTTTAATTTGACTTCTCTGTGCATGCTCTTTGAGGTGGACCCCCTAAAACTGCTTATAGGGCTGACAGACAACGTTTTAACCAAAAAATGTCAAAATTGAAAATGCTGTGGAAATAAAGACACCTAACATCTTGGATGCCCTTGAGGTAAGCTAAAACATATCAAAAATTAATTTCAAAGTAAACTAAGTTATCCCTAAGTTTGTCTTTTAGAGGTAGCTGGTTAAACTGGGACAGTTTGTATCTAAACTTGACGGTAATTAGTTTTTGGAACATGCATGGATAAAATAGCTTGTTCCAAACTTAACCTGTGAGAAAGAGACATTACTGCAGTGCATGCAACTTTCATTTCTGCTTTTGTTAAAACTTGAAAGTCTATTTAAAACAGCAGTAAACTCTTTCCAATTCCTGAATGTTTTCCTGTGAGCTAATATGCATTTTGAGTGTTTTGAGATAAAAAAGAGAGTCCAAAAGTGCCTTGACATGGTGTGTAGTTACAGCACCAGTAAAAGCGATAGTTACCAGCCCTTATAGGAATAAATATAGAAAGAAATACTGCCTTTTCTAGTATCCTGAGGATTATTTTGCACAATTTCCACAAAAAATATTAAGCAGCAGAACTATTTTTGATATTGATATGAAAAAATTATCTTAATCTGCATTAGAATGATTTCTATGTGACTGAAGACTGGAGAAATGATGCTTAAAATTCTACTTTGATCACAGAAATCAATTATATTTATTCAAATAAATGCAGGCTTGGTGAGTGAGACTTTTTGCAAAAAACAATCTTACCAACCCCAAAGTTTTAATAATCATTTGGCCATGATATTCACTTATATCTTCTGTTTTGCTCCAAAACGATCATAATTTAATGGTTTCATGCCAATTCTTTGCTGTTGTTTTGTTCCATGACAACCATACTATCTACTTGTAGATCTTCCTACCTGGCAAGCACTGACATTTCCTCCTGTAAATGCAAATGCAAAGTTACCATGATTTTTGTAGGCAAGTTTTGAAACCAAGATCATTAGAATGCAGTTTCCCCAATATGTAATTTTCCATAGCCTTTTGCACAAATTCCAAATTGACCAAAGACTGAGTATTTTCTCATTTTTTTATTTCAATCAAAATTATAAAACCTGAGGAAATCCAGGTAAATGAAACACCAGGAAAAACCCTGAGGGGACACGGTGGTGTGCATCTATGTTCTGATGTGCTTTTCCAAACGAAACACCAAACATATTCAACAAACATTCATTTGGCACTTAATCGTCCTATACCATTAAACAATCAACAATGTTTGCTGAGATATAATGCTCAGAAATTAGAGATTTTACCATGGTTTTGTCCTGGCTTACACATAATGCTACATTTTCTTAAAAAAAAAGTAGAAAGTACCATATGTACAATAAAGAACTTTAAAATCCCACCACTTACAAACAGTCATGATTCTTTTTCCTGATATACGTTGAACATATACTTTTAATCAAAAGAAAAAGACACCCTTTGGGTGTTTAGCTCATTACAAAGCCCAATAATCTGGTGAGTATGTGATGTCCGCTGATTGTGAGGTAAGTAGCATCATCCCGACAGATAATATAGAGAGCTCTCCACAGGAGGTAGATGAAAGACTCAAATGTCCATCTCAAACTGGTTGTCATCAGCTTAAAAAAAAGAAAAAGAAAGAGAGGTTGGTTCTTTGAGGCATTTGAATGGAGAAACCTTGAAAATGTGCAAATCCAGGATGTAAAAACCTTAAAGGAGTAGTTCACTTAAAAAAAAAAAAAACTTTTGCAATCTGTTAAACGTGAAAACTTTTTTGCTTAATGGCGATTTAGATCCCCATTGAACCTTGTTTTCCAAAGAGTACAGAATATACTCAAATGGATTTGTTTCAGAAGAAACCCGAGGGCTTAAAGTTTCCTGGAAATATAATCACAGAACAGGTTTTCTTTCTTTCTTTCTTTATCTGGAGCAGATAGCAACTTTACCTGCCAGATCCTTCTCCTCCTCCAACTCCTCTTTGAGTTCCTGCAGTTTGGACATTGGATGGTGGGAAGGAATGGTCACTCCAGGAATCTGGGGCAAACAACAGGGTGGGGTCCGGGCAATGGGAGAGTTCCTACAGTCCAGGAGGAACTTTCTGTCATAAATGATCCGAGTTCCTAGAGGAGGGATGGGACGTATGTTATATCAACCAATCACATGGCCAGTAAAACATATTTACATTGTAGGCTGCAGACTATCACGTGTGAGAAAACAACACACCTAGGATTCAAGTCAAATGTGTTAGCATTCAAAAGCAATCCTTGAAATGAGGCTTTCCAGTCAGACGTATGGTTTTCTTGGGATTTTACCAAACGAACAGCAATTGTAATCTATTTAGCAAAATAAAAGAAAGATAGCAACTCAATGTGCCACTTAACACGCCCGTGCTAATAGACAGCAAACAAAGACTCAAATGTTTGACATTTTGCAAGTGAAAAGAAGTTCTCGAACTCCCTCAATTGCAGGACTCAGCACATCCCATTTTAGTTCTTGGAAATTTGAGCAGGTCTGCACGTGAGAATGCCGAGCCGAGCCATGGGGGAAACACCGTGAGTTTAACCTCATGTTACGAGGAGTTGTGAACAATCTTGCATCGCTTAACTAACCCTATATAACTAGTGTCTCTGTTGTAGTTGACAGCAGCTATGCTGTACCCAGTAGTGGCTGAAAAACATGTTACGCAACTTTTGCTATTCAGTGCAATGTGTTCTGGACAAAGAGAGGAGGGGGAGGGGTAGGGTGTGGACGGAGACGGGACAGGGGTTGGACGAACTGTGGTCACTACTGGGAGCTGCTCTGGCCAACAGTTTCTGCAGGACTTGCATGGTTTTCGACATCTCAGAGTTCAAAAAGTGAAAGTTTTTCAAATGCAGGAAAATTACATATAGCCTAAGTGTGCAATTTGTTTCGGTTAAAAGTTTTCAAATCAGTTTTCACTCCCAATCGTCCATAAATAAACAAAAAAAAAATGTGAATTACTTTTTGTATGAAGAAAATTACGTTGCTGTTGTTTTTTGCGCTATTATATTTGCACTTTTATGCCCGGTTTCACAGACAAGGCTAGTCCCAGACTTAAATTTGTCAGTGGCATTGTTTTGTCTCAAGATACACACCAGTAAAATGTTGTTTTGTCGAAGACACATTTATAAAAGTTTAACTCAAATGTCCTAATTGAACCAAAGTCTGTGAAACCGGGCCTTAATATATAATATAATATTTCTATATTATTTTTATTGTGAGAATTTAGCACAATTTTCCCCCAAATTATATTTTTTAATATTTTTAAATAAAATAAAAATGAATTAAATCCTTTTATATTAGGGCTGTCAAACGATTTAATCACTCCAATATCGCATCCAATTATGTAGGTGCACTATGTATAATTATTTTATATAGATATATATAAAAATACACATGCATGCTTGTATATATTTAAGAAATATTTTCATATATATAGATTTATATATAATTTATATTATATATGAATAATATATTTTTTTATTAAATATACATGCATGTGTGTGTATTTATATCTATCTATATATCTATATATATATATAATTACACTCAGTGCACCCACATATATTATGTAAACACACAAACTTTTATTTTGGATGCGTAGTTTCCATAATTTTGAATTATGGGCCGTCAAGATGTAAACAAAAAGGTCCTAAAAACAGGCCTCATTTCTTTGTTTTGCTTGTGGAGTGAAATGCAGTCCGTACAAATTGTTGGCAGGGATTCTCAGCTCGCCTATAGAGAGTAAGTAACTATAGTTTTATATATATATATATGCAAGTATATATACACACATGTATGCACATGCCTCTGATCTGCTATTTTTCATTCTGCGGTGAGGGAACCGTCCATGATGGCCCCAGTGAACTCCTTTTCCAGAGCACAGAGTTCTGTTATTCCTGAAATCCACAACAGCTGTGAAGGAGGAGGGTTGTTTCTAAGAATTGCCTCCTCCTCTGAATGTGCTACAGTTACAGCCACATGCGAAAGATATTCAAGCGAGGGACAAAGGAGATTGAGAAATATGTGTGTCCTGCCCAGAAATAAAGGGGTCATGTGTTTGTTTTTCACATGATTAGATTAACTCAATGCCTATCATTTTGGGGACATGCAAGTTCACAAATCAGATAACCAGACAGTGTTGTATAACAACACGCATGGCAGTTGGGCTATCTTGCTGCAGACGGTCTGCCATAAATTACTAACTTGTTGTGCATAACAAACGTTAGCGTAGCAACAGAAATTTAGTACCAATTAAACAATTCACATCTCAGATTTTTTATGATTTAATAAGATAAACAGAAGTTTTATCTTTCAAATACAAGCTCATCCCCAGGTTTAATGCAACAACAAAAAAGCTTTATTTACTGTAATTAAACTAGGTCTATGCTATATATTAATGCAAGTCAAGTATATTTCATGTATTTTTGTTTACAACATTAGTTTAACCAACTAGAAATTAGTCTTTATTGACTTTCAAAACAGTATATTGAAAATTTGCAATTAAGTACATTTCCAAGCTTAATTAAAAAAAAAAAACACTTGCATGGATGTTGTATATCAACATATAAAATAAAGTAATGGGGATGTCACAATGTGTTAAAACATACACCTTAAACCATTCCAAGATGGTTTGCTGGTCTTAGCTGGTTAAAGTTGCTCTCCCAAGTTCCCAAAAATCCACCTAAAACCAGCAAACAGACCACACTGGGAGCCCATGCAGTTAAGATCTCGGGTTGGTTTAATTTTTTTCCCCTATAGAAGAATAAAAGATACACAATATTCATCAAAATACATGTTCTTCACCAACCCACACAACAAATAAACTGTCTAGTCCAAAAACGCAGTCTTACCCCCAGGAGTGGTGGAGAAGAGTGTTCCTCCAGGGGTCTGGCTGTAGCAGTCCGGGAGCTGAGACCAGTCTTTGAGGTGCAGCACGCGAGTAGGAATGGGGCAGCTCTTGCTCTGCTGTGTGTTGGCGGACATCGTGGATGAAATGTGATCGAAACTTCTTGACACCAAAACGCGGTGATATATCAGGGCTCTAAAGGGTTTCTATCCAACACCCGTCTGTATGACGTGTCTGATTTAACTTAGCTCAACAAAATTTTAACAACATTAAAAAATAAATGCCACAGATATTTTTTGCAGCGTGTTGTAGACAGCGCTGGTCTTGTGAAAGCCGATCAAGTGAGTCTGTCTATGTGCCTGACTGTCCGCAGAGCGCGAGCGCGCTCGGCTATTTAACAAGAGAACAGACTACGTGACTCGCATCATGTGATAAACGAGACTTGAGCAACAAAAACACATGCAGGGTTGCCAGATCTTGGATTTTGATTTGAGTGGAAAAAAAATTATTTATATATATATATGTATATTACAAATCTTCTGCCAAGAATTGAAATTAAAGAACACTAATTCAAGACTACATAAAAAAAAATAAAAAAAAAACTTATTCGAAACTCGAAAAGGAGCTACATTTATATGAGGGCCATTCCACCGAATGGGTGACATTTGCTTGTTGTAACTCTTTAAAAACAAACTTTATTTACCTATTTCATTTTTTTTTGTTTTACATTTTAAAGACGACCGAAGCCTCAAGCTTATATTTTTTTCTAGAATTAATTCATTAAATAATTGTATAAATTATGGGTCCAAAAAACCTGATAAAAATAGTGGTTTAATTTTATTTGTTTGGAAAAAAAATAGTAACAGGACTGAAAATAACAGGATTGAGTTTATAAGCAAAATGTTATCAAATCTATGGCATATGGCCACATAGCATTGATGCTAACAGCGTGAGGACACTGAGCCATTTCTAGTTCCTTACCAAAATTTAATATTTTTAAAATAAAACAATTAAATCTAAGAAAAAGTTTGGGTAACAGGACTGTATGTTGAGATTGACCTCCTCATTCACAGTTACAATTTCATCTAATATACAGAAGTGAAAATGAGAGGAGTAACTTATAGTCGCCCCATTGCCTTCAGAAGATCCAGATGATGCAACTTACTGTTGAAAATGTCTTGTGGAATATTCTACGTTTTTCAGAAAGGGGATGTAATAGTATAACAGGACTGAGTGAAAACCCGGGGACATGACTAAAATGTGTATTTTATCTAAAATGTTAGATCAATGTTTTTTCAGATTTCTGAAGGATTTTAATCATAAAATTTCAAGGTAAAGTTTGGAGATAGAGAGTTATGACATGCAGAAAATGCTATTTTTTTAGTGTTCTGTGTTGTTTTTATTAATGATTTTAAATATAAGTTTTAAATTTGTAGTTAGCTTAATGTGCATGACATTTTGCTTAATAATAAATGTATTTTATAGTTAGTTTTCATGCAATTTTATACATATAATGTCTTGGGGACAGAAATGTCACCCTTTCGGTGGAATGGCTCATGAGCTGTTTTGTTATTAATAATAATATTATTAACCTACTGTTGTTGTTTTTTAGGACACGACTTCAAGCCTATTTCCGGCAAATTCCGAGCCATTTTTTAAGTTCTTTTTTTTTCTTTTTTCTTTTTTTCTTTTTTTTTAAACGTTTCCTTATCTATAAAAAAAATTACATATATATAGGTGGTTTGTTTCACAAAATCAGATAGAGAACCTCATGTTTGTATAGATTTAGAGCGGTGTAGTTTCACACTCAAACAGTAGGTGTCGCCAAACGCCTCTTTTACTTTCTGAATCCGGTGAAGAGCGACGTTCATCTCCCGTTCATACGCGAGAGCCGTTCAGTTTCTCGTTTTTTATTATTCATATACTGATTATAGACGTATATAAGAAGTGATAAAATACTTTATTAAAGGGCAGATAAAACGGATTGCTTCGGTTGAGTAGACGAAGCGTATTAGAAGGTATGTGGTTCAGCTAAGTTAGCTCGCTAAAGCTAACACTTTCGTTTCATCAATTATGCTAAACAGTTTCCCATTTATGATGTAAATATATATATTTACTATTAGTATTAACTATTATATTATACCTAAAAAGGTTATAATTTGTTTTTTTCGTTTTGGCTGAATATGGAATGTTTATGTGCGTGATTGATGTTGTATTGTAAAACACTTTTGCTGCTATTGAGGTATGATATGGGTAAGGTTAGGAACAGGTGTGGTGGTTTAAGGGTAGGTTAAGGTGTGAGAGGAGGGTCAACTGTTTTACAAATGTAATTACATAAAGTAAATATAGCTGTAATTACATGCTGGTATTTTTAAAATATAAGTACAATGTAAAAACATGTATGTACACAACAAGTACATTGTATCAAATTATTAATTTCAATGTAAGTATATAGTACTTAATGCCACTTAATATAAAGTGGTACCGAATAAACTAAATGTGTGTGTTTTTACTGAGCATTTTGCTTTATATGTTGTATGTCTGGGTTGTTAACCATGCAGTGCTCCATTTGAGATGCATATAACATTATGAAATACAGTTAATTTTAAAACGGATATTAGTCTGTATATAATAATGTATTATAGATTCACATATTTTATATTGTGTTTAAGCAGGTGTTATTTCCAGCATGGCGGATGGAGAGGGGTTTGTGGTGCGAGTCAGAGGTTTGCCCTGGTCCTGTTCTGTTGATGAAGTTCAGAGGTTTTTCTCAGGTGAAAGAGCCTCTGCTTAAATCTCCATATTTTATCCTTATGGATTATTCCCTGCTTGACTAATTCTCGCTAACTTTCATTGTAGAATGCAAAATTGCCAACAATGGAACAAGCATACACTTCACATATACACGGGAAGGACGACCAAGTGGAGAGGCGTTTGTCGAGTTTGAATCGGAGGAAGGTCTTAAAATCGCAGTGAAGAAAGATCGTGAAACCATGGGGCACCGTTACGTAGAAGGTAGGCTGGTCCTTTTGCCTTATTTGGATCCTTAATAATTCATGGCAAAATGCTGATCGATTAATTTGTGGTTTCAGTATTCAAGTCCAATAGTGTTGAGATGGACTGGGTTCTGAAGCACACCGGACCGAACTGCCCAGACACAGGAGGAGATGGATTGGTTAGGCTTCGCGGTCTGCCCTTCGGATGCAGCAAGGAGGAAATTGTCCAATTTTTTGCAGGTATGTTTGATAGAAAGTTCAAATTCCCCACCATTCACAAAATTAAACAATATGCCTACATCTAAGGTGTATTTTAGCTCATCGGACCATCATTTGCACATTAATGAACTTTGAACATTTAAATCTATAGTACTCAGTTTTAGTCATTTAATCTTTAACATTAGGATTAGTTGAAATTTATATTAAATCTCCAGAATTGGATCATCCAGAAGGACCAAGATGGGTCACTTTTTATTCAGCTTTGTCCTTTAAAGGGTTAGTTCACACAAAAATTAAAATTTTGTCATCATTTACTCTCTTTAATGTTGTTTCAAACCCCTAAGTCTTTTTTTTTTCGTGTTTGAAACACAAATTAAGATATTTTTAATGAAACCTGAGAGATTTCTGTGACTGTCCCTCGCTTAAAAATCTATTCACACAAAACTCTGACACTTCAAAGGTTCATAAAGAGATTCTTAAATAAATCCATATGAATCAAGTGGTTTTGTCCAAGTCTTTTGAAGAGACTTGATCACTTTGTATGATGAAGAGATTTAATTTAGGCTTTTATTCACACATAAACATTGATCAGTGAATATAATCTGAAGCTCAACTGTACTTGTGAGAATGAACCTCATTGGTTCTTGTAGAAAGTCAAATGCATAACACGAGACAAGTTCCACGTCAAGCGAACATGATAGAGCTTCCAGTGCAAAATTGAATGCTGTAAAGTTTGTTCGCTGATCAATGTTTATATGTGATTAAAAGCCTGAATTAAATCTGCTCATCATATAAAGCAATCACATGTCTTCTGAAGACTTGGATTAAACAGATTGATTCATATAGATTTACTTTAAGACCTACTTTTTGAACTGTCAGATGATGAACAAAAGTCTTCTAGGTTTGAAACGTCATGAGGGTTAGTAAATGATGACAGAATTTTCCTTTTTAATTGAACTGTCCCTTAATTTAACTATTAGAAATTGTACTTACATTATTTTTTTTAAATTGCCTCAGCCCTTTTATATTTTTTATATACCTAAAAAAGGTGTACAACAATCTAGGCATTTATTGGGGCTTTCCAAACAAACAGAGATGGGTTGAGACAGACTCTCAATAACGGTAGCATTTGATTTAAGTGACCCTTTTTTTCTTTTTCTTGCACCAAATTATCCATAAGTTGTGCCAGAAAAGGTATTGCGGCCCCATTTGGTATGTTTATTTAGTATCATTTCTCATTTGACATAAAGAGAAACCCATAGAGTAATATAAAGTCTTGTTAATGGGCTTGTGACTTAATTTGTCCCCCACTGGGGTTATCTGTCCTTGGGTTGAAGGGTTGGAAATCGTGCCAAATGGGATAACATTGCCGGTGGACTTCCAGGGGAGGAGTACGGGGGAGGCCTTCGTGCAGTTTGCTTCACAGGATATAGCTGAAAAGGCTCTAAAGAAACACAAGGAAAGAATAGGGCACAGGTGGGGATGGATGGTTGGATGGTTAAGCTGTTTTTCATGTGGTAAACACCTACTACAGTAAACATTCAAAGTGGTATGCAACATGAACTTACACAGGCCACATGGACATACAAACGTCTTTATCAGAGGGCTCGCTGGGCCTTGATGGAGTCCTATTGTTTTGTTTTCTTATGTTTATTTGTGAAGTGCTGAAAGAAAATGTCTGGATTCAAAAAGGCTGAATGCATATTTAGTGTGCAGCAATGGTGCACTTGAGCATCATGGGATTTTCTAATTCTTAAGCATACAAACGTGTGCCTTGCAGCAGCCAGTTTGAATACCATTTTAGACTGGATCCTGTAACGGGTCTCTATTTACTGTCAAGTAAGCGTTAAGAGTTTAATGCATGAACGGCACAGCAAAATTTAACGTCGTTTAATACTTAGAATTCTGCAATTTTGGGATACAGAAAAGTATTATAAGTATAGTCAGTGCTGGGTAGATTATTTACAAATTGTAGTCCATTTTTAAATTCAAATTATATGAAAATCGCGGTTAGTCATGTGATCGTTACACATCTAATGAAGCTGAAAAAAAAGTTAATTGGAATCTTTTTTTATATCCCACATTTCTGTTTATATGTAGACTCCTAAAAAGTCAAAATTGCAAAATATAAACTCAGAATTGTGAGTTATAAACTTGGAGAGGGCTGCACAATATTGGAATTAAAAAAAAATCTGCAATATATTCTGAAAATGATTTCACCAGATTAAGCAACCTCTATTTGGAAACAATGAATCATTTTAGAATGATTGGGTGATTTTGTAGGGGCTTGAATCTGCATGGAAATTAACAAATTGCAAACATAGATAAATGCAATAGAACAAAGATACAAATTAAATTCGCAGTGCTCTCTGTTTTTCAGGTAAGTCTTAACCGTTTTCAGTTACAGAAATTGAATAATCAAATGTAAAATAACACCGAATAGTCTTCACTGTGCAAATTGAATATAATTATTATTTGTTAAAGCTACAAAAGTGATTTTCTCTTTGATTAACAACAGGATTGGGATGCTGCCACTATACTGACACCCATCCCTCTTCTTTCTCAATTATTTACATTCACCTGAGCCATAAATGACTGTTTATGAGGATACTCACAGAGATGGGCTTTTTGACATAATTTTGCATGTGTGCTATAATAACGTAAAACACATGCAAGTGATAAGCTTTCACTCTGTGATGGTTGGAGTTGGACTTTGCAGTTAATTCGAGAATTGCGCATATCCTGCGATGTGACTCTCCCTGATTCGCACATCGTGATATCAATGCTAAAATGATATTTATTGTGCAGCCTTAAGCTTGGAATTGTTAGATGAAATGTCTAACTCCTTTAAAACAATAAGTTTCCATAATCTATATTACATTGATTTGAATATGATTATTCTGTACCATAGTGATATAGATTTTCAAAGAGAACAAAACTAAAAATATTCACACAAAAAAAAAAAATACATTACGTCAGCGTTTTCCAAACAGGAGTTTGTGAAGGAACTCCAGAGGGTTGTAAGTTGATGGAAAAAGTAAAAATTAAACCATAAAAATATAACAAAAAATAAATATAATATGCTATGTGGCCTCTGACTCATGCAGTAATACCATAAAATTCGAAGATTTTAGTCAAAGCAATCTGCAGTTTTAGAAAGGAAAAAAAAATTGGTGAGAAAATGAATTATGGATTGTCTGCCATTTTTTAAATGAGGTAATCAAGTATTTGTTTTAAATCTGATGACAAACTGTTACTACCCAGCACTGGGTATATTTAACAATGTGTATATGTCTATATCAAATAAGGCCCCAAAATTATTTTATAAATCTAGAAGTGGAGACAATTCTGTGAAATGGATGGTATCTATAATACTTGCTATTGAGCTCTCAAATGCATGGATATTTTACATGTTGAGCAGGTGAAGGTCCAGTTTTATTTTGTTTGCAGTCCATTTAACTCCTGAACAAGTGTTTTGTGATGAGTTCATGCATTGCACCTGAGTGCTCATCTGTATGTTTGTAGGTACATTGAGATATTTAAGAGCAGCCGAGCTGAAGTGCGGACACATTACGAGCCCCCGCGTAAAGGCATGGGCATGCAGAGACCCGGGCCTTACGACCGACCCAGCGGAGGAGGCCGGGGCTACAATGGCATGAGTCGCGGGGGATCTTTTGATCGGGTGCGACGTGGAGGATACGGTGGAGGTGAGACCAGTTTCTTTAGATGATGTGCCACATTTGGTTGTGTGTTTTTATTTGCTTATTTTTTTGAAATAGGAGTGTCAGACGGACGTTACGGTGACGGTGGTAATTTTCAGAGTACCACGGGTCATTGTGTTCATATGAGGGGACTCCCTTACAGGGCAACAGAACCTGACATCTACAATGTAAGTTGCCTTTGTTTGATTTGCTTGATCTTATGACTTTATATGAAAATTGCATTCATTCAATAATTAGGTGTTAAATGCACTTTTTCTGTGTAGTTTTTCTCTCCTCTGAACCCGGTGCGTGTGCACATTGAGGTTGGTCCAGACGGGCGAGTAACCGGCGAGGCTGATGTGGAATTTGCGACACATGAAGATGCAGTAGCTGCAATGTCAAAGGACAAAGCAAACATGCGTAAGTTTGGTGTATTCTGATTTGCTGTTGTGTTATTGATGTTAAGATTCAAATCTTAAATGTCTTTGTTTAAATCTCTTTGTTTTCAGAACACCGTTATGTTGAGTTATTCTTAAACTCAACAGCAGGAGGCAGTAATGGGAGCTACGGAGGGCAGATGATGAGCGGAATGGGTAAGTTATTAAGGGCAACTTGCTGTGATATTAAAGGAGTAGTTCACTTTAAAAAAAAAAAACTTTTGTTGAATATTTACTCACCCCCATGTCATCCAAGATGTCCATGTCTGTCTTTCTTCTGTCGAAAAGAAATTAAGGTTTTTGATAAAAACATTCCAGCATTTTCTCCATATAATGGAGTTCATTGGGAACCAAACTGTTCAAGGTCCAAATGAGTTTCAGTGCAGCTTCAAAGGGCTTTAAATGACACCAGACGAATATAAATGCACAATAAATATGTATAACATGTGTATTATAATATTATAATAGTGTAATATTTGTTCTTTCTAGGAAGCCAGTCGTCTTATGGGCATGGAGGGCAGCAGATGAGTGGAGGCTACTCTGGAGGGTACAGCAACCAGTCTAGCATGGGAGGCTACAATGACTACAGTGCGTTTTAACTTTGTACTAATTATTTAGTATATATTTTTCCAATTTTGCACACTTACCTGGTTCTCACATGTGTATTCCTGTACCTCAACAGATAGCGGGGGTGGCATGAGCAACAGTTATTATGGCGGCAGCCGTGGCTCGGTCGGCATGAATGGCATGGGAGGAGGCTGGGGCATGTAGATGCATCTAAAGAATAATATTTTAGTGTCGGTTTGTCTCGATTCTGCTGAGGCCGTCTGTTTTTTTTGTTCTTTGTGATGACGACTATGGGAAGAATCAGATTCACTCCTTGCCCACCTGCACTCTGAACCTCAACATTGGAATCAGTATTATATTTCCTGCAATTCCTGAGTTGAAGGGTCAGCCGTTGAGCTCAAGCCGTGGCGATTGTCCAGTAATGCTTGTAAATATCCTCCATACATATGGTTCACTTCAGAGACACGAGAACACCAGCCTCGCATGGCATGAGGTGCTGCAAATCCACTTTTTATAATGCGGAAAGAACTTTGTTGAAATTGATTTTTTTTAAAACTGGAAAATGTTTTTCTTTTCTTGTCTGGCTACTTACAACATGAATATTTTAATTTTCATTATTGTAGATGTCGCAGTTCAATCTATTGGTCTGTCTTTGACTTCTCATATGTATGGTAAATAAACATTCACAAATGTATTCTCTTCATGCACATTATTTTTTTCTTAAAGTAAAGTTCCAACAATACTGTATTTTAAAAACTAACCAAATTAGTAGATTTTAACAGGTGTTTTTTTAGGCACCTTATGAGTGTTTGAAACTATGATGATTTATGTCTGCATTTTGCCAGATTATTTTTGAGCACAAGGTGGTGCCAGTGATCCCACTGAGGTTAATTAAAATAATTTAATAAACTTAATCATGAACACATTCTTTGTTTTTACAAAAAATATTTAAAAGTTGAATTTAGACATTTTTATCTTTGTCTTGAAACTTTTTAACCTCTGACATATTTCCAAAAACAAATCATTGGCGTACAGTCAGAAAACTTATAACATTTTGAAGGGTCTTGACCATATATTTTACAAACAGACTGTTCCCTGAATATATTCAGTTTAAGTACGTATAGCAGTTCCAAACCTGTGGACAATGACCAAATCAGCTAACGTTTCGAGTTGGTCAGACTCATACCAGTTTAATATGTTTTTTGGAAAATAAGTAGGTCAAACGTCTTCACCTAGCAACTAGTTGCCATAGAAAAATAACTACTGGACAATAAAACAGTGAAATCCCTTCAAATTAACGATTTGTCAAATTATGAATTAATCTACCTAAATAATATTAGCGTAGGTTTTTATGTGTTGAGGTGTGGCTGGACAGTGATTCATAGGAAATGTGTGTCGACTTGGTCTATATAACCAACGGCGCGCGCTCTAAGTCTCAGCTCGCAGCACGAGCCTTTTGACACAGTCCCCAGCACGCGCATTTGCGTGCAGATCGCGGTCGGTGCTGGTGGCACGGAGGTTCAGTGAGACCAACTGATCTTCCAATAGCTCGGATTGTACTTGAAAGGAATATGGATAAGTTGCGGCTTGTGATCTTTATCTCCCATTGTCTCGGTGAGTGTTTAAAACAATGACTTTTTTAACAAAATAGGCTGTTATAACTTGCACGCAGACCTGCCCAATGTTTGTCACTTGGTACGTGGTTCTCAAGTTATAGGAGTACAAGTGGATTTTTTACTTTTAAAATAATGATTTCTTGCTTCAGTGAAATATGATTTGGACACATTACTGGTTTTGTTACCTATTTATTCCGTGATTTATTTTTATGTTTTACATTATACACGTATGTATCTATAATCACCATCCGCTTTATTGCCATGTTTATCTTCGACATATTTACTGTATCTACTAAGATACACAAAATATGTGTTTCAGATATATAAAAAGTGTCTTGTTCTGTTCCAGTGTTACTCAAGGTGTGCAGTGGCGCCTCTGTGGACAGGTATGAGAGTGGCAAACCCAGAACAACAGTGGTCAACCTCTTTCACACTCCTGAGAAAACAAACACAACAGGCAACCAGCTCCACAACGAGACAAATGTGTATTATGAGGATGAAAATTATGAGGACGATTATCTCTCTGGAGATTATGACCCCAGCATGCCAAAAGGTAGAGATTTTTTTTGCTTCTTTTTAATGAATGCTTTTTTTTAAGTTAGTGCTGTCAAATTTATTAATCTCGATCATTTGCATACAACTTTGTGTCCATATACACACAGAAATACATATATATGATATAAACACAAAATTTTTTGTTAGATGCAATTAATCATGATTAATCGATTTGCCAGCGCTATTTTTAGTGGTCAACTTGTGTTTTTAATGCCCAAAGCTAATACTAATATCTTATGAATTTCAATAGACACCATTTTATACAAGTACTCACCAAAATAAGTAATAAAAAGACAGATTTTGGAATGACACTAGAATTGGCACTTCCGTTAAATTGTTTTAACAAACTATTTCAAATATGATATCATATATCATTGTAGCCTATTATAAAATACAACTAAATTTTATGTACTTATGTATGAAATGAATGTAAAAAAATATTCACTGATTGTGTGAGACATTTTACTACATATTAGATCATCACAAACTGACATCACTGTCCTTTCTTGCTCAACAGTGGCATTTTCCACCAAATCCAAACATCCGTTGGTGATGCCCACAACTGAGAAGAAGACAACAAAAGGAAAAAGGAGGGGCAAAGGAAAAGGCAAGGGGAGAAAGAAGAACCCCTGCCTCGGGGAGTACAAAGATTTCTGCATTCATGGAGTGTGTCAGCATCTGAGGGAGTTTCGCATTCATTCTTGTGTGTGAGTTTCATGCAGTGCGTTTGTTCTTCTTCCACCTTTTGTTGACAGGAAAAAAAGTGACGTTCCTCCTGATAGTTATTTAGCAAAGGCTTGACATTTACATTTATTAATTTAGTAGACACTGTTATCCAAAGCACCTTATAAAAACCTTAGAAGACATGTGGTTAATCATAAGAAACGAACAATATCAGCAGTGATGCAATACACAGTTTTAACAGTTGACCAGAATAGCTTTTATAGAATAAAAACAGAATGTAAATGAACTGATCTCTCTCCAGTTGCACTGATTTTGAACTGTTGAATGATCTTTCTTACAGATGTGATGCCGGTTACTCAGGGGAGAGATGTCATTTATTCACCCTACCATCAGCTAAGGTGGAACAGCGTTACAGCAGGACCACGGCTCTAGCTGTCGTAGCGGTGGTTCTGTCCCTCGTGTGTCTCGCAATCATTGCTATTCTGCTGGCACTAAGGTATGATACCATGAATCAGCTTTCTCTCAATCATTAAACTGTTAATGTTTTACAACCTTACTAAGATATTCAGCTTTCTGTTCTCACAGGTTTCACAAAAAAGATGATGCTGATGTAGAAAGTGAAGAAAAGGTCAAACTTGAGTCAATATAGTAGTGATAAGGAAAGAAAGGTAAATAGTTCTCAATGAATGATCAAATTTGTCCATTATTTGTTAAATATGAAGTATATATATTTAGTGCTGGCAAATCAATTAATCGCATCTAACATAAAAGTTAAATACGTGTCACACACGTATTGTATATAAACACAAAATTTTATGTAAACAAAGACTTTTGATTAATTGATTGGTCAGCAATTTATATATATATTTATATATATATTAGGGCTGTCAAATGATTAATCACATCCAAAATAAAAGTTTACATAATATATGTGGGTGTACTGTGTATACTTATTTTACATATAAATACACACACATGCTTGTATATATTTAAGAAATATTTTCATGCATATACAATATATAGATTTATATACAATTTATATTAT
>JAOTRC010000005.1:23823542-23837371 GCA_027497675.1 Cyprinella lutrensis
AATCATTTGTTTAAAAATGTCACCTATGGGATTGTATTTGTATTTGAATTTACGTTACATATGCTTCTTTATGTGCTGCGGAGCCCCACACATGACAATGTATATATATAGGCCTATATATATATATATATATATATACATTAGTGCGCACAATTTAAAAAATGTGCCAGGCTCTGTAATATTCTATACATTTAGACCAGGGTGAAATAACACGTCATTTCCCATTCCCTGTTGAATTTCTGAGAATTGTAATTCAATAAATTCCACTTAGTTATGGAATTTGGCCAAATTTCAACTCATGTTTTGAATCAATTCTTTAATTCTGAATTTTGCCTAACATTTATTTACAGTCAGCCAGTCTCTCTCATACACAAACACACAGGAAGATAATGATTGGCCAGCTGGCTGACATTAGCCCTAGCATAATGTAAAATTTTTGTATATTTAAGTGGTTACATCTATAAGTTCTTCAGTTGACTCACTATTCAGCACATAAGGACACATTTATGGCACAGACACTCTTGTTTTCATTTCCACTCAACTCCCCTTGGCTGTCTGCTCAGAGGATCCTGAATGAAGTCATAGACAGACTTGAATGTCTTTGTTTTCAGTAAAACACCCCACAAACAGGGATAAGGCCTGCTCCCCCACAAAGCTGTCTGCCCACACTCAAGACACTTCCATCAGCTTTTCTTATAGTATGATCAGACAAGTCAGGAAATCAAATGCAGTCATTTATGGGTGCGGCTGCAGTTTGAGAGAAGGGAGAAGACTGAACTGTTTGCTCAAATAAGTGGAAACATTTTCACAAAACGTCACAGCTAAGACCCTGGTGGTCCATTATGTCACATCAGCCATGTTGAACACCCAAATAAAAGAAACACCCAGAATAAATCACCCCAGTCAACACGTGCTTCTTGTTTTATTCAGCTGACAAAATGATCCCAGAGGTAATGGAAATGTAAAAGAGAGGGAGGCAGGCATATTATTTATACACATCTGCATTGAGCTGTATTTTGATGGATTTTTGGGATGGTTATACTGTAGCATGATGCCAATATTTGTTTCTCCCTTTCCCGTACAAAAAGCACATCAAATTTTACACGTTTCATTCTTGAAAGTAAGAATGATGAACATGGATGTTCAACCTTGTCCACTAGATGTCATCCTAAGACAAAAACAGCCCAGCAGTAGTGGCCATAAAGTCAAGGCGACAAATAGGTCATATGTGGCAAAAAAAAATCTGAGACATGGATTTTGCAGACAGTTTTCTTTATTGGGGGGTATACATGTGTAAAAAATAGTAAATGGCAATCCTTTGATGATAGAAAATATGTGATTTACATACCAGTGAACTGGTGGATATTGTTCATCCACCCAAATGTACAGCATTTACTTGCACATCCCATTGCACATCAAAGGCTTAGCACAAAGCAATTAAAAGTTATGTAATATCATTTATTTGTTAAATATCACTTAACTTAGAAGTGAAATGCCATACCCTTTAGATAATGACTGAATCGTGAAAGCTATTGAAAAATAAGGCCTCCCATTGGCATCCAATTGGCCTTTGAAAGAAACGTCTAGGACTTGGGTCCTGAACAAACAATACAGTGAAATAATATCAGATAATGACAACCATGAGGAGAATGACAACCATAAATGTCAGGAAAACAGCAAACAGAAAACCAACAGCAAAGCTGTTTTGGGTCTTTTTGAGCTGTTAACATATTGTGTTTTACAGTATTTGTTTCAATAAAACGAGCATAAACAATATTTCATAGTCTTGACTAGAAATGTTGACTTCCAAAATCCAGCTTAAATTAAAAACGCTGCTGACTAGAACAGATTGCAAATGTAAACAGACTACATGTTATCTACTGTTGTTTCATGCTCTTCTTCCCCCTGAAGGAGGCATGCTTGAAGATGCCTTGTGGTAGCAGTCTGAAGGGGTTGAATTTGGGCTTGCATTCATCCCAGTGGGGATATAATACATGCTCTCAAGATAGCTTTGATCCAGCAATGAGTGGCCTTTGGGTTCATTTTTTGGCATCTGGTTTGCAGGGCTTCCATACCTTAAGGAAGTCTGGTGAAGTGTTGTGGGGACAGGTGGCGGCTCTGGATGGCGAACTTGTTGGGAACTGCCTGGGATTGCTGGGTAAGATGGCATTGCATAAGGTAGGTACTGCGGTGCATACAACCCAGGACTGTTCAAAGAGGAGTAAGGTGGTGCAGCTGGTGGATACAGGCCTGAGTGGGACATTGCCTGCTGTGGTATGAGAACTTCAACATACTGGCCCAATTCAGGATCAAACAGCATTTTTCTGAGAGGCTGCATTGGTACCTCAATATAGAAGTATTTACCAGTCTCGGGATCGAGAAGAACACGACGAGGACCTTGGCTACAGCTGAGCCCACTTGCATTCTCTGGATACAATACACTGGCTCCACCCGGGCCTTCATTTGTGTAATCATGAGCAAAAGATGGTGGCAAATCTTGGGGATTAAACAACTGAGGCCTGGGATCCAGAGTAGGCATGTTAGCTGAATGAGAGTACTCATGATAGGGAGCAGAAGCTGCTGCTTGAGGTGAAGGACGATTAGCTGGGCGTCTATCTGAATGCAACCCAGAAGTTGGTGGTTGGTCATCACAGTAGGACTGTGAGTTTGAAACAGGACAGGCTCGTGGGTTGTGTAGAGGCTGAATCAAAGCTGAGCCATGGGGTACTGTGGTATTGGAGACTGGTAGAGTATCTGGTCTGCACTGTTGAGGACGAACTTGAGCTTGCGGGGGAGCTCCCGGACAGGTAAGGACTTGGCCTGGAGACCGAGAGGCTGCTGGTACCCGTTCCTGTGGACCGTGGTGGGGATGTCCTTGATGTGAGTGGGAACTTAGCGAGCAGGAGCATTGAGATTGCTTAGTGGATGGATGATACCTGCATGACCTTTGTGGGGGCAAGTCTGACAGCCGTAGCGGGCTGAAACTCTCTCGCTCATCATAGCTGGGGGGATCATCTGAAGCATAGAAAAGATCATCCATGTAAAAACGATTATTAGATGATCCTCTTGTCACAGATTGTGAGTCGCCAAGGGCTTGTGCTCCTGATGAGTTCGATTCTAACACTGAATTGTCTTGACTGAATGATGGGGTCTGCTGCTGGCAAGTGCTGGTGGTTTGAAATAAAGCAGAAGATTGCTGTTGATCCAGATTGGCCAATGTCATTGTGGTGGATTTCTGTACAGTACTTGGAGTTGTTGTGACTGGGATGGGTGGTGGTTTGTTGCTTGATACAACCAGTCTTTTTGTATCTATTGACGAAGCACTGTTTGTTTGTTCCTTGTGTATCGAGGTTGGTGTTTCATTTTTCTTTGATTCACCACTTAATCTGGTTTGATGCTTAATGACAGATAATGCTTGAGCATCTTCTTTCGGTGTATCACATGACACCGACCTAATTTCTGCAAATGACTGTTTATAGCTGGGTTTTTGTGGTACAAATGGCTTCAGCCTATCAGTTGATATTGACCTCACTTGTATGGGTAACTCAATCTCTTTTGATGCATTCACTGTGGCATTATTTTTTGTACTACTTGAAAAAGACCTCACCTCTGGATTTTGTGTCATAGTTGTGGTGGCAGTTATCTTCTTTTCTTGTTCCTTTGATGATTCCCAATTTTCCTTGGGACTTTCACTTTGTCGGGATGTCCTTGAAGAATTGTTGACAAGAGCTTGTGGTTCACTAGACAATCCTTCTGATAAACAGGCTTGCACTGGTACCTCAAGCCTGTTGACATGTTTAGCTGTAGCACTCGCACCTTCTGTAAGAACATCACACACTCCGATATCAGCTTGCATCCCTTTCTCTTTCAGTAGCATGGATACAGAGTGGCTGTTGCTTGGAGTTTCCATTTGAGTTGAGTCAGAGATTGTAAGATCAAAGGTCTTTGATTTGGATGTGCCATCCGGCAGAACCACTAATGCAGAAATTTCCCGCTCCTTACTGGGGGGTCTGGGTGGCATTTTAGTACTCTGATCACAGTGAGTGTAAGTCCTCTTAGTGGTACTATCTGACTCTGACAATCCATTTATGATTGAAGAGTGAGAATCTGATACTTTTTGTTGAGACTCAGTCTTTGGCAAAGAAGCTTTGGATGTTATTTTAGGGATGTCAGCATCTCTTCTTGTATCTATGCCAACTAATGGTTGTGATATTTTTGATACGTCAACAGGCTGTTTTTCAACATGAGAGTGGATTGATTTGCAAGCAGATGTTTGTTTGTCCTTCCAACTGATGGCTTTACATTCAATGTGTAAGGCTGGAGTAGTTTGTGGCAGCTGCTCTCTTTTCTCTTGAATGACTGTGTCTTCAGTAGAAGTTGAATTTGACGTTTTGAAAGAGAGGTTGTATGTGTTTTTTACTAACTTCCTCACATCTCTAACTTTATGCATAACATATTTTTTGTCGAATTCATCATCTTCTGTCTCTATGACTTTTTGATTAGATTTGGTGCTCATATCTTCTGCAGTATTCTCCATTGACTGAGATTCAGACGTTTCTCTGGAATGTTCTATATCAGGGGACAGAGAGACTTTTAGAGAAGATGTAATTTTCCCTTTGTTAGAGGAAGGTTTCAAAGTTATTTCTGGAGTTTTTGACATAAATACACTCTTTCCAGCCAGTTGTTCCTGGTTTTCTGGTGTCATCTGGCGCTTTGTCTCTCTGCTTGTCATTTTTCTCTGCATGCTTATTGCTGGCGTGGCAACAGCAGGACTTGTGTTTCTGACACTGGCATTTGGCGAGTGACTATTGTACTTCTCTCCAAGGTTGCCACCTCCTCCCTCCTTCTCATTACTCTTTCTGTTTTGTTTCACGTGTGTTTTGTCTTCAACTGATGTAAGGGCCACTATAGGCTTTTTTTCTTCCCTTGTAATGTTGCCAGCAACCTGAGCTTCCCCAGTGTTAAAGAACGCAGGTCTTAAGAGTGGTTTTGGAGGAACTTTTGGGGCACACTTTTTCAGCTGACGATGTAAAGATCTTTCCTCTTCAACCGCAAAATCTTTACTTTCAAATTGCTGGCTAGAGCTTAAACTATGCCTTTCCATGTCACTTGGTACATCATCAAAAGAGCTAGGGCTGATATGAGGACGTTTGTTTTTATCTCCAGATGGACTTGGGTCTGCACTTTTTGGTGAGTCTTTCTGCGCATCTTGCATTTTCTTTGACAATACACTCTTGATAATGCAAGATGCCATTTGTGTCTTTGGGGATCCATCATCTAAAGACACAGACTTCTGCAATGTCCTTTTCCTGTCGTTTTGTGGTGAATCTGGTACCTCCTTGGAAACCTCCTCTTTCACAAAAGCTGGCGTGCTATGTTGACGAACAAGGTTGTTTTGTGAATGCCTACTTGTTGAGGGTGAATTCAAAACATTTTCAGAATTCCCTTTATGTTTGGTTTCATCTGTGTTCCGCCTTAACAGCTGTATCTGCCTTTTAGGTACTGTCCTCTTTCCTCTACTGGACTGTTCTTTGCTCTCCAAAGCAACATCCACACACTCAAAACTCCCCATTTCAAAGTGTTTGTTTGGGTCCAGGCTGTCACAGGGTAGAAAAGATGAGCCATCGTTTTCATGTAACGGTGAGCCACGTAAGTCTGCGTAGGTCATCCATGCAACAGCACCAGGGCTGTCTACGGTTGATTGCTGAGAAACATTTGTTGATGACCTGTGGCTTGAATTGTACACATCCAAATAATCCACCTGAGGGCTAGACAGACTTCTGAAAGCCAGATCTGTAAACCATTTCACTTCATTATCTGCGTCATCTAACTCACTTCCCATGCTGGAGTTCTCACCAGTATACTCAGGAGAAAGAAAGCCTGCACTGCTGTGTTTACCTTGGGCAGTTGACTGGAGCCTCCTGGTGCCACCCTTGTTCTCTTGTTGTGAGCCCTTAGCTCTGAGAGGACTCTGTTGCTGAAGAGTTGTTGGGTGCGACTCAAAATAACAGCGAGCTGGAATTCCCGACTTCGGGTCTCGGCTTGAGAGTGCTGGGCTGTGGCCTGCAGGCCCTTTTCTATTCCTGGCACTGAATGACAGCTCAACCTGTTGCCCTCTGTTAGTACTTTCTCTCATAGTCTCCTCCCCCTCTCCCTCCCTCTTTCCACTCTCCTCCTTTTCCCTGCATGGCTGCCTGACAAACTTACCACCACTGTGCCTACTGCTAACCCCTGGACTTTCTCTTAATGCTACAGGCACTTGGCTTTGCCTCTTGTCACTGCTTTGGCAATCATTTCCCAACATTTCTGTTCCTTTGCTATCATAAACCTCAATATGGCATTGTTTCTTTTCTATAGATGTCACTGGCATTGGCACAGATGAGGCCAATGGACTCAGAGATGGTGTTCCACAGATCGTTAAATCTGTTGTGCTGTCAGACACAATTTCCTGATTTTGCTCCATTTTTACAGTGGACAATCCAACACCTGAAGGTTTAGATGGTGAATCTTGCAAGATTTGCATTTGGCTAAGAATTTGCGATCCACTGCCTGCACATTCATCTGGGACAGATGAACTGCTTTTGAAGATCTCTGTGTCAGCAACTTTATTAAAATGAACACTGTCTATTGGGTTAGGAGATTGAGGATTCTTTCTTTTAAAGATTATGGGTAAAGACCGATGTTCTGCTTTTTCAAGTGGGATTGAAGGCTCAGTTTGGAGATCAGGGGATGCTGTGTCTCTGGTATGTTCTAATGCAGTTGATGAGGGCCTTGATCTACTCTCTGGCGTTGACAAAAAGTTCCTTGAGGTAGGTGAGACAGAGGTCTCATTTCCAAAAAGAGAGTTGGAAGTTTCAGAAGAGCTGCCACCAACAATTGGCTCTACCACAGGTGATTGTGCTAACTCTTCTTTTGGTGAACCATTATATGTGATGCCTCCAATCACAGGGGATTTTGTATTTTGTGGCAGAACACAATAAGATATTGTTTTTATTTCAGGTGAGCAGCTGACTGATCTCAATTCTAGTGAAGGGGTTGAGGAATTGGGTTCAGGTGTAAGGTAGTGTTCTCTGCTGTTTGGAGTGGAGGTAATGCTCCTTAACGCAGGCGTGGAATCTCTACTGCATGTTGGAGTTGCTCTGTAGTCATTTTCTGTGATGGCAGGGGTGGATGGCAGGTCATCAGGTTTTGTTGAATAAACCATTCTCTCATTTGTAGGTGACTGGATGATGGTATATCCCATTGGTTCTGATGAATGAGCTGGTATTGAGGCTTCAGTTTCAGTTGAATAAACCGCTTTCTCATTTGTAGGTGATGGGCTGATGGTGTAATCCAGAGATGAGTGAATGTTAGCTGGTTCTGAGTGATCAGGAGATGAGGAGATATCCCTGTAGTCAATCCTTGTGCTTACAGGTGAGGATGGGGAGGCTTCAGGATCAGTTGAAGAAATGATTCTCTCATTTGTAGGTGATGGGCTGATGGTGTAATCCAGAGATGAGTGAATGTTAGCTGGTTCTGAGTGATCAGGAGAGGAGCAAATATCTCTGTAGTCAACCTTTGTGCTTGCAGGAGAGGATGGTGAGGCTTCAGGTTCAGTTGAAGAAATGATTCTCTCATTTGTAGGGGATGGGCTGATGGCGTAATCCAGAGATGAGTGAATGTTTACTGGTTCTGAGCGATCGGGAAAGGGGGAGATATCCCTGTAGTCAATCCTTGTGCTTACAGGGGAGGATGGGGAGGCTTCAGGTTCAGCTGAAGAAATGATTCTCTCATTTGTAGGTGATGGGCTGATGGTGTAATCCAGAGAAGAGTGAATATTAGCTGGTTCTGAGTTATCAGGCGATGAGGAGATATCCCTGTAGTCAATCCTTGTACTTACAGGGGAGGATGGTGAGGCTTCAGGTTCAGCTGAAGAAATGATTCTCTCATTTTTGGGTGAAGGGCTGATAGTGTAACCCACATGTGAGTGAATTATTGCTGGTTCTGGTGAGTAAGCAGGTGCTGAGTGATCAGGAGAAGAGCAGGTTTCATTGATCTCAGGTGATTCCAGACTTTCTCTGCCATCTATGGATGAGCACACCTGCCCACTTGTTTCAGTGGAAATTGCAGACACAGATAGGGAATCTATTTCCACATTATCAATGGTAGATTTAGATACAGGAGAAGATGCACCATAAGAGTCCTTCAAGTCTAGAAACTCTGATGTGTTCCCCACTTGAGTTGAGCACAAATTCAGCAGCTCAGGTGAAGATCCACTTGTGGATGCAGGCCTTTTTACAGGAGAGATGGAGGATAATCTGAGCTCTGGCGTGACACTGGGTATGGGTAGGATATTAATATCTCTAATTGCAGGTGAAGTAGACATTTCCTGAATGGGACAGCAGTCTGTTGAAGAAGTGTTTGACAGTTCTGATGCAGAGCCACTGATCATCATTCCTTGTACAAGTAGAACGTTTTCCTCCTCTGGACTTTGATAGTTCATATTTCCATTGCTCTCAGAAGACACCACATTATTTTGTTCAAGTGGAGATTCTGCCAATGGTTCACAGTTAGTAGACTCAAATATAGGTATGCAGTCTTGTTTATCTAAAATTGAGCTTGTACTTGTATGTTGAGGTTTTGTAATACATTCTTCTTGCTCAAAAGTTGCAGGTTCTTTCTCCTTTGAAGGGCAAGATGTTGGATTAGAAAGATCCTTTTCTGGAAGAATTTGATTTATAGCTGGTGTTGAATCCATGTCCTGTGGTTCAGAAGTATTTGTAGATTTCTTTTCATTCACTGTGGCAGCGCTCAATGACACTTGAGGTTCTTTCCAAATGTTTCCAGTATGTGAAAGGTCAGTTGCAGGTGGTGTGTCATCAAGTGGGTTACGTCCATTTTTAGAATCAGATAAGATGTTTGATTCATCTGAATGTGGATGTGATTCCCTGGTCTCCAGTGTGGAAAAATCCATTATATTTTTTGGAGAAGGTGTGTTGTAAGTGACTTCAATGTTGTCGCTTAAGTCAGATCCATTGGCAGTGTGATAAGATCCTGAAGAGTCATTGGCATCATCTGCTGGATAATGTTGATCCATTTCTTTTCTGACAAATGTCACAGAGGCTGGGCTACTGGAAAGTGACGGCGAGTCACCGTCATCCCCAAAAATGTCACATAGGCAGGTTGTTTCAGATATAGCATTATGGCTGGGGATTGAAGTGATGTCAAAAATCTCCACACGATTTGGCCCCTCACGACTCTGCAGGTTGAACGTTTGTGGAGCACTGCGAAGGAACGAGTAGCTGTCTCCCTCTAGAACCCAGCGCTCCATTTCTTCACTTCAGATAGCACAGGCATTGGGTTGTCACACTTGAGCCATTTATAAATGCCTGAACTGGTCATTCAGCAGTTGTTGAATGTTTTCAGACCTGAAACATCAAAAGAAACAGTCATAAAAAGTCACGACAAAATGTTTTCTAGTAGCTTTATATACCAAGTTCGTCTTCTGAGAGCAAATTATACTTACTTTGCACATACAAAAGTCAGCTTAATAATAGTAAACACAGTATTACTAACCAGATTAGAGGATTACTACTCAGAAACATACCTCATGCAAACTGATGCAAAAATATATACTCTAACTTTGTAAGGTGAAACATGTTACAACATATGGTACATTCAAATATCATGCATTCACATAAAAGTCATCTATACTTGCCTTTTTCTGATGTTTTCGGTCCATATGGCGAGTTTGAATGGAACAGCCCCTCCAGAGAACATCTACAGGGGACAGTTAGGCACTGTACCATGAGAAGTGAATGAGGCTCCAACAAGGGGATCCAGTTTTCCGAGTGCCAAACTGACACTTCATCGTTACAGGCCACTCAGTGCACAGATATGTCCAGCCCCTCAAGCTAAGCCCAATAAAATTGCTACGACTCCTGTCCCGTTAGCCCTGTCTGAGCTCACGGAGCCTGGCTTTTTCAAACCTTACTTGACACCATTTTTTTTTTTTAAAGAGACACAAGCATGCACAGAAAATGGAAACGAACCTGACCTGAAGCTTTTTTAATCATGCTTGGACATAGGTGCATGTCTCGGCCAAGCTTAATAGGGTGTTACAGCTAGGAGCAGGTGCTGGGATGGAATAGACAGAGTCTGTGAAAGGAATCTGATACATTAGGCCAAGACAGTCATAGAGGCTCACTAATTTTAGACCTCTTCTATTAGGGGAAACTTTGCTTCGAGAGACTGCCTAGAGACACACAGACGACATAAAATGGAAATTTCACAAAGTATACACCAATTGAACTTTCTGTAGTATTAGATTGGAACATTCAGCTCTCAAACTCTTCCTTTCATTTACATCTATTTGTTTAGCAGACACTTTCATCTAAAGAGCCTTATAAAATTGAAATGCATTATAAATAATTGCTTTTAGCTTAAAAATGGTGTAAAATAAAAAAAAAATGCATTAAACATCAGTGACCACTTGAACTTGTGACATAAGCTATCTTCTCCTTTCCACTTTTTTTGCCTATGTTTCAGAGCATCAAAGTATATTTGTTTCATGTGATGACAAACTAGTCCACCACCTTATAGTGAAAGAATGCTGAGGACTTCAGCAATGCAGGGATTTAGTGTTCACACAACTACTGACAGTAAGCCAAAAGCACAGCAGCTTGACAGTACCAAGAATAGGTCTTTGATCAGCTGATGGACAGTCAAAAGACAATTCTCAATGGCCATAAATTAAAGCTAGAGACTTGCATCTCATGAAGCCACCAGACATTCAATTTTTTGACTGAATGAGCTTTTACAAAACTTGGTTAGAATAGAAATAGTTTTGTAAGCAGCAATTTCTAGTAGTTGTGTCTGAAAAGTCAACTGAAAGCCATCAGCATGACTCACAGAAAACTAGTAATTTTAATAAGACAACACAAATGCATTTAATAAAACAACCTACTGTATTTGCCTGTTATTGCTCTCTGTCTAGTGCAATGCACATAAATATGCTTGCAGAAATCCCCCTGCAGTAACATGACACATCTATCTTGAGGTCAGTGTATTTAGATATTCTATTTTTTGACAAATATGCAGTGGGGGGAAACTGCCCCACAAATAAAACAGGCTTAGGATGTCATTGACAATATGTATGCAAAACATCACACAACCTATCAGATATGCTGCTGACTCCATAATATATTAAAGATACAGTATGTAGTCCAGGAAATTCTAAAGCTTGAATTTTGTCCATGTTTGGGGATTACAAGACACAGGCTGTACCTGAAAAGCAAAAAATACGTAATAAATACCGTATTTCAATTAATTAATTAACACTAACACTTTTCCCTTAATTTTTAATTAATTTCCTGCATGAATATCATGACTCAATCTAACAGAGCATATTCACTAACCATTGTTCAATTAATTCAATTGTTCAATGACGTCATATCCGCGTTACCGCCCGGTTTCCGCCAGGTTTGACCTTGTATTGCAATAGTAACCATGACGACAGACGTTGACAACCGGGTTATGTCCGTTATGCCTAGCATGCCTTCATTCGTCTAATAAACTGACATGTGTGAGTAATTCAGCGTGTAGTTCGGTAGAATTAAATGTCCTCATTCCATTATATCCGCGGGACTCGCATTGCGTGTGGCACTGGTATACGTTTAGCAATCGCGCCCTGCTTCACACCACAATCATGTTAAAAACATCATTGTATTCGCTCATCCATAAAAGATGCATCAGTGTGTCAAGATCCATAATTCCACTTAATGCAGAATATACGTCATCAATATAAGCCTTTGTTATTGTAAGAGGTTAGCGACCCCTGGTGGCGAAAAAATCTTGCAAATTGTACCTTTAAAGTCACAATTAAAAAAGACCAACATGTCCATGTCTTCCCACGAATTCTCACCAAAGTCAACTGAGGGTGTTCCAGTCTTATTTCTCATCCCTGATAATAAATAATGTAGCCTGATTGTGCAAAAAAACAAACATTTTGTTGTTTTTATTTAGATAGGTCGACTGAACATTTCCAATTTTTGGTTTTGTAGTCAGAAAGAGATCTTCTCCACAGCTAATGTAGTTCAATTTCACAAGCTGTAAGAAAAAACAACACAGCTCTTTAAAATCGAATTATCACCAATATGCTGTAAAAAACTGTAAAATATCTAATGCATATAAATGTGAGCTACATTTTTATTTATTTACAGTACAATGAAAGAAAATGAATCTCTAGGAGTTCAATAACTTTATGATATGGCTGTGAAATTCACTCACGTGAGGGTTTAAGACTTTGTACACGAGAGAAATATCGTGGTGCTAAAAACCCAGCAGCATCTCCAGTGGTCAACAACACACCATTCTCAGACCAGAAGAACTCAATCCCATCTGAAGACCAACCAGAGGGAAGAGTGATCATTGGAACTTCTGCACTATAATTATTCAATGTGTATTATCTTTATACTAGTTTAAAAAATGATTTCTTAATACCTGCCATAGCTTTCGCAACATCAATATACACAGCCAAATCACAACTCTGTCTCATACCTATAAACAGACAAGAGGTCACTGAACTGTAAATGATCCATATAAAGTGAATGGCATGCATCTGTACACACATATTGGTCTGGAGTGTTTTCTGCTATCCTAATCTGTTAAATACACACACACTCACATGAAAAATAGATCTCTAGAATCTAATCTGCACTGCATGTCACTCACCACTGATGACTCCGCCTTCTCCAGGTAGCCCAGGTGCCAGGTGTATGTGAGTTCTGTTCATCCTGCTGAGGCCCTGACTGCGTATAGAGGGCCAGTGTTTCATGTATGAGCCATGAACGGCTTCTTTTGGATAGTCCGGATCATCAAGTGCAACCTTTCTCAACTCCAGATCTGTAACCTTGAAGAGACACATTCTAGGATAAGTTAAATGAATACATATATCACATTATGTTTTTTAAAATTAAAGAATCTGTAAGATTAACATTACAATCATTTATTCATTTATTTAACAGACACTTTTTGTGTATAAACTAGATTAGTATATCACAAATTATATATACAGACACCTGAATAGGTACACCTGTTCTTATCTTACATTAAAACTGTAGAATTTACGTGACTTCTGATTCTGAACTACACTGACTTGCACTGAATGACCCTGATTGGCTCGTATCACAAGACGACCGTCCTCCGTGTGGTTGCAAAGCTTGAATCGCTGTTTGTCATTGGTGGCCACCACTCGCTTCACATCCTCCAAAGAAAATGAGCGGAACTGCTGATGAGCGAGAAGTTCCTCCACAAACACAAAGCCATCTGCAAACAAGATTACATACGAATTACAGACAGACAACAGGGATGAGATGAGAGAAAAAAACTGAATCCAAAACATGAGCTAAGTGAAAGAATAATTTGCTGTCAAGTCGAATATTAACAGGAATCATATTTAATAAGAAGTTCATTCCACACAAACAATACCTTAATGACAATTTTGTGAGCAGGCGGAGTGTTATGATTATGAATCATACAGTTTATGGATATCACTTCTCACCTGAGTTCATCTCAAGACCCATCTTATTGGCACCATGGCGTAAGACATAAGTTAGAGATTTAGACAGGCGCACATCTCTGCTCTGAAATGCACACAATATAAAAATATAACAATTTATTACAGTGCAAAGACCATTTCAAAAATTTACCACAGGAACTACTCTTCACACTGAGATGTGACCTGCTATACTTTAACCATATTGTGTGTGTGTGTATAGACCATTTCAAAAGATGTAAACAACCCTGGTCCAGAGGCACTTCCTGTTTCAGTTTTTTAACACTACATAAAA
>JAOTRC010000005.1:23847725-23861606 GCA_027497675.1 Cyprinella lutrensis
AGCTAAGTGCTAACACAGTTTTGCGGCAATACAGAGCGATAGAGAGCACGCACTGAGACGGGAGAGGTATGCATCAAATCGTCTTAGTTAAGAGAATAACAGTTTAATATGAAAACCCGGTGGAGTATCGGTTTAAGGGAATAACAAAGTTTAATATGAAAAAACGGTGGAGTATCCCTTTAAGCGCTCGTGGCTACAGTGCCAACAAGGGCTCTCCTCTTTTTCTATGCCGCTCGAGAACAATGTTTTGTTGACTTTTTTGATGACTTGTGGAAAAAAAACACTGCATAATTTAATTTGGCATCTGCATCCATTGCATTTCATGCTATTTTACTTCCTTTTCCGGGTCAGAACGTCTACATTTGGTAGTTTCAGATGTGTATAGTGTAGATGCAAAAATCGGGTACGGGTCACTTTTAAAAGATGATGTAAGCGGGTCGTCAAAAAAAAAAAAAAAAAAAAAAAAATCAGATTTGGGCATCAAGACCTGCAGTGTAAATGCAGCCATAATGTCACAATGAGGAACAATGTTATTGAGAACCATAAGAAATCCATCATGTTTAGGGAAGACATTTCATGGACTATCAGTATTTCGTATGAAATATGTTCATTATAAACAAACATCCATTCGGATGATTTTTTTTCCTTTTTCTTTTTACAGTCACCAGAGAACAGGCATTAGTGCAAAAATGGTATAACAAGGTAGTCCTGGCTGCAGTTTATCCATTTATTCGAGAGCGTGACATTTTACAGTCCTCTAGAACTCATGAGGGGACTCGTACTCTGCGGAAATATGACAGATGTTCACTAAATGGAGCAGTGAACATTATTTCACAAAAGAAAAAAATATATTCTTTCAGAGTTAACTTATTTAAAAAACTTAGAAATCACTGATTCTTGAATACTGGGACAAAACAGGGCACAGAACATTAAAGTTTATGCAAATAATTAACTTTTAACTTTGGCTCGGTTGCTATTTTATAGATCATTTATATATAACTCATTCACAGGTCAATTTGCTAGATTTGTCCATATTTTGATACATATCTGAAATTAAAATTTATAAATATTCACAAATAGTTGGATGCAATAATTACTCGACCTCATGTCGTTTCAAACCCCTTAATACTTTCATTCATCTTTGGAACACAAGTGAGGATATTTTTTTATGAAATCTGAATTTGATTCATTGACAGCTACGCAACTACCACTTTGACGCTTCAAAAAGTTTATAAAGAGATTGTAAAACGAATCCATATAAACTGAGCGGTTTAGTAAATCTTATGATGAACAGATTCAATTTTGGCTTTAAGCACTGATCAGCGAACATAAACGCAAGCTCAAACGTGCATGGCATCCCATACAATTTTATTACAATCTGCAAATTATGGTTAGGGAATTAGAATAATTAATTACCTACATTAATTTTCAATAAATAATAAAAATGACCGATATTCATTGTTTTCGCCCAATGAGAAAATTTGGATCTAGATTTAAGGACAAATAATTTGTCTACCGGCTTTCAGATATAAAAATTTACCGTATCGGCCAACATTTTCATATCGGTGCATCCCTAATTAACCCATTTAAACTTGAATTAATTACGAACAAAAAAAAAAAAGTTACATAGTGCATCTTTAATCTCATAATTGAAGAAGTATTTGAAATAGAAATTTAATCGAGCAATTTAATCCTTGCTGGATAAACAATCTTTTTTACATTAGTGGTTGTACATTTTATATTCTATATACTTTTTAAAAAACTATTCGCCAGATAAAATGGACAAGTTTGGCCCCGCATCTCAAGAATCAGTGAAATATTGTTCTAATGCTTACCATGAATTTGTGAAAAGAACTGAACACAGTAATAATAAATACATAGCCTATATAAATAATAAATAATTGAACATGGCTGGACATATCAGAGATATGAAGTTCTAAATGATCCACTCTATATGGGTCCTATATGATTCCAAACTCTACACAAGTCTCCTCTCGGTTACAATGAGATTCGGCTCTATTAGTATGGGAACAGTAGGTCACTAACGCTTTATGATCGAGATGTGATTGAAAAGCACTAGCAGTACATTCACGGTTTGCAAGCTGATAGTGGTTTGTCTAATACGGCGGACCTAAGGTGGGGGGGTCACTCTCGTCTCCCTCTACGACTGTACAAATAGTGGAGGTAGCAATGTGTGTATTCTGTGTCGTCTAGTAGTTAAGCACCTGGTTAAAAAGAAAATGGATTCCAACTTTTTTTCTCTTTTTAAAGAATAACGGTCCATTCATTGAGAAAGCACCAGTAATATTTAAATTGGTATTTTTTATATAAACAAATAATGCCTTGTTGGTGGTATGTTTTAAGTTTCAATAAACATCCCAGAAGAAAAATAAATCCCAGGACAGTGGACGATACACAAGGATGCAGTAACACAGATGAACTTGTTCAGAATCAGATTATCGCGGCCTAAAAGTTATGAGCCAGTAAGTCAGTAGAGTTCAGAGGGACCTGAGCGTACAGAATGAACACTAGACACAGCGATGGACGAATAGGCAGAGGCAACGCAGCCAAGTTTGGATCAGAAGACAGTTAAGACCCGTAGTGGATACATTAAGCTATTAAGGACACCTACAAATGAGTTTGATCAAGGATTTCATCCCAAACATGATCGCAGATCCGCGTAAATCGAGTCCTAATGAGCTGACGTGTTTGTCTGCAGCAGTATTTGTTACAAATATAAAAAAAAGTGGATACCTCCAGTGAATCATGATGACGTGCGTTTTTACGCGTCTCTATTTGACATGACAGCTGGAACACGAGCTCAGAAGGTCCTGCCTGTCGGATTGTAACAGTCCTGGTGAAGTTCAGTTCAGCGGTCCCCATCACTACACGCTGGTGATGGAGGCCTGTTTCTCCGTGCGGTTGGCGGGCGGCTCACGGATGGTACGGAAGCTGGGGGGCTGGTAGGGCGGCGGGGGTCTTTTGGTGCCGATGTGTCCTGGACTCAAAGCCATGTTCTGACGCCTGCTATTTTCCACATTACTCGAGGTGTTCGAAGCTAGGCTTTCCCGTGTGCTAAAGCAAGTACAGAAGGACAGAAAGGGAAAGAGAATGGAAGTGTTATGAAGAAAGTAGCACTAGAAGTCTGAAATTGATTAGTAACAGCTGAAAAAAGGTTGGATGGGGGTCATTCGAAATTTAAAGGAGTAGTTCACTTTTGTTAAAACTTTTGCTGATAATTTATTCACCCCCATGTCACCCAAGACGCTCACCTTGCTCTGTTTTGTGATCGTGACTCTCCTGTTCGAACTCGTTTATCAAAATGAACGAGTCTTTTTCCGAGTCAATTCGTTTGTTTCGTTAGTTGAATGAACCAAATGACTCGGAAAAAGATTCGTTCATTTTGATAAACGAGTTCGAACCAGGAGAGAGCAAAGGCGAGCATCTTGGATGGCATGGGGGTGAGTAAATTATCTGCAAAGTTTTTTTTTTAAAGTGAACTACTGCTTTAACAATCACAATCTCGTTAGTGCCGATCAGGGTTGTGCACCATTCAGAATCAAAACTGAACTGAGAATGCCTTTTAATTTCTAAATAAACTCCAGAATTTGAAGTTGAAGCAAGGATGTAGAATTCAAATGAGATTATAAGAAGCAGAATTAAAATTGATTTGCATTGTATAATTAAATAAATGTTAGCATCAATATTTTGCGATGGACATTGCTTATGGTACTGTTGAGTAAAATTAAAAAAATATCAGAGAATTTGATTATTATTTTATTTTAGAGTCCAATAGTGTCCAATAATAGGCCAGTACACTTTTTTAAATTCCTAACATGGAATAGATTTGTCAAAATGAATCATTTCTGTTTTGTAATAATTAAATTCCCACTGAGTGACTGTTACAATTAATTTCTTAAATGTATAGAAATGTAAAGAACATTTACGTAATAGAAATGTTTTGTAACATTATACATGTCTTTTACTGTCAATTTTCACCAATTCCATGCATCCTTGCTGAATAAAAATATATATTTTTTAAACTTACCCAAAAAGTTTAACAGTAGTGCTATAAATAAATGTGTATGTTTGCAACAAAACAAATTATTTTACAAACAATGTATTGAGTGATCATGTTGAATTTTTGTGAATACCTTCACTTTAAATTCAAACTTCATTCAGAATTGTGCACAACTCTGACACTAAATGATAATAAAAGGACAACAGAAAGGAGAAAGGACAGTACAGAAGCAAGAAAAAAAGTAAGACTACGATAAAATGAGGAATACAAACCTGAAAGAACAGAATATGGTATTTATAAATGTTGACTAAAAGCACACCCAACAGATGTTTCTCTCAAAGAGCCCAAACATGCCCAATGTAATATGCAGGACTATATGAGAGAGGTTGCATAAATAAAATCATCTTAACATGCCACATTAATTGCTCCATTTTAAATGTTCCTGCTCAAATTTAAAATGGGGAATCTAAATTTAAATCAATCAAATGCAAGGAGAACCCATTCAGGTGACAGACAGCTCAGCTCTAACTATAACTAGTTCATTCAGCTTTTAAATAAATAAATCAGCACATAAATTAGACATCATCGTCAAATTTCAACCCATTTAAATACATCACTCGTGTATAGTTCCTACTCAGTCAGATTTGGAAGTTAGCAAATCTATAATATTTGTTGTAGGTTTCATATATCGGTATATTTTGTTTTTGGTAGTATAATAAACTTTTTAAATTGATAAATTAAAAAAAAATACATTTGATAGAGGCTAACAAAATACTGTTGGATGTGTTAAATGTTATTATCGGCCCAATAGACTACAAAATGCAAAACAAAAACAACAGGAATTTAGTTGTTTTTGACATACCACTGTTTTCCTTTTCTATGATGTTTTGAACATGGCTTGCCACCAAAATGGAAGAGGGGAGGATAAAAAACACAGGAAGGAACTGGACAAAACCAATATAGACACAAACACAAGGTAAAAAAAAAAACTACAACTGAACCACTGTGTGAAAAACAACATACTTTAATTTGGGGAAAAACAAAACAAAACAAGAAATCACAACTAAAAAAACGAAACAAAACATGGGGGCACATTTTGTTCGTCAAATGTTTGAAATGTCTCATCAGGCTTTTGGCACTGAGTGGGCTTCACCATCACTACAGTGAAGTGAACTCAACCCACTCTGCCTCACAGGGTGACCTGAGTAACAGTACAGTGCTTGTTTTTCTTCTTCGTCCAATCACATTTTTGTCTAAACGCAGACAGAAAATATCCACTTCATCAATTTCAGCAGTTCAAGAAGTCTGATTTTTAAAATGCATGGTATACTTCCTCAAGTGGACGCCACAAACTTCCTTAAATCAGTCTGGATGACAATAGTCTTTTTATTGAACATTTTACTCAACTTTAAAGTGTTTTCAGAGTCAATATTATTGCACTGCAATATCTGCGCATGAAAATGTCTAATGGAAGTTTTCAGTATGAGAGGTTTCAGACATTTGGAAGACGAGATCAAAGGGTTTGGGTGCGGGTCGAAAGGGAGCACAAGGATAACGTCAAGACGTAAAGTTGCACAAGTTGCATCATGTGCTCAAGGCAATTTATTATTAAAGTAAGGCCTCAAACATATCAATAGATCAAGTGACAGACGTGCGTATCCATTATATCATGATTATTTTTAGAATCATGTCAATTAACCCAATGGATTTTGGTTGAGAACACACAATGCAACACTTACAATACAAACATGATCATTTAGACAAAAATGACAAAAGGAGCACCTTAAAACAACATTCAACAATTCAGTTTAAAACAAAAGCAAACAAAAACAAATGGTGTAAACCCTTTCAAAGATTGCAGTTATAAAACTGGTAGTGGTTGACCTACATTAAGGTGTATTCGGTACCTCTCATATGTTAGGGCCTCCCCCGTTTTAGTGAAAACCTGATACGTAGAGTAGCATTAAGCCCAAAAATACTCTACGCAAGTATTGCAAAATGTGTAATGTAATGTTGCAATTTGGGGTGTAAAACTCATTCTCCTCACTTCTGCAAGGTCCACTATAGTGGGAAGTTATATTTCAGGTCAACTACTGTCATGGAAGAACAAGTTGTCAACAGTTTAACTAAAATTAACTTGCACGTTTATAGCTAGTTATCTGAAATATGACCCACTGGTTGAATGGCATAGACATTTTAACTGAACTCTAACAGACTACTGAGGTTTGTTACTGCCACAGAAATGTAATAGGACAGCATGCTTACAATGCATTGGCCAAGCACTGGTGTTTTTGTACTTGCATAGAGTATGTTTCTGGCCTTAATGTCATTCACAGAGGTGGCTATTGCTGCTCAAAATAAGAAAATGTAAGGTCTGCACAACTAGGATTAAACTAAGGCTCTATGGAATGACTATAAAAACCAAAGAACCCTTAATGTTTTGTGAGTTAACACGGAGTTAAAAAAAGGATATGTCTATTCATAGAATAGCATAACCCTCATTTAAAGACACACCCTATTGCTTATTGCTTAACACAACAAAGGAAACAAACTCTGCAAAAGTGGCCCTGAGTGCCTTACCGTGGGGAATTAAATCCACTGTCCACAGTCACACTGCTGGAGTCCATACTGTCCAATCGGGTAGAATGGACCGATTTTTGGCTGTTATTCCCCTCACCTTCCTTGGGACTTAGAAACGTAAGGTTCTTCTCAAACTTCCGTTGCAAATCCCGCTCCTTTTCCCGTTCCAGCAGCCATTGCATCGTCCCTCCCTCTTCAAGAACTTTCTGCTCCACCCGGTTCTTATGACTAGTCTCCTCTGAGTCGTCATCCGACACGTTGTAATAGTCAAAGGTGGTTTCAGCGCACGAAGCCTGCTCCTGAGCCGAGGATGGTGGCACGGTCAGTGGTAGAGGTTTATCGAAATGCTCCTGAGTCCCAAGGACCTCCGCTGACTTGGTGTGAGGGGACCTACCTATCGTACCTGGCCTTGAAAAGCTGCTCTCCACATAGTCTGGAGATTTAAACAAAGTCTCTTGACTGTAAACCTCTGGCATTTTGTCCAAGTCACCTGAGTCAGGATTGTGTTGGTGCAACAATCGTTCATTGGGGAGATGCTCGGGAGTTTGGCTCGTTGTCGCTATAGGAGTAGTGTTTTGTCCCTTGGCTGTCTCCTCTTTATATTCTATAGGGTGAGGTGGTGTTAGATGGGGTGTCAGTCGGTCAGAGGAGATCCCCTTCCAGACACTATCCGTAAAGTCATGGCTGGGTTTTACAAGAGATGATGGAGCAGAGAGAGAGACTTCATTTGCCGCAGTGCACTGGAAATAGTCGTCCACAGGTGTTTTGGGAGAGCAAGACTTCAGGTCATTGTAAGCAGGAAGACTATCCCTGCTTTTACTCTTCTCCAGAGTCCGGTAAAGCACAGCATCCTCCGAGGATCCTCTTCCAACATCAGGCACACAAACGTCAGAGTGTAATCTAGCAGCAGAGAGCAAGATGCGGGAATAGTGGGTCGCCTGCGCAGATGCCCTCAAAGTACCATCGTCAGTGTAGTACCGACTCCTGTCATCGGGACTGCACTCAAAGTCCTCTGGGCCACCTAAATATGGACCACCAAGTGGTCCCTTGGAGTTGTCCATGGAGCGTGACCTTTCTTTGGCCTTGTCCGACCTCTCGTTTCGTGACTTTCTCTCTTGCGTGTGACTATGACTTCGGTGGACTTTGGAATGCGACTGTGCCCTAGAGGGTTCTGGGAATGGCATTTCTGTCCGCCGCTTTGCCAGTTCCCCAGAAACATCCCACTCTGGAGCGGTGGTAAAGTGAGACTCAACAATATTGGGGTTGCTGTGGACCATATACTTCCCCCTGTTCCGCTCCATGGACATCATGGTTTCGCGTGGAGAACGTACCAACGAGGAGCTGTAGAATCTGTAATCCCGGTCATAGGAGATTTCCAGGTTGGATCCTTCAGACGGATCCCCCCTGGACACTCGTGTTTTGCTGTGGGAACGTGAGGCCTTGCCCTGCTGGGTCTTTCGATGGCTGCGGCTCCTCTTGCTGCGTGCACTCTGCTGAGCCGAGGAGTTCGCTTTGTTCCTCTGTGCCTTCTCCTCCTCCAATCGCTTCATTACGGCTGTGTGGCGTGCAAGGTTCTCCACCGTAAGATCTGGGTTGATCCGACGGATGATCTCCATCTCCACCTCTCTGGGAACGGTGGTGGGTGTCTCCTCATCCCGCAGTGGCCACTCCTCAGGTGGGAACTGGGCAGAAAACGTGGCTAGATGTTTCGTCTTGTCCTTCTTGAAGCTCAACCTGAAGAGCTTCAGTCCAAACTTCTTAGACTGCTTCTCCCCACTGCTGCTGCTTCCGTCTTTGTGTTTACTGTTTGTCTCGGTTTTAAATGGAAAACTAAGCGAACTCTTACTCTTCTCTGATGGCTGCTGAGGGGGCGGAGACACAGGAGACACCTCTTTATGCTCCTTAGACCTTCTCTGTAAAGTTGAGGTATGTGTGCTAGGTATGTGTGCTAGGTCCTCCCGGTAGCTGTTGTTGTAGGAATCACTATGGTTCTTGTGGTGAGGTCTTTCCCGGACGCATCCGGACGTGGAGGGTGTCATTGTACCCGAGTGAGGAGAGGTACATGGCTGCTGCTGCTGCATGCGATCTGGTATCCTCTCATCTAAGTGGTACCACTTGCTGTTAGTTCTAATGAGGGAAGGCGTGATGAAGTATGTCTGCTGGGTGACAATAAAGTAACCCTCCGGGGTGGGATAGATCTTCCGCTCTCGGACCAGCATGTTGAGCGTGTGCCGCAGAATCTCCATACTCGGAGTGGGGACGCCTACCGGACAGAAATAGAGACAGAAGATGATCAGTCCAATATGGCAAAACAAATACCTTGACAACAACATTATTCATTTGACACTGATACTGTAATCTTAATCTGATTGTAACAAAGAATCACAAGGTGCGATTCCACATATTGACAATATTATGGGATTTAAAAATCACATGCTACCATTTTTTTTCAAGCACTTACAATTCTTCTTTCATTAATAATAATGTTTACTATGCTTTACTCAAGGTTGCCCCTCATTTCATCCCCTCAACATTGTCTAATGCCTGGTTCAGATTACACGATTTTTTTGTCTGTTACGATAGTCACTGTGTCAGATTACGTGATTTTGGCTCCTAAAATCTTGTCGTGTCATGGACAAGACACGTCAGACTACACATTACTTCCTGACCAGTCATCGCATGCCGTCTTTAACGGCACGCGTGATGTCATCAAGAAGGCGAAACTCGTAGCGAGTAAGTTCCTGGATTGCTCGGCATTGCCTTTTCAGCGTGAGAAATACACGGTGTGGCGTGCGAGTGTGTGAATTGGTTGAATTGCGTGTGTCTCACGGCTATTGAGTGAGACTTGAGAACCCTGCTCGAAGAGGACAGTATGGGCTGTCAATCCTCCCAAGAGAACTTGAGGTAAAATATTGTTTTCTTATATATTTTTACTTCTAGTTTTAACGTTAGCACCATCGCCTCTCTTTCGTTTTGTCTTTTTTGAAAGTTGTATACAGAAAAGCTTGTGCTCCTATTGGTCAAGCTCATACATGTGACGGAACCGTCGTGGACGACCGTTAAAAAAAAATTAAACATGCCAGTCTTTATGTCGTGATGGCGTGAAGCATCGCAGACGCGACGTAGGTTGTCGCCCACTATGACACACTATACGAGATGATAGGATCGAATCTTGCATCCAGACGCCCATTGTCGTTTACGAATCCCCACGACACCCTACGTCAAATGGATCATGCCAAAATCGGGATAAAATCGTGTAATCTGAACCAGGCATAAATTGTTCCTCTTTACATTCTTTACAATGACTTGTGAAGCTAAATTGAGATCCATTTTTTATTATTTTTGCTCAGTATATTACTTATAGGCTGACATTAGAGATTTTGTTTTTATTGTATCGGTCGATACAGGTTGTATAGTTGTGCATTTAGAACGAATGACCGTCATCAAATGCTCGCTTAAAGGAATGGATGACCAAAAATTATAATTTACTCACCGCATGATGTGCCTGTAGGGTATCGCTTACTTTCATATGTGAAACAGAAATCATTTTAAATAACAAATATTTCCCAGAATAAATATCCAAATAAATATGTTTCATGCTGTAAATTATAATGTTGGGATTCATTTGCAACATTTAAAATGATTGACTTTTTTTTATTATTATTAATAATATTATTATTTAGGCCTATCTAGTTTCCCCAAGGGTAACCTTTTTTATGGGTGGTCTGAATAAACCCTTTCATGACATGTGAACATACATACATAGCCCAGTTTGTATGCTCAATTGTTCATTTATTTGACCTACACTGAGAAGGTAAACCTCAAGTGTGAAGCTCATCTGTCCACCTCAGAAACTTGAGTAATGTGGAAAGCCATTATTTATCAGCCACATAATCACTCTTTTCAGCTGTGGTGAACAAGCAGCTTCTTTATTTTTTCCCATTCATTGTTCACAAAACATACAGTAGCATCTTCGACACCTGTAGAAACATTTTCACCTTACCAATGAAATAAATTCTTTGGCATTTTCCCCCAATGTTTCGTACATCTTCAAGGCCACTTTATAAACCACTTTATAAACCGCCTCTACACTTTCCTTTATAAAGACGACTGTCACGATTCGCACATACTTCCGTGCTGAAAGTCTTTGGTTTTTGTCATGCACAAAAAGCAGTCAAGGTTTCAGGAACAAGAATTTCATTTAATCTAAACCTCAGTCTGACGTTTTTCCTCTGCATCCCTGACAACTCAGAACAGTTATATACATTTACATCAGCAAATAGCACTATTTCAAGACTTTGGCTGCTTCCTCCAGCCTAACAAAAATGCATTTACCTCCACCTCCTGAGATTAGCGACCTAACTGTGGAAGTCTCTTGAGCTCTGAAAGTCCGCTGCCTCATTTGTCAAAGCTGACCCTAAAAAACTCAGCTGTTTTGTCATTTATCTTTGCTACCTTTGGACCTATTTTTAAAGGCATGTCCATGTATTGAGAACTGAGGAACATGGGGAAGAAGTAGAACAAAAACTAGTTTACGCTCTTTTAGAAAGATGATTTTAGAAAGGATCATGGACATAAAACCGACAGAGACAGAGCACACATTGACAGTTATAGCCCCAAGATGGCCGTGGTATGAGTCTATAAAGTATGCTCTATGAATATTACATGGAAACATTCCTAAAAGAAAGCAACAAAAAAATTTAATTAAAGTACCTCAGGCCATTCAGAAATTAGAACAGCGGCCCTCACATTGAGCACAAAACAAGTCAATATCTTGCCATCGATTAAGATGTTAAAGCTCTGTTAATCAATTATCCAATCAAAATCGTCAAGCAAACACTTTTGTAATACATTTTACAATAATGTTGTTTGGATAACCTTTATTAAATTCAGCCTCTAGTCTAGTACCTGGGGCAAATGCGGCTCGATGTGAAAAATGTTTGTTCAAGGTGCTTAACAGCTTCATGTATTAGATGATTTCTGTCCACAATTATTCTTTGCAATCTTATTTAGTTTGAAAAGTCACCTTGAATGCATGGTTTGCAATTTAGTGAAGCCGCCATAGGCTTAGTCCGGTAAATTATGTACATTTGAGTGCTCTTTTGAAGCAGAGGATCTATTCCAGAGCAGGTTAAATGTCCTTAACATTAATAGGCTGAGCTCTGCAGAAAAAGAACAATGCCCCTCAATGCCGTTCCTTCAACCCATAAGCCTTACGGGATACGCTGTAAATTTTCCTCAAGACTATGCCTTGCTTTTGTGAGCAATTTACAATCTTGTGACTTCCACTGGGCCATCATACGTAGAACTTGTTTCTATTGAATGCATGGAGCAAAAAGCTAAATATATTTAATTCATGCCATCCACTTCCATTTTCTGTCTTTGAACACACTTCACTGCTCCTGACAAGGAATTGTGCCAATACGGAGTAGTGTATTCTGATGTTATTGTGTTCGCTGCATGAGCACCGCAGTGCATCTCTCATCTCAGTGGAGGAAAAGCAAGTCTAGAGGAAAGCTTTATTCATTTTGCAGTCGCATGAAAGCCAAACAGTGTGCGGTGAAGAAGCTACTTAGTCTAAAATACAGTATGAGGTACTAAAAAGTTAGATGCATTCTAAAAAAGCAAATGGAAGTCTCTGCTTCAAGACTTGGATAGGCTTTTCTACTTTTGCACTCCAATCCTAATTGTTCCAAACTTCTTCCATTACTGATTATGAAGGCTACATGTTTCTATCAACCTTCAATGCAGCAGATTTTCTTTGTAGTCTTCCCTTGATCTGTGTCTTGATACAATGAGCTCTACATGCAGTTCCTTTGACCTCGTGTCTTGGTTTTTGCTCTGATATGCATTTTCAGCTGTTAGACCTTTTATTGAGAGGTGTGTGCCTTACCAAATCATACCCATTTAACTGAATTTGCCACAGGTTAAATCCATTAAAAGTGTAGTAACTTCTACAAGCGAAATTGGTCTGCTACTGAGCTAAATTTTAAGTGTCCCAGAAAAGGGTATACTTAGGCAATGGAACAATTCAGTGTGTTTTTTATTATAAATTTGCAGTTATCACAGATCTTTTTTTGCTTCGTCAATATGATGTATGGAGTGTAGATTGATGTTGGACAAAAAGTAATTTTAAGGACAAATTCGGTATTTTAGAATTAAAGCCCTGTTTTAAGATCGTTTCTGATTAAGTCCAACTCCATTGACTTGTATTGTATGTTCTGTGAAGTCCGTTATTACTCCGCCACCTGGAAACGGAAATGGGCCTTGTTTGTATTCTTTCTGTAGTTTATGCAGTCGCGTGCATAAGTCGCGTGCATACAAGTGGTTTGCTTGCATTTGGAAAAGGTGCATTATCGCCACCAATTGGGCTGGATTGTCTATTATTCAAGCTCTCAACGGAAGACACAGAACACAGAAACCGAAAATTCTCGTGACAGCAGCATCTGTCTAAAAAACAATCCTAACCATTCTATTTAATCAGAAACGATCTTAAAACAGGGCTTTAATTGTAAAATACCGAACTTGTCCTTTAAGCTATTGAGAATTTGGTTCATAAAATGGGGTATAGCATTTCTATAATCTCAAATTCAGGTTACACTGTACACATTGTTACACTGCATAAATTAGATCTAGTTGAGTGCACCAAGGTCCAAGCGTTCCAGAAACAATCCCCAGAATATCCATATACAGACGAAATGGTAGACCTGCACCGAGAGATGACAATGCAGCCCTGAATGTCAGCGCACCCCATGCCGAGAGTCAGATACGAAGACCTGGTCGATCAGACAAATGTACTGCAAAAGCCCCTGTGATGAAACTTGTGATGGAGTCGAATCATAATCACTGGTTGGTTAGACCAGAGGAGAACAGGACCCGTATCCCTAAAGAATTTTTGTGCAAAAAGTGGCTCCTAACGGCCAAATTCTAAGAAAATTCTCAGAGTCATGACGTTTTCGTAGAATTTCCCCTAAAAGTGACACGGAAATCCCAGTTAATATAAAAGCTATTCCTCAAGATTCCTAGCGCTTAAAAGGGCTCCTAAGGCGAGATCTGCTAAGAGCAGGGAAGAGGACTTTTAGTGGCTTTGGAGTCAATAAGCAGCTGCACAAAATGGCCAATAGAGGATATTTGTTAACAAGCCTTATAAATAGACCAGCCAGCAATCACAGACACTGATAAAAGCTGAGCCGTGTTACCCTCGTTAAAGCCACAATCTGTACTTTTTCGGCTTTAAAAATAGCAAAAATAACTGTATCTATGTTATATATTTCTATTAG
>JAOTRC010000005.1:24104214-24117773 GCA_027497675.1 Cyprinella lutrensis
AAATAATATTAATAATAATATTTATTTCTATATTGATTTAATCATTTATTTAATAGAACATTTTAAAAACATTTTCACACACACTTCAATTGAAATCGTTATAAGTTTGAGTGTAATCAAAATGGATCAGTTTGTCAATCCACCAAGGAAATGACATCAGCTCAGCTGTCGAAACCTGATGGACTAGTTTGCTCAGCTTCATTCACTTTAGTGTAAGGGCAATTTCAAAATGTTAAAATTAGCTATCAGCTGATCTGTGGATAGATGTTTGATAATTCAACTATATTAGTCATAGACAAGCAGTAGTGATTTAGTTTGAATATTCCCAGTGTTACGAATCACCTCCGCCACGTCACCAGGTCTTGTTAGAACATGTTTCTCTTATTCAGTGTAGGCTAGTAATGCAGCCAAGTAGAGAGCTATTCACTGGAATTTTCCAACAACATTTATTGAGAATAGTAATTTTCTTCAGTAATAAGGAAACACCTTTCATTGGAAATCCATTTCTGGATAAGCAATAATTTATTTTAATTTCTTGTCAAATCTTTTTTGAGCTTTTTTTTAACATTTTGAAATGACACTCTATAAAGCCCTTACACTAAAGTGAATGAAGCTGAGCAACTCAGCAAACTGGCCCACCTACGTTCAGCCCGGTTCAGGCCCGACAAAACTTTTGCACGTTTTTAACCCTCTGGGCTTCTTTGTCCAAAAATGTTGCATTTATTGAAAAAAATAAATAAATATAAAAACATATAAATTCTAATGGAAAAAAAATAGCTCATAAAAATTATATAAAATGCAAAGTATTATAAAAAATTCTAAATAACAATCAGAAAATATCATGGAAAAAAATATTTGAATGGTTACCCTGGGAAAATCTTGTCCATGATTTTATTTGTGTGTGTGTGTGTGTGTGTTCAAAAAAGCATGTACCAAAACCTTTATCGAATTTTGTTACATTCCGATTCTAAAAAAACAAACAAAACAAAAAAGCGAAACATAAAAAATTTTCGGCCAAATAATTAGCAAACAGCACCAGAGGGTTAACAAAAACTAAAACCAAACCCATAATAAAAACATTTCCATTACTTGAAATTAATTAAATATTAATTTAAATAAAATATAAAAAAAATATTTCAACTTGTTGCCAATGTAGCATTTCTCATATTTGTTTAGTTTCACTTGAAGAGCTAAAAAAAAACTCAAACTAAATAAAGTAAACCTAATAATAAAAATAAATAAAACTATATATGTACTGTATATAAATAGGCTATTAAAAAAAAAACTAAAACTCACTAACTTACCAAACCTTGAACTAAAATTAAAGTGAAAACAGAAAATCAAATAAATAAAATCTAATTAGAAAATATTAACAAAAACTATATCATTGATCCTAAAATAACACTGGTCTCGAGTGTGTGATTAGAGCAATTTATTATCAAGACTTGACCTGTAAAAGTGGCACGAGCGCTATCACGTGTGTTCTGTGTGTGTTGGCAGATATTTCTCACTGAAAGTGTCCATAAGTATTGGAAGAAAGGAAAGAGAGAAAATTAAACAGCTGATATAATAATACATTCTTTATTATTATTACATTAAAGTCTATTAAGTAAGTACTATACACAAACAACCAAGAAATCCCGCAGAGCACACATCTCCTGTTAATGCTGCTAATAATCAGTCGTCTCCACTGGTTCGGATCTCAGTGAGTGAGGTTGGCTGAACATGAGGGTGGGTTCGCTGCTCATTTGGTCTTCTGGGAAAGCGGCAGACAGCGCACCCTCTTCTGGAACTGGATAGACTTCATTTGGTGGCTCTTGGATGGGGTCCATGTGAATCTCTCCGTCCTGCTGTTTCAGGTGCTGGATGATCTCTCTGGAGAGCTGATGAGGGTCACCTGTGTGCTCATCTGAAAAACAGATGTATCAAATCAGTATTACGGACACCGAATACTGCACCCAAATAAGCTTTTAAGACTAAATGATTGTATTTTGAACATTTCCAGGACAAGCCTCTTAGGCCTGGTTTCAAAGACAGGGCTTAGATTAGGCTTTAGTTCAATTAGGGCATTTAAATGTGCCTTAGAAAAATCATTACAGTGTGCATCTTGAGGCAAAAAAAACAATGGCAGATCTATTTTAAAATATATCAGTGCAAGTTGCATTCAGTTAAAGGGATCCTCCACCCAAAAATGAAAATTCTGTTATCATTTACTCACCCTAAAGTTTTGCAAACCTGAGTTTCTTTCTTCTGCTGAACACAAAGGAAGTTATTTTGAAGAACGATTGAAACTTTGGCGCCATTGACTTTCATAGTATTTTTTTTTTCTACTATGGAAGTCAATGGTGCCAATCATTTGGTTCCAATCATTCTTCAAAATATCTTCCTTTGTGTTTGGTTTGCAACAGGTTTGCAACAACTTGAGGGTGAGTAAATGATGACAGAATTTTCTTCTTTTTTTTTTTTTTGGTGGAGTATCCCTTTAAAACAGCTCAAACATCAATTTCAGACTGAGACTAGGCTTAAGTTGGGTCTGTGAAACCGGGGATAAAGGCCTTGCTCATTTTATTGATCTGAATGGGATTTCTCACCGTTGAGCAGGATGAGCCGGTAACGGTTCCGGCACTCTAGGGAATTGTCCAGAATTTGGCTGAGGGTTCTGTAGAACAGCAAGACCTGCTGTTTTCGTTCTCTTTCTCCAAAGCCTGCGCTCCTCTCCTGGGACATCTGATACAGCGTCCGCAGCGGTGTGGCATATTCCAGAACACAGCTATAAGTCTAGGGATAGAAACACAGAGAAGGTAGGACCTTGCATTTAAATTCAGTGCCAGTACAGCTTTTAACCACATGAGAGGCTTGTTGTGTTCGGATGGTGTAGTCGATTGGAGACTTGCAGAAGTGTAGGTAGGGAGCTGGTGATGTTGTCGACTGGAGTATAAGTATTATTGGTAGGTAGTTAGGTTTAGGGGAATATGCTATCTCTGACAGAATCATATGCAATGGCATACAACACAGGCTAGCTCTTCTCTCAGTCAAAGTAAAACACCATCTTAAATGCTAGCTCTTCATAAAATCACATTTAAGCTTTTTCTGAAAAAGTACAGGACTAATTCCAGTATCAAAGAACTAAAATGATCAGTAATAATTAGCATTATCCCACCTTATTGTTCTGGGTGATCTTGTAGACGCTGTTCTTGTAGCTACGATTCCGCACACCTGCCATATCTAACTTCAGTTCTGGAAGGTTCTCGTGGAAGACCACATTCGTGTCCTCCTCTTCAGGTGAGCTTGGGACCACGGCATTGAGGGGCAGAAGGATATGTAGACGTGGAGAGCTCAGTCTCGCTCCCGTGGAGGAATATTGGCGTATGTTGTTTTGTAAAACTGCAAGTCAAAGAACATAAAAAGGAAATTAAAGGGAGCAGAATCTCTACAAATGATCGCGTGGTTTTACAGGTTGGAGCTCAGGGTTGTCGTTTATGCATTCTCAAGTCATTACATGCTTGTATGACCATGCAATACACAATTAAAAAAATCTGAAAAAATATTCACACTGCACATTTCCAAATGAAAGCATTAAGAGATCAGGGGCTGCCATGTTCCACAACCAAAAACAACAAAATTCACTCATATTCACTAATATCATGATGTATGCATAAACTAAACTTGCCTTGTTATGATTGTCATAGAGAATAGGTTATTCTACATGTTGATTGACAGCCGAGCCAAGGAATAGAATACCCGAGAGTGAGAGGGGGCGGGACTTGGAGGCGAGCAACGCAGATACAGGGGGATTGAGATTGTGTCTGTTCGGATCTGTTGAATAAATAAGTCCTTAGCAACAAAGTCGTTGTAAGTGAGACTTATTTGACAATGACCGAACGCAACACACCATGTTTGAATATGTGAATAATATTTGAGAGCTATGGCAAACTGAAAGATTTCCAAAGTAAAATGAGGTCTGTTATTATGTCAAAACTCATCGTTTGACTTCGGTAGACTTGGAATGTTGTGCTAGAGACATATGGAGGAATTTCATTGTAGTTTTTGTCCTTTTTTTTAAGCTTCCCAACTGAAACTTCTGGCAAGGTTCTCTCAAAGTTGTGAACGAACGTTTTTCCACATAGAATATATTTTCATGCACACATCGCAGTGCGTCATTACTGCCCTCTAGAGGCTTCAACAAGCAGTGGCTCACATGTGGACTGCAAATAGATGTACCTGGAAGGATCAATTTGAGGTAGCCGATATAGAAAGACCAGGCCAAACCATGAGCCACATTCATCTTCTTCACTTCACAGATTTCTGAGATTTCCACTGGAGTAGAGCCCTGCAAAAAAACAGATATACACAGCAATGGTGCTGCTGACCTGAATTTGCACATGGTTTGTCTCAAACCATATTAAAAACACCACACATATAACCATATACACTAACGTATAAACAAAATTAAAAGCTTGATTTTCCTCACAGATGGACTTTAAGTGAATGTTTTCTCTATTTTATCATTTTGCAAGTATTATGAAAGCATTAGCTATTTATTTTTGAATGTTCTCTATATCTGAAATTGGTCTGAGATCCTCATGGCCGTGATTATAGCATAATCGAAGGCATTGGCTGGAGTCTATGGTTACTGCTGCACAGGAAATATTATCAATAAAATATTATTGAACATCGATCAGAAGATGTGTAGAGAAGTCGAATAGGAAAAAAAAAAAAAACTACCACAGTTCTCAGGAATATTCTTTATTTGGACAATGATATTTTTTCTCATGGCATGGGATCTTACCAGCACCCTCAGGCTGTTGAGCAGCAGATAAACGGCACACATGATGGCCATGGTGCTCCACTGTTTGCTAGAGAAGGAAATGCCACTAAACAATAGCATCACGAATATTGCACACATTCCCAGAATGAGATGTCCTTTAAAGCAGGCCTGGAGGATCTCATTTATTCTGCCGTGATACCTGGAAAAGAGCACATTTTCCTGAAACAATACAAAAAAACAGTTTCATACCAGACTAAATCTTATTCCATTGGTTTCAAACCTTTGCCTTGAATGGAAGAGCCACTCCTCTGCAAACAAACACATACTGTGAATAAACGCTGCCACTGTGAGGCTAAAAGCGATCATTCCTGTTCTCTCAATGAACCTGTCAGCATCCAACAGCCACACAAACACCAGTGTAAGAAGCCCCAGTACAGCTTCACACCCCTCCGGCAGCCGGCTGCGCGCTCTGGGGACGAGACCATCCTCTCCAATCACACCAAACATCTGAACACATCACATTCACAGTTTAGACATATGCATTTCCCACTGTTGTGACTTTATGTCCATAATACACAATGCTTTTGCCCCTGAAGTTATTCCACTTGTTTGCCAAGGAGTCAGCAGTGTCAGCGCAGAGCTTGAGATAAATATGAGACAATTATGCATTTTTACATTTGCATAGTCATTTTCAACAAGCTGCAAATTTGTCAAATTATGTTTTTTTCAAGTTATCTCGTTAATTGAGTTAATTATGCCCCTTTTCACAAGGTGTAAAATAAGTCTCTGATGTCCCCAGAATTTATATGTGACGTTTCAGCTCAAAATACCCAAAAGATCATTTTCTACAGCATGCTTAATTTGTCATTTTTTGGGGCTCAGAAAAACATGATGTTTTAGTGAATACATCAGTGTTTAGTGTGTCAGTGTTTAAATTTATTATATATGTACCATGTAAAGCGACCTTGAGCTTTGGAAAGGCGCTATATAAATAAAACTTCTTCTTCTTCTAGTGTGTGCCCTTTAAATGCAAATAAGCTACTGCTGCTGCCGGAACAGGGGGCGGAGCTTCATGAGCTCGCGCTCAGTCTCTCAGAACAATTTCATCTAACGGAATCTGTAATGGTGTTCATTTCGAGGCGGACAATAATGCCTACAGAGTCACAGTGCTGTTTAGAGATGGAACAGGTATAGTTTAGTAGTTTAATTATGGTTATTATAACGTATTTGTCATGTTTGTATCAGTATCTAGTCAATTTGTTCGTTTAGTTCGTTGAATGAGCCAAATGACTCTGAAAAAGATTCGTTCATTTTGATGAAGGAGTTCGAACAGGAGAGTCACAAACGTGTGTCACAGAACAGAGCAAGGCGACCATTTGAGCTTATAAAACTTAAACTTTGTTATTTATTTATTAAATGAGCGGTCATTTCGCTTGATAAGGCCCTTATTCGTCGTCTGGTGCCGTTTAAAGCCCTTTGAACAGTTTGCCGTTTGTACTACTGAAGTGAAACTGTCTTTTGGACCTTGAACCGTTCCCACTGAAGTCCACTATATGGTGAAAAATCCTGGAATGTTTTCATCAAAAACCTTAATTTCTTTTCGACTGAAGAAAGAATGACATGGACGGATGGCATGGGGGTGAGTAAATTATCAGCAAAAAGTTTGTTTTTTTCAGCCTAACATGTTGGCAGAACTGTCTAAATCAGTTCGCGAATCAGATTCTGATGTGTTCAGATTCATTTACGCTCTGAATCGTCTGAAGCGTGTTTTTAATAAAAATTACATCACACATAATAGTTTATTCACCCATATATATACACATAAAACATGATATCAGTTTACGTCTGAACTCTCAAGTGGTTCACCCTTACAACGGAGATTTAAGAACATCATGAGCGTTGGATTATGTGGCCTGTTCAGCTGTCATGAGCGCGAGCAGTGAGCACATGTGAAGAGTTTAACTCTTTCTTCTCTGTATCAATGTTTCCCTTTACATGCATTTGATGATTTGAATGTAAAACTATGCAGATTTACTTTATTTAGACATTGATTAATAATCCAAATGTAGTTGTATAAGTTATACTAACCTGAAATTATTATTTTTTTAAAGTATTGTCTAGCCCAAAATTATTTTATTAAGTAATTTACATAAAAAAACAAAATCTAAATAGATCTAAAAAGCTGACAACCATAAAATGCAAGTAGGCGTGTATGTTAAAAACGCCCCGTTTATTACGTGTTTACCAAGGCGATCAAAGCTGAAACAGTGTTAGTGCTGTAAAACTCATTTATGTTGGTGAATTTTACAGATACTGATTAATTTAATGTGTTCACCTTGACAATAAAACATTAAGCATGATGTGTGTGTTCAACGTAAGGAAACCATCACAGAAATTCTAATGGTTTCGATTAAAATACCAATGGGAAGCATTGGCTTTTACCACTTAAACCACTACAGAATTATTTTTTCAGTGTGTTTTGGTTATATTCCATTAGGATTTAATGCCTCCACTAATAGAACTAAACACATATCAGTAGAGACCCACGGAGACTCCTATAATTCCCATTACAACCAAAAAATTTCCCACAAAACCATTAAATCCAATAGAATTTTTGTAATGGTTTCCATGACTATAGAAACCATAACATTACTGCTTCTTTCCCATGGGGAGCAGAACTCTATAACTTGTTAAATGGTGGGACTGATATTTTTGTATGTTAAAGAATGTGCTTGTGTAACTGGTTGAACTTGTTTAATTTAGCAGAGTGTTTTTGAAGTTTCTGTCTTTCTTCATATCATTCACTACATATGTAAAAAATATTTGTATGCAGAAATGTCAAAGAGCGTTATTCGGGTAAATAAGTTTAAAGTGTTCCCAAACTTGGGAACGACTTCTCTTTCTCGCAGTGGTTCATTGCAAGGACCGTTTGAAGCAAGCTTCGGAGTGTCGGTGTCAGGTGTAATATCACTACGCACATTAATAACACACTCTTTAAATTACAAAAAAATATTGCGCCATTGACTTTAGACCAGGTTTTTGCTGGTCAATGGTGCAATATATTTCAATTGCCTCAAAATAGCAATACGCCATCAATGAGCCTGAACACACCTCGGTTTCAGACCAGCTTATATGGACGTATACAACATAACATATACATAGACGTATACATGAAAATAATAATCGCGTCAGGCTGAAAATAGCAAAAAACACTTGCATCGTGCCTATGTCAATGTCGGGCCTTATGTCAAGTTCAGGCTTACAACCAGGGTTAGGTCATTCTACACGAGTCTTGCTTGGCTTGCTTAGTCGGGATTATTTAGGATTATTTAATATTTAATATTTAACAATATTATCGATCTGTGTTGTACTACTTTCATGTTATCACTGTGAAGCTGCTTTGATACAATCTGTATTGTGAAAAGCGCTATATAAATAAATGTGACTTGACTTGACTTATTCACAAATCAATTCTCTCTGATTTTAGGGGTAATTTATGGGTATAGGGTTAGGTTTAGGGGATAGGGATACATTTTCAGACAGGAATGTTGTTCCAGGGTCAACCAAATATGTTGGAATAAGTCTAATTTTGCAAAATCGGACATGCATTCACCACAGAATGCGTTTTAAAATGAATGCATAATTAATAATAATTCCACATGAGGTGGAAAAAATGATGATTATTTTCATAAAAAAACTAAATGTGCATAACAGAATTCCCTTGTGATATGTTCAGGGTCGTCTCTAACAGGGCGAAAGCTGTTGACGAGGGCGCCAGGCCTGAGGGTGGCCCAGACCGAGGTGGACCAGGAATGCAATTTCACCCTAGCCAAAGGGGGCCGACAGCGACAACCTGCACCGACAGGAGCCTCGGATACGGCCATGGAAAAAATGTATGTACGGTTTGATATTATAGATGCGATTAGACTCCAGTTGATGACTTTAGTGATCTATATCCTACAACCCTACAAAGCAAAAAGGCTGTAACTGCATTTTTGGTCAAACATTTGTTATTATCATTTTCATGACATTCAAGGCATCCTTTGTTATGTGATAAAACATCTTATCTCAAATGTGTGTCGTTTTGGAGAAAAATGGTAGTCGTTTGTACAGTAACTGCAAAAAGACAGAGTTATAGTCATTTTTCTCAGTTCTGCACTCAGAGTAGTTACTGCCTTTTTGCTTTTAAGGCAGTATTGTGCTGTTACTCTCCTAAATATAACTTTAGGAATATGATTATGAAATCACTTTTTTAAAGTTCTGCATTGGTTCCTGTTTGGACTGTTTTTTTTTTTTCTTTTTTTTTTCTCGTGCGTTTTGTACAGCTTTGCACGAGAATACATCATACTGATTCAGTGGATTTACAGGAATTGCATGTTTTACAGTAATGAATACCACTCCTCGTTCTACTTTGCCCTAAAGCGTAATTTGGATACAGGTACTAGTTAGTGGAGCTCTTTGCATTTCGCCTAGACCAACAGAAACATTAACCCACACACGGAAGACAAAACCACGAGTGGGTGAGATTCACAGCACCTGCTAATTTTTTTTTTTCCTATTTCCAAATGTAACCACAGAAATGACTGTGACGCATAAGAATCATAAATATGAAACATTACAGCAACACGACATTACAGTATCACTGTTATTGCATCCATCCATAAAAATTTCCAAGAAAAGGAAGAAATGCAAGTGAAACCCATCAGCATAGAAGCATGTAGTTCTTGGAATACAAGTAAGCGGCGCAGTTTTCGATTCCCCCTTTTAAAAATTCCCTAAAAATCCCTCTTGTAAAAGAGATGAGACTTAGCATATTCATGAAGACATTTGAATACAATATTAAAAGTAAAACTATATTGGGGAATTTAAACATTTACAATGGTCCCCAAACATATTTAGACTCTTAAACCATATAATGTATAAATGTCATTGGATCAGATAAAATGTTATGTTAAGCATGCTTATGCCATCTTTTACTTGCTGCTTGCTTTGATATTTTCCCCTTCAATACAATAGTAGTACCTCTTAAAATCCAGATTATAAGAAGGTTGGTTATAAGACAGTATAATACTTCTTCAAGCTTACCTTGAATTAGATTTGATGGTGACCGGAGTTATTTTTGTTCTCTTTCTTCTGCTCTCTTTCTTCAGCTCTCTCTCTCTCTCTCTCTAGCTCTCCCTCTCTTTCATTGATTGGTTGGTACTGTCTTTACTGTCACTACCACACCTAATTTCTTTCCCTGACAACATTCAGTTTCACTTTCAGTATGTAGCGAAATGCGTTTACGGATAGCTCCACCCCATGATTATTAACCGAGAAGTATCTAGAGATGGGGTCTCCTAGCTCGGCCCTGATAAACTCTCCTGCCGGTAGCTTTCTAGTAATCCTGAAGACATAGATTAGCTGGTTCAGGTGTGTTTGATCAGGATGCCAGATAGTAAGCAACCATTGAAATAATGTTAAATAAATGTTAATGCGTCAACTGCATTGAATCAACACTTTTGCACCTGCAATTATTGTTGAATATTTTTTTCAAATTTCATCCAAAAATCAATGGTAATGGCATTGAAGCCATGTTACAATGTGATGTTGGTTCAACATTATGCTTATTGGACTCTCAAAATATGAAGCACATAACTACAACTGACTTAAAGCCACACCGCCTGAAATCAATTGCAAATAAAAGAAGACCAATAAATCTCACAAGATATAAGCAAAAGGTTTTTTTTTGAGAATTAACATAATTTTAGATGTTGATATTGTATTGAAAATATTTGATCACCATTATGGTGATCAGTGATTCATTTAGTACATATAAAACCAGCATGCATGAAGTATTGCTGAGATCCATATGCCGATTATTGATGTCTCTGTGTCTAAAAAAACATATCATATCATATAATGTAATTTAATTGAAAATCACAATGTCTGATCTATTGCAAGAATGAATATAATCTATTGATAACAAATTTCTGTTTGGTCAGGGGTAAAATCAGTGACTTATTCTACTTCTAATTATGCTTAAAACTATGTTATCTGACCATCTTTGTTTGTGGATTACTTTTCCACAAAATATGTGTTTTGGTAAACACTGTTACTGTAAACTAAAGCATCACTGATCACCATAATGGTGACCAAATATTTTTCAATAAAACATTAACATCTAAACCTCTATTAATAGTCAAACAGAACTTCTGCTGAGATCTTGAGAGATTTGTAGTCTTCTTTTGTTTCAGGCTGTTACTGTGTTGTGTGTGTTTCATTTTCTGAGATTACATTACATTTCATTGTAACATTGATTCAATGCCATTACCATTGATTTTTGGATTTTTTTTTTGTTTGTTTAGTGTTATTCGTTTTTCTTTTATGGTTTGGATTACATTTAGATTTGGAGCCTTAAATAAATCTGATTTGTTTTGTGCTTTCGCCTTTATCGTCGGTGATTTTTTGATGGTGATTTTTTAATAATGTGTGATTTCGGGTTTTTTATATTTATGTACATAGTTGGTTCTTTGTGTACGCATGTTGAAACGCAAGCAACAAAAACTTCCCCACGGGGATAATAAAAAAGTCAAGTCGAAGCTTGTAGCTCTAAAGTAAGACCCATGACACATTGGCAATGCCAGTTGAAAAAAATCAGAGAAATCCAAAAGGTTCATGCATATTTTATTCAAGAGTAAAAAAGAGATTTGTCCCATAGGGCATGCTCACACTGTCCGTACTGTAGGTCAGGAAATCATGATGCTCAGAATGAAGCTCCAGAGAAAAATACAAGATATAGAATCACAAATAACTCATGAACATTTTCATTATTCATAACATAAAGCACAATGAGCAACCAAATCAAGGATGAGGCAAAGTGGAATAAACCAGCAGAACTCTTAATAATAATTAATAATAATCATAAATAACCAGAATATTGTTAAGATTAGAATAATGATCAGAATATACTTCTCCTTAAAAATGTGAGACACGTTAAGGTGTGCCTATATTCGATTTACATTTGAAATAACCATGCAGTCATGCTTTGGCAGCCTGGATGTCTTTTCACAGAATTATGTTCCTTCACACTACTGGATAACTTCTGTACATCCATAAAGTAACGCAAACGATTTAACACCTCAGTGGAGCTTAATTAACTGTACAGCAATGTAAACGAAAAAAACAAAACAAAAAAACGAACAAACAATAAATAAATAAATAGCTTGAATACAAAATAAAGTAACATGAAAATAAGCAATAACAAAACGTTCCTTAAAAATATACGCCATTTATATACAAAATAAACTCCCAGCGAAGCTGGAAATCCGTTCAGCTTAGTGCACCTATACAGGACAAGGACCTGTTTGAAACCACCCATAATGGCCTTACATAATCCCTCAGGTCAAATCACCTCCCTGTTTCTCACACACACATATACACAGCCAGCCTATAGTCTGTGATGCAGCTGACAGAATGCTTGCTTCCCGCACGAGAAGAGGCGGGAAGTGCCAGACTCAGTCCGAGGGACACGGGGAGGGGGGAACTGCCATAGCAACCACAGCACGACGTGACAACGGCGGATTTACACAACGCAGCAACGAGCACACAGCTGAACAGCATGAGGGGCGTTACGGCGACTCCAAACCTCTCTTATTTGCGGATTAACCTGTGTGAAGTTATTTTGTGTAATATTAGTTATTCTTTAGATATAGAGATTACTAGAGTAGCAAAACCTAGAACTGCGAGAGAAGTGTGAAAAGGAAATGGTTATAAGGTCCTCGCGCGCGTTCGAACGCAAACGTACACTCCTCCGCTTTCGAATAAATAGAGCGTTGGCATTGTGTTTAACGTTCCAAGGCAGGCCAGGGAAAAAAGAAAAGAAAAAAAAACGGTAAGCGTTTATGAAAACCTACTTATCATCATATAATTATATATCACGTCTCCCAGACACACAGACACGCACGCAGAAGTGCAAACACGCATAAATAAACATCTCTTCGGACAAAAGAACAGGAAATGCCCTCTTCTCTGTGTTCACATTTCCATTACATAGCCCCATATCCATAAAACTACATATCCCATCATGCAACTCTCATGCATGATCTCCTTCGCGCGGCCGTACCGTCCGTCTCGAGTTTGTTGTTGAGGCCGTTGAACGTCAAGCAGGGAGTTCTGTAAAATATATCACATAGTCCATCTGCTACATAGACTGTAGCAGTGAAAACGAGGGGAGAGGGGAGAATTGCATTATGGGAGGAGGAGCAGGGGCGAGCGAGGGACCGGAGGAGTAGATGAATCACTGGATATTGCTGTTGTCGTCCGTGCCGTTGGATTCGGCCATGTTCATCTTGCCCATCGACAGTCCCACACTGTTGACCACGTCTCGGCGAGGGGGCATGCGCTCGTTTATGCGGTCCAGACCCTTCGCCTCCTCGAAACTGTTGATCTTGTGCTGAGGAGAAAAGCCACGGATGGCTATGAGGAAGAAAAGAGAACAGCAGTCACCAATTGCGCATAGGCGAAATCGAAAGCGGACGATCACATATAGCCTACCACAAATGATCACGTACTGCTAGATGGGGGTAATATTATAAATTTGATACAATCACAAAGTGAACTCTTGACATAGTGATAGTACATAGGATATCAAGAGATACACATGTCCGGGTCATATTTCCCTTCAAAATTATTTTTTTTAATTAATAAAAATTATTATTAATGTATTGTGAAAACCAAAACAATAAATTAGGGCTGTCAAACGATTAATCACGATTAATTGCATCCAAAATTTTGTATATATATATATATA
>JAOTRC010000005.1:24326959-24340070 GCA_027497675.1 Cyprinella lutrensis
TGCTATGTAGAACCATAAGAGGTGCCATAGAGCATGTTAACCACCCCAGAGAACCACTGAAGAACCGCTGAAGAACCGAACTGGGCTTAGTGGTGCTATATAGCACCATGACCCCCGCAAAGAACCCCTGAAGAACCTTTTTTTTAGAGTGTACTCAGCTTTTCATGATTGGTGTTCCTATCATGCACTAGGGCTTGAATACCTTCATAAATTTTGAAACATTTTGTTGTAAAGGTTTAGTAACTTGCCATTTTAGGACATCTAGAGTTCATTTTACTCAAAATTCATACTCAAAAACGATCATTGTATTTCGAGGTCTCTGTGGTCTGCTGGGTATAGAATCTGTTATTTTTAATATGTTGGTATGGTATCTATACAATATCAAATGTATTATTTACTTAAATGTTACCTATAAAGCATACACTTTATATATATTGTTAGAGTAAAAAGTATTGTGAAGGAATCTTCAACTAAGTAAAAATTACTACCTGACCTTTTACTGGCCAAGTTAAAGTTACTTATTTCTTTGTTAAATTTGCTTTGATTTAGGTAAGTGGAGTTTCCTTAATTACAAAAAAAAATCTGCATGCAAAAACTTAAAAAACAAAAACTTTAAGAAATACTAGTTACAATTTTTTACTAGTTACAATTAGTTTATTGTCTTGTTGTAATTGTATGTTTTACTTGTGATATTTCTTGTCACTTTTGGAATAGAAATCCATAATATTAGTTTAAAGGAATAAATGTTAAAGCGGTTTGCCACAAGCATCAGATTGACATGCATTAAATTACCAATTATTCTGTACTCTCAGGCTACGGAGTTCAATCAATATGAAGCAATGTACATGAATCTTCAGGCTATAGAGTCGCCCATGTTCATCACGTGATTTCACTGAATGCAGCACGATGTGCCGTGATTCATGCAGGCATCTGACCTTCTCAGAGATGTAAGTTTCTGTATGGTGAGAAGCATCAGACAGAAATGTGTGTGAAATAATGCGGATGGCAGTTAGCGTTTGGTTGGCATGGAGCAGGAGGCCACGTGATGGGAAATCTGCTGGATGTGGTTGGTTATGGGATCAGGTGGCAGAGGCAAGGCCCCTACAGAAAGGGATTCCCATTCAGATGCAGATAAGCTCTGGCGTCACACTTCTTCCCTATTATGACCTGACATATTGGTGAATGTTTTATTTAACATGACTTAATTTATTGATGCTTTCTATTTACAATTTTATGAATTAGAAATGAGCATCGACTCAGTGTGCTTTAAGAACAGAGTGTGACTTTGAAATGATAGTGCCGTTTTAACGAAGAGATATGATTTATTTCTTAAAATTGCTTGTAACTTGACTTGACTTGAGTTCATATGATCATCGACCTTCACAGTAGGTGTGGTTGAATTGAAGTGTTTTGCATGGCACCTGATTGGTAGATTTGTTTGAGATACTAACCTTGTGTTTTTGTTTTTTCATTGTGATTTCCATTCCGGTTGACATATATATGCACAAATTATGACTTTTTGTTGTTGGAAGAACTCCATCGTCTAGAGAGACAGAGCTTTAAGTGTCCTCTCTCTGTTTAATTCCTGTGCGTCTTTTCTTTTAGTCTAATGGCATATTATTAAATGAGTAATAGTATTACCCTAAAATTATATTACAATGAATTTCAGTGTCTTCCTGGCCTGTTCTTTCCAGACAGCCCTAGGTGAGTTTTAAGAAACAGGCAAGAATCTCTTAAAAAGAGTCTGTAAGGGATTACTGTGGATAATAAGGAATATTTAGATATTGAATTGGTCAGATCAAGAATAATTTAAGCCATTTCATATTGTTTATTTGAAAGAATTATGTCGTTTTATGTCTATTGTTCAACTGGTTGAGTCAATGTTGATATGGGATTTAGTAAGTAATGCAATATTTATTTAGGGAGAGTAATTAGTACTTATTTTAGTAATGCATTACTTTTTAGAGTAACTTACCCAATGCTGGATACAATCAATGTAGATTGCATAAAAATGTCAAATATAGATATAATGCATGTGCAAATATAAAAAATATAAACAGGTTTACTTATTCAGATTTCAGGAATATCAGTTTAAAAATAAATACACATAAATCACCATGCACTCTTAGAAGAAAATGTTCTATATAGAACCACAAAAGGTTCTAAAGCGCTACGTATTTGGAACCCCTAAAATGAAATGCATGTGAATGATCACAAAAATTCAAGATATGGAGGTTAAAAAATGTAATTAATTTTGATTACAAAGAGTGCCATTTCAGTTTTTATTCTCCAAAAATCTGTATGATTAAAATGTGATATTAAGTTACTTCAACAGTTTAATAAACAATCATTTATTTACAACTGCAAAATGCTGCAGAATAATGTTATATATGAATAAATAATAGCCTTAAAAGAACTTTTGTGCCAAAAGTGTTCTTTCTTGTCAGTATTGAACCTTTTTTTAGCATAAAATGTCATTTGGAGTTGAGTAAAGAACCATATATAGAACCCTTTTTTTCTGAGAGTGTGGTACTTCTAAATATACAAGATTTTTCAATATTATTTGGGATAGATCTTATTTATTTTTAGAATGATAATAGGCATATATAAATATCAATTCTTTGCTGAGGAAATGATACCCAAGCTGTTGAAATTGCCTCACTCTATGTGTCACTGTGCCGATATGAATAAGTTGACTTGTGAATGAATGGAAAATGGCTTTTGTTTACTCTACAAAGTTTGGGGGAAGTGAGAGAGGACAGAAGTGTGTGTGAGGGAGCAGAAATACAGAGATGTATGTGATTTTGAGAGGATTTACCCAATTAAAGCTTCAGAGGGACTGATTCTGCTATGCTTTTTCGGATATTACATTTCATGTAGAGTGTAATATAGCTGTTTGGAAATGTAAAAGGCCTGCGAAATGTGCACGATAAATGAAGTTATTGTCTCACTAAAGAAAGAACCGATTCTGAACTGCCTGAAGGGAGTCATCAGTAATTACAGTCTTGCTTTCTGCACAAACCCTACATAGTTTTGTAACAGATTTGCCTAATTCCAGCCATGGTCTACATTGGCTGCCTGTGAAGGTACTCAAATACTGTAGATGTGGAACTGGAAGAGTTTGGTTCGTGATCGTGACATGATGAGGACGACTCTAGCTCGAATTGATGCAGTGAAACCAACACTATTGTTACTGTTTGTATCACTCTGTGTTGCCGAAATTCAGACATGGTAACGGGCTTTTGGTTTCCGATTTGCGCTGTATAGGTAGACCAATCACAACAGACTGGGCCATCTGACAAATCAGAGCAGAGGAAGCTCTCGGAAAAGAGAGAGACCTTGACCGAACCGTGAGAAAAGAGCGTATTCTGCAGTGTATATAATGGGGAATTTAAACTGTTTTTTGACCTTGGATGCATGTAAACCTAATGTGGGAAACTCCTAAACAAGATTAGGAACCTTTACAATTGAATTATTGGGGTGCTTTAATGCACACATTTAGGAAAATAATCAGTTCAAAAGTGTCAGATTGACTGTTTTTGCTGTTAGAAATGAAATGAGAGCAGTTTTGATCCATGGAGACGCAGAAACACAATCCAGCTCTGAGACTGAAAGACATGGCTGATGTAGAAACAGAGAGACTATAGAGACAGACATATATGAGTGAACATCTAGTCCAATGTGTCTGAACTGAATGTGACTGAACGTGGCCATACCTTGAACTCTGCGGCAGAAAGTGAGAGGTACACAGTCTGTGGTAGTTTGAATGTGCTTGCAAGAGAGGAAGAGGATTGAGAAAGGGTGTGTGTGTATCTGTGTGTCAGCGGCGATGAGAGAAAGAGCGAGCAAGATATCTGGAGCTTGTATGAATTATGCAGGTTGCAGTCTAGAGTGCAGAGTTTTAGCTGACCGTGTTCCTTTTTCTCTCATTTGCCTCTGATTTATATTTCACAGTAACTTCGCCATGTGCTCTTTCAAACACACAGAGAACAGAAAGCCGAGAGCAGTCGAGCTGGCCTGTTCGTGCCAGATAAAAATCAGCCCGCATCACAGACGCTCGGATACGAAATGGGCAAAATTAATGAACGTATTGATTGTGCGTTGTTTTAAAATTACATCGCAAACAGCGGCTCGTTTATACTCGCAACATTAATGCTTTTCACTCACTGCAGTCTCTTAAGCATTCCTACACAAGCCCCGAAGCCATGAAGAACATCAGAGGCAGCGTCACAGAAACAGCCCCACCTCCTGGTCAGATTATGGTAATGCTGGCAAATCTCCCACCGGGGGAGACCAGTCCGTATAGAGAAAGGTGGTGCTTTTTAATCTGACGTGGATATAGTGAATAAAGCTGTATTAGAGGATCAATAGAGCCTCATAAGGAGGTTATAAAGACAGTGAATGTCCTTTAAGCTGCTGAAGGACAGTTGAAGTTTACCCAGTCGCTGAATTATTGAACAGCACTTAGTTTATCTTCAGTCCCTCGACGCACACTCACAAACCTCCTCGGTCGTCTAGTGGCTTCAGGTTGGTGCACGGGCGTTAACTTGCGTCTACGTCAATTCTCTTTTGCGTACTGGATGGAGGGAGGATATTATATCCGCATGATGTTAAACTTTGTGTTTTGGTCATGTGGTAGAGTGAGGTCGTAAGTATGCAGAAATGTTTACTTAGCATATTTCTCATTTAAAATTACACTTTTTTTGCAAATTATATTATCAACATGCAACCCTTCAAATACTTGGTCAGCATTTGCTGTAGCAGTGCTTTCAGAAACCCTCCACCTCCCCCAGCTCCACCTGTATTGATCTGCTACTGGTAATTCATGTATGCTATATTGTACAGCAGAAGCATGTCTTACTTGCTCAGATTGTCATATCCATATCCAAGCCAAACATTTAGAGTTGTCACGACTCACGACAGGAATGTGATTTCATTAGTATTTTGTACATCACTCTTTTGCTTTAACAACATGCAGCTTTTAATGTTTTAGAGATATAAAGACTAGTGGTTGAAATGGGTACTGCAGACCAAATTCTAAATATTGGAGAGAGTTTTTTCCACCGCTTCCTCTTTCTCAGACTTGACACTCGCGCATGTTGCCAGATTGAGAATACGCAACATGAACGAGAGCTATTGAAAATGGAAAGTGACGATCCCCACTGTAAGCAAATATATGTATCTGTTTTAATATGCCTCTAGTCATGGAGCTTTTTTTGATGGATGCTGAGGCTTACGTGTAGAAACTGCGATCTCTGACCCAGTTCGCCTGCTGGCTTCCATGGCTGCAATAGCGCTGTTGTTTTCCGCCAACTGGTAACCCGGGGTGTCGAAGTAATAATGGGTAAATTGGCAGTGGGCGGGATCATACAGACCAAAACAAAAACAGACATTTCCTAAATCTTTGCATACATATAATGATATTTTTATGCTTTAGTACAATAAAAAAATACAGTACCTTTAAATTAGAAATTTTAATTGAAAATGTAAAAAATCACATTTACAAAAAAATTATATAAATTTTTCTTAGTATTTTGTAAATCGCCCTTTTGATTTAAAGGGATAGTTCACCCAAAAATGAATTACTCAACCTTATGTCGTTCCAAAGCCGTAAGACTTTTGTTCATCTTCGGAACACAAATGAAGATATTTTTGATGAAATCTGAGAGCTTTCTGTCCCTACATTGACAGCAAAACTACTACCTGATGCTTGAAAAAGTTCAGAAATAGATCGTAAAACTAATCCATATGAATTGAGTGGTTTAGTCCAAATTTTCTGTAGAGATTTGATCGCTTTATATATGATGTACAGATTGAATTTAGGCTTTTATTCACATTTAAATATCGATTAGTGAACATACACAGAAGCTCAACCGAATCCGCTTGATGCACGAGAACAAAGAACCTCTTGTGAGAACCTCTTGCTGAAGCTCAAACGTGCTCTGTAACATGGGAATGAACCTCATTGGTTCTTGTAGAAGCTCAAACGTACTCTGTAACATGGGAATGAACCTCATTGGTTCTCGCACATCAAGCGAACATTGATCTTCCGTTTACCACAACTGATGTGTGAGTTGATCAGTGTTTATATGTGAATAAAAGCCTATTCATTCTGATCTCTTGAACTTTTTCAAGCGTAGTAGTGTAGCTGTCAATGGACAGAAAATGCTCAGATTTCATTAAAAATATCTTCATTTATGTTCCAAAGATGAACGAAATTCTTACGGGCTTGGAACAACATGAGGGTGAGTAATTAATGACAGAATTTTCATTTTTGGGTGAACTATCCCTTTAAAGACACTGTGCAAGAAGGTCTCACACTTTTAGACCCCATTGTACGTGCAGAAGAATCTCTCTATCCGCCCAGCGTTCTCGTACTGTCATTCACACAGAGAGACTGAAATCAGATGAATCTGTCATGAGTTTAGCCCAAGCCCACATGAAATGGAAATAAATGTAATGTGTGTGTGTGTGTTTTTTATATAGCCAGCATGCTTCTGATATTACACATCTGTAGGAAAGTAGGAGGGGAGTTATTACTGAAAGAGAGAAAGGGAGCGCAAGAGTTGCTATTGCGGGAAAACGAGTGGAACAGGGGATGGGAGAAGGTAAGCAAATGAGAGTGGTAGAAAGAGAAAAGCAGATGCACTGAAGGGGGAGGGGGCTGCACACGAGAAAAAGAGAGAGAGAGAGGGAGAGTAAAAGAGAATAGCTTTAGCCTTTCTGCTCTGCCTGCGAGCATCTCATCAACTATTCATCACTTACTGTGCCCATCTCTCCCTCTCTCTCTCTCTCTTGTTCAGCCCTCATTCACTCTATCCTCAGCTCTGAGAGATGTGTCAGGAATGTCTAATTGAAATGAACTGATAGAAACACATTGACTCAGGTAAGCAGGTCGACTCAGCCGAGCTCATTTCTGAAGACAATCACACATACTGCAGGGCCTGTTTCACACACACACACACACACGCTGCATCTGCAACGTGTATTTTTGTTGTCGGCCATATTAACTAGGGATGGGTCATGATGTTCAGCTAGTCAATTAGTGAGGTCTAGATTTTGTTCTTATATATTTTAAGCTTTGATATTTTTAGAATTTGTGCTTCAATAAGCTTGCTGTGCTTTATTTGTTAGTTAACACTGCAAAACCCTCACCCATGCCCCACCGTAAATGTCTCATTTTTAAAAAATTCAATTTTTTTAATGCATTTTGTGATTCCTGTGTTCTGCTTCAACATTGCATATCTAATACCACGTATATTATATATTAGGGGCCTATGATTTCTCCGATGTGGAAAACATTGACAGAGTTGCAGAAATAAGTCCATGGGAAAACTGGGGACTTGACTTGACTTGAAACATGACAGACAAATTAAACATGCAATTTTGGATAAAATAAATAGGATTTCATAAGGACCTAATATGTTTACCCACTTCTATTGTAAACGCTCCCTAAAAACGCATCAGATCAGGGTCAGGTGAACCATAAACCAGCCTAACCATACTGGGCTTCCACTTTTCACGAACAATTATTCAACTAGTTGATCAGGCAATCCACTAACTTGAAAATATATAGTGTTACATATCCTTAAAGGTACACTATGTAGGAATTCCGTTTTTGTCAAACAGTGACCCCCAGAGTCGCTGTGGAGTACTTGTACTGTCGTAAATAACGAGTGGAAATAGGGTGTGGCTTTAAGAGCTCCGCGCGCTGGGTTATTTCTGTTTGATTTTTCATTCTTATCCTTTTTTAAGTCTAAGGCTGACCGCGTGAGACTCTTGTCCGGTTTTGTCACGTGGTCAGTTTCTCGTTTTCTTTTCCTTGACTCTTCCAAGCCTGTGGTCACGTGACGGTCGTTCTCCAGGCATTCTCCAGGTCACATGACCTGGCCAAAGACGGTGCGTCTTCTCCAAACTTACATATGCGGTATTTCAAGAGGGCAGCCCCGCTCGGAGCATTGATAGTGTCAAGCGCTGGAGGAATCATTTAAAATAACTCCTATGCGTCAACACTTTTGCCCAAAAGTTACGCGGTGTGCCTTTAATAGTACTGGTTGCACCTTCACTTTTCTCTGTTGAAGTCTATGAAGTCGCTGTGTCCATTTCTTTTACTGTCCATGGTTTTCCATGGAATTGGGCTGCTTTTAAGTTGTTGCCGTGGGTTAATTTCCATCCCAGTACGATTTTGGTGCTCCAACACCATTCGCATTTGTGTTCATGTGTTTGCATAGAGTATGTGATTGAGAGGATGTAAAACATAATTTGCGTGAGTGTCTTTGCCAGTCTTAAACTCAGGTAGTGTTAATATGCTGTGATGGGGTGCTTATGTGGAGGTGATGCTAGTGTAAGCTCTTCTCATTTGGCTCAGATAGACCTGCTGTGTCAACTTTTTCTTCCTTTTTTTGTTTTAATTGGCAGCTGGTTTTCCTCTGCAGGCTCCATTGGGACTCCATATGTTATGGAGTATAGATCCCATGTGTAAAGCACCTCATCTTACAGCACCTTACAAAAATAGGTCTATAGTTTCCACCAAAACTCCTCAGTTACTACATGAACCTGTACTTACTACTGTAAAATAATAGTAAAATCATGAGGGTTCGTTCTTCCTTTCTTCAGATTTTTTTTGTGAAAATTTATATTAGGCAAGAATGCATTAAATTGATCAAAATTGAAAGTAAATACATTTATAATTTTACAAAAGATTTTTGGTTCAAATAAATGCTCTTCTTTTGAACTTTCCATTCATAAAATGTCCATTTTTGACATTGATAATATTTCTTGAGCAGCAAATCAGCATATTAGAGTGATTTCCGAATGATGCTGGAAGTTCATCCTGGCATCAAAGGAATCAATTAGATTAAAAGAGAAAATAATAATATTTGAAAATACTCCTGTTTTTCTGTATTTTTGATCAAAATCAAATAAATGCAGCCTTGGTTGACATACTGTATAATGAGACAGGATATTCAATAAGACACTAACTGTAAATCTAAGACTGGATGTGAGTTTGGGTGGATTGAAAGACCGTCGGCACCCAGTTTTGAATTTTCTGACGAAATTAAATTATTGTGGTAACAATTATTATTAATATTTATTTATTTATTCAGATTTATTTTTTGAGAAAGAGAAAATATTAATTCTATTATTTATAGCTCAGATAAGTAAATAGGTAAAATTGGATAAGTAAAATTGGAAATAGAAAGTGAGAGTACAACTATAGTGATGGATTTTATGACTCTAAATCAGGTGTGTGTATATTTGTGAATGTGTGTGTTTTAAACTCACAGTCACAATGGCTCTTGAGTGAAACTGTGTGCTGCCGGTGCTATCGAGTGGTGAACTCTTATTTCCTCCACCCTGGAGAGGTGACAGGAGACACGGAGAGAGCAGAAAGCTGTTCAGTGGAGCGGTGTACATGTCAAAGGTCAGCGTTTCACTCATTGTTCCTTTTAACTGCGGGACGGATGGAGCCGCAGTACTAGCGTCCACTGGAGAGAACGTTTTAGCTGCTGCTTTAATTGTTTAATTGTGTAATTATTCTGTCTATGTCTCTCTCCCATCTCTCTCTTTCTCTCAAGAGTGGTTACCATGGTGACAGCTGCTTGCTGCAGATTTCACACTGATCTCACACACAGATAGAGGTGTTTCTGTCTTACACAAAAAATGGAAATCTGCAGTCTCATAATAATAATAAACAGACCAAATGTGTCTTGCACTGTGTGCAAACACAAACTATGACAATATGATATGAATGTGTGTGTGTGTGTTTGAGTGCTTTGCTACAAATTGCTCGTGCTGAATAACAGCACTTGTTAAAGCAGATATGAGCGATCCGTTTGCTTCTGGAGGGCAAGAACCAAGTCGGGGGGAGGAGAGAGAAGTGTGTGAAAGATGGAGCGAGAGAGAACGTATGTGAGAATGAAAGAGTAAGTGTGTGTGTGTAAGCGAAAAGAGCAAGTCAGCTGACCTTGAGAGTGCAACACTTGATGGAAGGCTTTAGGAGATCGGACGATCTGATTGGCTGGTGGTGTGTGTTCGGTTTCAGTAGGGTTGATAGCAACATCCTACTATCACATCACACATCGCTTACACAATATGCTGCATCTTCTGTTTGTATTTAAACTCTATTATCACACAGCTGTCTATGCAAAGTTGGCTAAATATTATCTCTCCAACTTTTTTTGTAGATTGTACTGCAGTCTAAAAATTGCTGGGTTGTTTTAACCCAGGTTTGGGTTAAATATGGACAAATGGAACCGTTGGGTTTGTCCATTATGGAGACTAAACCTACTAAACAGTCTAGGTTGTTTCAACCCATCAAATATGGACAGTCCATATTTGACGGGTTGAAACAACCTAGACTGTTTAGTGTAGTAAATCTGTATAACAAAAACTGCTTAATTTTTTTCAGAATGTAACAAATTTTTTTGAGATTATATTAGTTTTTAATGATTAAGGTAATGGGATAGTGTTACTGACAGGCTCTGGCAGGAATATTGTTCCAGGAACAACATAATCATAGGAATTGCATAACCAACTCACTCATATATGTATGATGCACCATGCCCCAATTTAATATTCAAAATGCTACATTCCCACTTTACAGCGTTCCCCATGTGAGGAATGAACTGTGACAGGCTGGAAAATAAACCCTGTCATGGCGCTGCAGCTCTCACATGGAGTGGTTTATTTTCATGTGTGCCTGCATGTCCCAGAGGCTGCCAAAAATAATTATTTTTCCAGCTATCTTACTTTAGTGTTGGTCCTTTTAAATGGCAAAATATTAGTGTTCCAGACAAAGTCATTCCAGAGCAATTTACGGTCGGTTGTTCTGATCCGAAGTTAGTAAATTGTGTTGTTGAACACAAGATGCTTACATAGAACAGGGTTTTTTGGTATGATCTGGATTAAATGAGACAAAATGGCACAAGTGTATCTGCAAACTAGTCACCTAAAAGGTAGTATTAGTTGTGCTTGATTTTAAAGGGATACTCCACTTTTTTTGGAAATAGGCTCATTGTACTCATCCCCCAGAGTTAAACAGTTGAGTTTTACCGTTTTTGAATCCGTTCAGTCGATTATCTGATATTTAGATGAATTTCAGTAACCAGACAGTTTCTGGTCTCATTGACTACCATAGTATGTATTTTTTTCCTACTATGGAAGTCAATGAGACCAGAAACTGTCTGGTTAATGATATTCTTCTAAATATCAGAAAATCGTCTGAATGAATTCGAAAATGGTAAAACTCAGCTGTTTAACTCTGGGGGAGTGGTAAAATGAGCCTATTTCCAAAAAAAGAGGAGTATCCCTTTAAATCACTCTGATGTTCTTGTTCCATCCTAACTTTCTGACTTACTCTATCCTTATATTCCCCTTCAAACTCTCAGATCCTCTGGGCGAGAACTCCTCTGTGAGCCAAGCTTTCGCCTATCATCTATGGGTGGCAGGTCTTTTTCATTTTAGCCCCTAAGCTATGGAAATCTCTTCACCTGGCTCTTAGGACAACAACCACGCTGCATCGTCACGACACGTTTTTCTAAAACATTATTCATAACTCTATATTACAGTCATAATGTTAAATTAGGTACTATTAGTCTTTTTGGACTGGGCAAATGTCTATGTGTGAACTGATTGTTTTTTTTGTGCTGTTATTGTGAAGCGCCCTTGAGCTTGGGAAAGGCGCTATATAAATGAAACATATAATTATTACATTGTGTAAAAAAAATAAAACGCATGAGAACAGTTCCTGTTCTCTGTATTTATCTGAGCCCCATTAGACGAGGCATGTTGTTTTGCTTGTTGACTATTTTTCTAGTGGAAGGATGCCAGGCACTCAGGCAGCTCCTCTTGTTCCTCAATGCTTACTCATCAAAATTATTTGTTTTAATGTCATAATGTTTGAGTAAATTGGGTTTGAGCAATTTACAGAACAAGTAATATGGGACACATAATTTTATACTGCAGTTGATTACAGAAATTTAATTGGCATTCCTAAATGTTCTTCACTGTTATTGTGATTTTAACATGTTCACTTTTCTACAGCGATGAGTACGAGGCATGTGATGCATCCCAAAATGCAGTGCTGTTGATGGAAGCACATGCTCACCTTACCAATGGCTTGCAGTCAAGAGAAAGACTTCTGCTGCTTTTCACAGATTCACTTATCATCGCCAAGACTAAGTATGTCAACTTTTTAGTGGGTGTGAGTATTCATATGTAGGACATCTGTCTCTCTAAAAGTGAATGTGTGCATTGTTTGTGTTAAATGTTACAGGTCTCTGTATCTAAAGCTGAAGGACCGTGTTAGCCTCTCAGACATATGGCTGGCGTCCTGTGTTCATTGCATCACAGACAGGAAGCTCACGCCCAAGAACTCGTTTGTGATTGGCTGGCCGACCATCAATTATGTCATCAGTTTCAGGTGGTCTTTGAATAGCTTAAATGTCAAACGTCTGTAGTTTTGGCAATCCAAACCAGACTGATGTGGTCATGGTATGTCATTCAGACAAATAGTACTGAAAAATTCGAAACCGTTTTGTTTATGGGATTTTTACAACTTGAGATGAAGCAGCAACTATTCTGTAGTTGAAGGAAAGGAATGGTGGAAAGCTTTTAGCGCTAGAAAGGTGCTAAGGAAAATAATTCAAGTGAGATCCACCCACACTACTGCTACTGACTTGATCATAAAACACTGTGTGATAAGATGACAGAAAACATTTTGTTTCCTGCAGCATTTAAATTCTCATGTGAAGTTCGCATAACATGCACTCACACACTCTCTTCCAAACTCAGCTCAGCAGTTTGTCATTTACAGTGCTGATTTGCATCCTTATTTACCTGATTTTTAATTCTTCATTAAACATATTGTTGTGGAGATAAAAGTAGATAAAATCCCATTAAATGGAGAATCCATAACATGCTGCTAATCACAGGATAATAAAAACAACACTGAGAATCCTTTTGTTAAGGGGATAGTTAACTTTGAATTAATTTTTGATATGTTTTAGCTTACCTCCAAGATGTAGGTGTCGTTGTTTCCGCAGTAGTTTCAATTTTGATATTTTTAGGTCAAACCGTTCTTGTCTGTCAGTCATATAATGGAGGTCTA
>JAOTRC010000005.1:24450702-24461706 GCA_027497675.1 Cyprinella lutrensis
GAAACAAAGACACTTACATCTTGGATGCCCTTGAGGTAAGCTAAAACATACCAAAAATTAATTTCAAAGTGAACTATTCCTTTAATGTTTTCTGTAATGTAAGACAAAAAAATTTATGTTTTGAACATTCAGGAATACCGTTTATGGTAACGTTAGCATATTTTCTGTTAGCTGGGGAGGCTGAAGGTTACTTACTTTTTTTTAATGGTGTTCATTTAGCCAAACACTTCTTTCCACCATATATATGTAGCATTATTGACTGAATTATGATTTTTAAGAGCAAGGAACTGAGGCCTCACTGACCTCACTTTAAGTGATTTCTCAGATTATTTGTTTAGTCATAATCTGCAATAATGTAAATTGAGATCCTCAAGCACCCTTTCACCCTCCACACTAGGATATCCACTTGTTGTCATCATTCCCAAACTACTGATATTTGTCAAAGTCAACATGAAATGTCAATTCCAACCCAATTTACTTCTGTAAGTGTTTTAGTGAAAAATGGTATGTAGGGCATCTCTTCATTTAATACGTTGGCGGTTGATTGAATGGTAAAAAGTGGGCGTCCCAAACCAAAATGAAGCCAAATCCGAATGTTCGTTTGCCTAAATAGCCGTTTGTGATGAAAGATTTGGATGGAAATATTATTTTCTTTCAAATGAACTATGTACAATAAGACCAGTAATGTGTGTTATGAAAGTGAATAGGGTTGATTTTGAGTTCATGTTGACTTCCAGTGTCAACTGGTCAATATGTTGTCCTGTTTCCTCGTCTATGATGACTGTCTTTCCTTCAACTCTGTTGCCGCTGTGAAATATCCTGTGCTATAAACGTAGCATTTTCTCTCTCTCAACAGTAACATATATCAACTACCTCTGTGTCTGTACAGTTAACGTAACTATCACTGTAAGAATATAGAACCGTGAAAATATATCAATCACAAATACACAAAATGCATACAATATGAATGTACCGACAGAACTTCAGTGTTTCCATTCTATTCTATGTAAAGATAATTCCAGAGTCCTGTCGCTTTGTTCCGAGAATTTGTACATAGAAGCGTATCTGTCTGACATGTATCCGGTTAGAACAGGACACCACAGAACCCACAGTCTATACACAATATAAGCTTTGAGTGTTTGAACGTAATTAATAATGGTTATTGCTGCTATACCATCTGTGCCCGATTCTCCTGTGTGTGTGAACGTGTGTATAATATTTGTTACAGAGAGACATAACCTGCTCTGCTTTATGTCTACAATGTGTATACATTCAAATGTAGGTCTGATCACACACATACAGTATATAAAAACACAACAGCCATAAAGCAATGTGCTATATATTAATATAAATAAAGTGAAATGTCTTATTTTTGAGATAGATTTGTGATGATTTGGTAATTTTGAAACATTTACACACACTTGCAAACAGTTACTCAGAGAATCTCACAACCTGTGAGATTCATTTTCATTCATACAATCTCATATTTCACCCCAAAAGACAAAAAGGAAAATGTCCAATGTAATGTGTATATGTAGCCTACTACTTTTCTGGTGAAATGTGTCCTGATATTGAGGCAATCTATTGTGATAATATGGTCTATAGCTGGACATGTAACATGTTTTAAGAAGACTTTGACCTAGGAGTAACATGTTAATATAATGGCATAGTAATATTTCAGTACATATTAAAGTACTATTCTTCTAATACCATCACTGTAAAATGCAGCAGAACTTTTCTGTAGGGAATGGACTAATGTGCTTTAGTCTTTGTTATATTCCCAATTCATCCTCCCTATTTTGCATTTTACCCCTCCCTCTCTTTCCCTGCTGTTTAACGGTAATGAAAGACAAACATTGTGATAATTATCACCTGGGTCTGGGAGTCTTAGGCAGAGGGCCGCCAGCACCGTAATGATGTGAGAAATAATATTATCCCTCTCCCTCCTCTCGCTTGACTGCTGCTGAGTCAGACTCGCACACACACACACACACACACACACAGCTAATAATGCCACCTGCCCAGCGCCTGTGGAACAGCACAGACCTGCCTTACCTCACCTGATATCTCCTGTTTGCTGATTCACTGATCCTTGTTTTCTCTAGGCTTTCAACAGGAGTGATACAGCATGAAGTGATACAAAATGAAGTCTGTTTCCATTACCATTTTTGTAAATATTTTTCTAATCTATTTTATTATCATTATTATGATGAAGATGATTATTATATATTACATATTTATAATTATTATTATTATTATTATTATAACAAAACCAGTTTCTTTAAATTGTTTGAAAATTGACTAAATCCTAAAAATAAGTTTCATTTTCTAACTTTTACATAGGCCTATTTAATTTGGGAATTAAATATTATGTATATTAAATACAATAAATAAATAATGTTCATGTAAAAATGAAGCGTGATTTATGACTGGGACTTGTTTGTATATTTATGTTCAATTTCTTTTCATTTTTAAAAACCTTTATTATTATTATTAGTACGTATTATATGTCACATGACTATATTACATTTTATAACCAAAGTCCTGGAATAGGCTTTGTTTTCTTTCCCTCTTTCTATTGGCTGTATAAATTTTACAAAGCAGAGGAGAGACAGATTTGGATCTTCTGGACAGTTTAATGAGACTATTTCTCTCTCTTTTTTTAAAACAAAAATATTATAGTTTGTAAACAGGGTTTTTATTGGACTGTCTTGTAAAGGTCAGATTCATGTTGAGCGGCAGAGGCGCTTTTATTCACTGTTTGGTCCCCTCATCAATTCTCATATTGGATTTTGCATTAATATAGAGCCAGACATCTGATTCATGTGACATTATAAAAACAGAACATCCTTCACTGTATCTGCGGCAAGTTCTCATAAATATTTCACAGCATGTTTGATGACTACTTGATGCAGTGAGGTAATGTGTGTGTGTGTGTGTGTGTGTGTGTGTGTGTGTGTGTGTGTGTGTGTGTGTGTGTGTGTGTGTGTGTGTGTGTGTGGCTGCTTCAGTCTGTGTGTATAGGATGCTTATCGTTTCAAGTGTGTGTGCATGGGCGTAGAATAGCCGTATCCCCAAGGCCCCAGCAAAAAGGTCTTTTTTTCAGGCAAATGTGTTCACGTTGAGGTTTTCATAGGCCAGTGTGAATAAATCTAGATTTAATCAAAAAGACAAGATAGTATATGCTTTACCTGACGTCTCATTCTTATCTAAAACAATTCGATGTGAACACTTAGCACTAAACACTCACGTGTAGGAGAGTAATGTATTTTCTATTTATACTGGACGCCAGAGGGCGCCCTCGCGCAAAAAGTAATGACGTCACTTTGTAGTACAACTCGGAAGCTAGCGGCGCATGGGTTCCCTCGACCGAAAAGCTATGTATTCCCCCCATAGACTTTTGGAAAATCGCAAAAAATAAGATCTGAGTTTAACAAAGAGTTGCGACCCTTACAAGTTTTGTCTATCAAGATAACCTTCTACAAGGTGAAGCATAGCATAAAGTTTTTTTAAAAACACAAGCAGACACAATAAAGTTTAAAAAAAACCACATGCAGGTTACAACTGTGTGTTCTATGTCATAGATAAAAACGTGAAAATATCTAGAGGCTTTGTTCACCACAGACCTCATTTCAGGCGATTTAGCAAAAACCCATTGAAAAGTCCCATAGACTTTAGAGCGAGGGATGGGGAACCGCCAGTGCTAAAATGCTAACTCACTTCCGCGTTTTGGCCTACAGAGTGACGTCGTAACTTCGGCACTCTATGGTCATTACACTTGTGACGTCCCAGAAAACTGCTGTGTTTATTTTTCTTCAGTTGCAGTCTAAGGCGATGAGTTTTGAATGTTATACGCTTTAATTGTTGAAATTGAAAATAAAATGTATTGTAAACTAAACAAATCGACGGTTCATTGTTGGCAAAATGATCATGAAAGCCTTAGCCTATGTGGTAAACAGTCATGCTTAGGCCTTCTTTGCTATTCTATAAATATAGGCCTAATAAGTTGCATTGTAATATGCCATAATGTATGAATTTCAGGGGTTATTTCTTTCGTGTAACGGAATTTTTTCAGGGGTCATTTTCTCCACTTTCATCGCTTCCTTATTTCCAAATCAGAAAGTTGGCAACCCTACTTGTAGTACATAAACCAATCATCAACTGTCATAAGGAAAATATAAGAAAAGAAAAAAACCTTTTAGACATTACACTTGACATGTCTACCCCACTTCACTTCTGAAATAGTGTTATGTGTGTTTGAGTGGGATTTGTATAGGGTGTGTGTAGACTGTGTTTGAGGCTGATGCTGGCCTACCTGTCTGTCAGGGCTCACAGCCAGGACTAAATTTAGCAGCCCGCCTGCAAGATTATGAAAAAACTGGAGAGGGAGAATCAGAGAGTGACTCATCCATCCAGAAGATGGAATACATTTCTGTGCTACTTTCTGACTTTCTCTCCCTCCCTTCCTCCCTCTCTTCTTAAAATGCATTAAATGATATTTTTCAGGGCCGCCCACTTCCTCTGCCAGGTTCACCTCTTTTTTCATCTCCAGCTAAAAACACACAGTCCCGTGTTTTTTCCCCTGCTCTCACGTGTGTGAGTGTGTTGCTGCCCAAAGTGGCACTAATGATAAAACATCAGTCATGTTTTCTTTGTGTCTCTTTGTTGAAGCAGCTGTGTTCTAGCAGGTCTGGATGCTATCTGGACAACATGAATATGTGTGCGTTGTGATGTTATCAGGCAGAGACGACAACATTGGCTGAGTGCTACCTATGTCGGCCTACCAGTGTGTGTGTGTGTATGTGAGAGAAAAATGTAAACCTTCATGTTTAAGTCAATAAAAGTGTTTTCTAATGTGTTTTTATGAGCATTTCTCCTCTGGGGAAACACTGATGCTATTGAACCCTGTCTCAAATGGGCTGGAAAGAGCTGTGTCATCGATCTGAGTGCAAAAAGCTCAAAATAATGAAGATCTTGAGATGAGTTATGGGGTTTGCTGAATTCAAAGGGAGTTCGGCTAATCAGCACAAAGAGATAAGGAGCACAAACGGCTCTTATGCTGAGAGGACATCAAACAGTTTACATGCTGCTTCATGTTGAATTCAGGAGAATATGTATGTGTTTGTGTGTCAAAGGTTTCCTAGACCACATTGTTCACATAATGAGAGTAAAATCTAAAATTATTTGGAAATAAGACAAAGCTTGAATGGATTAGGAAACATCATAAAATAAAATGATGCTGTGTGAGGATGTTATGGGTTATTGGATAGAAAGTATCCCAACAATGAACACAATTGTAGCCTAAAATTGTTTTGCTATTTGAAAGGATCACAATCTTTTCAAAACCACCCTATACATTGTCATTTGGCTTGCTAATGTACATAATTAGTCAGTTTTAGTCAGTGTGCATAGTTTTTACCTCAAAAAATCATATTCACCTCAAAATAATTAACTGCATGGCAATTCGACAACATAGCAAGTGCAGTTTTTTATATTCTTTTGGCGACATCTGCTGGTGTTGTAGTGGTATGAAATGTTACTGTTAATATTTTTTTCTGATAAAAATATACATAATCAAGAATATTCGACATAAAACGCACAGGTTATTATTTTACAACAAAAGACCAACATTAAAAAGAAAATAAAAAATCCCTACTTAAATAAAGATAACAGATTAAAATAATTGGATAGGCTAACCCCCTCCAAAAATGTAATTAAATTCCACTGCTCCAAAACTATAGCTTAAATATGTTTTTTTTTAAATCTTGCATTAATTATTAAAATCATAAACAGAGATCACCAATGTTTGGGAATATTGCAAACACTAATTGATAGATTCATGAATTAAATAAATAAATAATGAAGTAAAAAAATACAATTTAAAAAAATACAATGACTTATTACATAAAATTAGAAACTAAACAAATATTGCAATACTTGCTGCTCATAACAAAATTGGTCATTTTGCGTCACAGATCACGCTTTCGGAAAGCGGCAGTGAGCGTGCGCGTTCGTGGACGTGGCAGTGACGTGACGCCTACCGGAAGCGGTCAGGACTGGAAGTGAAACCCCGACCTAACAAACATCGACAAGCCGGGAATATTGTAAAAAAAACGACGAAATGGCACAATAACCGTGAGTAAACGACTCTAAATGACGCCAGTAATGTGTTAGCTAGTGATTTAGGTTCATTTTTTAGCTATTGCGGTTTAAATTAAGACAGAAATTTGTCGAGTTTTTGGTCAATTAGCGCACACAGAACTGCGTACTACTGGACTGAAGACGATGTCAGTCTCACAATACATGTAAACAAGCATGTAAACACCTTTACATATATTTTAAACATTGAAGTAGTTGTTTGTTATAGATCTTCTCGGATAATGAGTTGTCACATTGATTTGTGCTATTCCACGTCTGCCTGTGGAGCCAGAATATTCTAGGTGGCCTAATGCGATAACGTGAGTTAAGTTTACCTCTCTGCTCAGCTGACTGATAGGCGGGTTATTTGTAGACATTAACTAAAGTGGTTTTCTTTATTAATATCGTAAAGAAGGGCAAGCTGAGGAGATCTTATATCTGTCAACTATTTCTGGATGTAGAAGTGAAAGACAACACTGTTTACCTACTGTATACCTCTTAAAACGCGAAGACAATATATACCCAGAGAATGACATTTGCCTGAAGTGTTGCTTTGATACAACTATACATCTCATGTAACACTTTAAGATCTTATCTTATTGCAGTTATTATTACTATATATTAATATATATATGGTTTCGATACAATATTCAGGAACAAGTAAATGGAGAGTCTCTTCTATGATACAAAAACTAAATGAAAGGATAGGATCACAATCTTGTATCGAAAGCATCCTGAGGCAATGTAATATTTTTTTGTGCCATTTGGCTAGGTAATGTTTTTATACACACAGTTTTAAGCAATGCATTTGAGAAGTTCTTTTAATTGTTTTCAATTATATTCAGCTCAAAATTATTAATTCTTTGAATAAATTCTACATATTAAATTGCAGGGGAACTGACTTCACATATCCATTAAAAGATCAACTTGACACCAAGTGGTTAAAAAGGTGATATTAGTTCTATGAAGTGCTTGTTGTGCATCATATTGTTACCATTCGGTTTATTTTGTTACTTATCACACCAAACACAATATTACTCATACTCTCAAGTGTGCAAATACTTTCTAGAACACTGTAGTTTCTTCTCAGCAACAACAACCAAAGTTCAGGTGATTGATTGAATCGTTCTGTGATCCTCAGATGATGTGCGGAGTCGCTGAAGAACAGTCAGCTCAGCCAAGCTCTTAGTAACTTCTGGAGTCTGAGTTGTTTGCTTTGGCACCATAAAGACGCCAGTGGAGTTTCACAGCAGCCGGATCACTTTAGACTCACTGTCACACGTACACATCCTGATCACGTTGAGGAGAAAAGCTTCTGCGGCATTATCATGACGTGTCGGGACCGCACACTTGAGTTCCAGTCGGCTTGTAAGTCACTGCAGGGGAGACAGTTACAGGTATGACAGTTACTACAGCTACAGTGTGGATAATGTGGTTTTCACAGATGCTTAAAACCATGTCGCCTGTTACACATCATCTTATCTTACAGTATACTTTATTTGAACATTTTAAAGGGATGGTCAACCTAAAATAAAAACATTCTGTCATCATTTACTGAACTTTTTTACGAAACAGAAATGCTTGGCAGAATGTGAGCTGCTCTTTACTATACATGTAGGCCTGGTTTCACAGACCCGCATGATTTGATTAAGCCAGGACTAGGCCTTAGTTAAATGAGGACATCTAAGTAGCTTTTATAAATGTGCCTTAGCGAAAAACATTACTGGTGTGCGTCTTGAGATCATAAAACATTGGCAATGACATTTTCAGAGCATGTTATTGCATTTAAAATGGCTTAAACATGGATTTGAGTCAGGGCTAGACTTAAGGCTTGTCTTTGAATCTGGGCACAAAAGTAAATGGTGACTTAAAGGATACTCCACTTTTTTTTGGAAATAGGCTCATTTTACAACTCCCCCAGAGTTAAACAGTTTACCATTTTCAAATCCATTCAGCCGGTTTTCTGATATTTAGAAGAATAACAGTAACCAGACAGTTCTGGTCCCATTGACTTCCATATAGAAGAATATCAGTAACCAGACAGTTTCTGGTCCCATTGACTTCCGTATACTATGAATGGGATTTCTGGTCCCAATGACTTCCATATTTAGAAGAATATCAGTAACCAGACACTTTCTGGTCCCATTGACTTTCATAGTAGGAAAAAATAATATACTATGGAAGTCAATGGGACCAGAAACTGTCTGGTTACTGATATTCTTCTAAATTTCAGAAAATCAGCTGAATGGATTCGAAAACGGTAAAACCAAATTGTTTAACTTGTAAAATGAGCCTACTTCCAAAAGAAGTGGAGTATGCCTTTAAGCTGCAAGTTTCAATAAAGACACTATGCAATGCAAGCCATATAAAAGCAATATAAATCACCATCCACTTTTCTTGAATTGGAAGCAGAAGCTTGGACTTCTACCTAAGCTCTCCTTTTGTGCTTCATGGAAGTAATAAATTGTCGTTGTTGTTTGGCTGTTCTTTTAAATCATATCCAACTTTTGCTTATTGGCAAAAATGTATTTCCCACTTATTAATGTTTTCACATGTACCAAGAGTTCTTGTTCTGTTTTTTTCAGAATGGGACTCACGCTAAACCTGCCATTAATGCCCTTAAACAGCGCAGTGACTTCACTCTCATGGCCAAGTAAGAGTTCAGATCCATGTTTCTCTTTGATTTGCCCAGTGTGTATTCGCTTCAGAGCAACTCTGCCTTGTACTGTTTCCTCAAATCTCAAATCTTGTTTTGTTTCTCTGTAACAGGAGAATTGGGAAAGACTTGAGCAACACATTTGCCAAGCTTGAAAAGCTTACAATTTGTAAGTAACATGCCAGTAACACTAAATAGATTTAGGAACACCATATAGAAGACTGCTCTTATTTTCTTTTTAGACTCTTGTTGGTGGTAAAAGAATGTGTATTTAATATTTCTGATGCTTGACATTTCCCTAGTTTATAGTATCCTAGTATAATGCAATTGACTTGGAGTTAAAATACACTGCTGTTCGAAAAGTATGGGGTTGGTAAGATTTTTAAAATGTTTTTATGCTCAACAGCAAGGCTGCATTTATTTGATTTAAAAAAGAAAACAGCAATATTGTGAAATGTTATTAAAAAAATGACGATAATTGTTTTCTATTTTTAATATGTTTTAATATATAATGTATTCCTATGATGTCAAAGCTGAATTTTCAGCATCATTACGCCAGTCTTCAGTGTCACACGATCCTCCAGAAATCATTCTAATATGATGATTTGATGCTCAAGAAACATTTTCTACTATTGCTTAATATTTTTGTTTCTTGAGGATTCTTGAAATAAAAATATTTTGTACTATTATTGTAAATGTCTTTATGGTCACCTTTGATTCATTTAATGCATCCTTGCTGAATAAGTATTAATTATATTTTATAAAGACTTACTGATCCCAAACTTTTGAATAGTTTGTGTTTCATTTTTGATTAAGATTATTGTCTGTAATTAAATTTTTCTGCACAAGCTAAGTTACATTACATGTGGTTTAAACTGATGTTGCTGTAACTGTTAGAGACTGTTTTAATTTTTTTAGTTTAATTCTCCCCTCACTCCTAGTGGCCAAAAGGAAGTCTTTGTTCGATGATAAAGCAGTGGAGATTGAGGAGTTGACGTACATCATTAAACAGGTTAGTGGCGTCCTTCTCCCTATCAATCATATGAAAACATATTGATATGAATCTCAGTACTTGTTTATTTCACTTAGTTTGCATTGATGTTGAAGTTGCCTGTAGGACTGTTGATATCTGTGTTTATGAGAATCCTCCAGCTAACTTCCATAATGTGAAAGATCAAACGTCTTGCAGTGATCTGATATGCTGTCTGTCTCTCATCAGGACATCACCAGTCTGAATAAGCAGATAGCGCAGCTGCAAGACCTTGTGCGATCCCGCAGTGGGCAAAATGGCCGCCACATCCAGACACATTCCAACACAATTGTTGTCTCCCTGCAGGTACAGTCTTATATCTGAAATTCCTTCAGTGCACAAATATTTGAGACTCTCAAGGAAGTCACCCATATCTCTAGCTGTAGACAGTGATCTTATTTGGATTGACATATAAAACTACTTAAATAGCCGCCACACCTTTCATTTTCTTATCTGTTAATGTTTGTGTTGCAGTCCAAGCTGGCATCAATGTCAAATGATTTCAAGTCAGTCCTGGAAGTGAGAACAGAGGTGAGTTGTCTTTTGCTTTATGACAAGTGCTGCACTTTTATAATGTCACCAGTTCTGTGTCAAGCAGTTGTTCTGCTTTTAAATATCAGCTCTTTAGTAAGAAAAAATACACAAAGTGTGTTTACTGTGGATCATGATCCTGTGAAACCATTTGCTGTGTAGCAAAGGTTGAGATGTTTCCCAAATAAAAACATTTGTAATGAGTGCATATTATAATATAACTGATTTGTGTCTATCTTGTTGTGTGTTTAGAATCTGAAGCATCAGCGCAGCAGAAGAGAGCATTTCTCCCAAGCTCCTGTCACAGCCTCTCCTCTGCTCACCAATAACTTCAGTACGTCACCCCTTTAAAATGTCATGCTATTACAGTTTGTTCTCAACTAATATTAGTATAATATTAGAAATATTTTCTATATGGTAAAATAATCATAACTAATTATGAAGTAACACACAATGATAGTATGATAAAGACAATGACCAAACATTTTAAACAAATAAAAACGTCCTTATATTTGAGCTTCTCTTTTGTGCTATTTTTGTAATAACATTCCACACTTTTATTAAAATTTATTATTTGTTATATTTTATATTCTGTAATGTTAATGTTTTATATATAGTTTATAATATAACATTATTGCTGATAATATTT
>JAOTRC010000005.1:24695765-24707880 GCA_027497675.1 Cyprinella lutrensis
AAACCAGATCAAAATATTTGTTGTCTCTCGCCATTGACTACCATTCAATATTTTTCCGAAGTTAGGTCCCATGGTGGCCGACCGGAAGGGGAGGGACTTAGGCTCTCTATATAGTTGTATTGAGGATTTAGGAAGTGGCATGTCTCTATATAAATAGTCTCAGAGTCAGTTAAGTCTTTCCGGTCGACTACTATCATGACAACAGCTTGAAGACACTCTTGCCAATCAAGTTAAACTTAGTTAAAAATGGTCAACATCCAGTTAAATACCTTAGAAATATAAAGCTTCTACCACCCCCGTGTGTACTGAGGTTTTCCACAGTAATGCAAGAATGCATGATAAGTAAACTTACGCAATGCAACGGCCAAGCGTTCCTGTCTGTTGTTCGCTGAGAATATTGGGTTGGCTTGCTTGGTTTGAACAGAGATCTATCAACTGTGTTTTTCTTTTAAGCGTCTGGCAGCTTTGCTGAACCTTCTTTTGCTCCAGCCTGATCCAGCTGCAGCCCCAAGGACCCATATGGCTTTACTAACCCTGAGCGCTAGTGGTCATGTCGGCTGAACAACATTCCAAAGGCCATAAACTGATATAAATTTCTTCCTACAAACCAGAGCAGAGGCTTTCAGACCCTGGACACCCGACAGGGTGAATGGAAGTTCAAGCTGGCAGTCGCTGCTTTCAATGAACACGTGTGCCGACATGATCCAGTGCTGGTTATATCAGTCACAGTGGTTTCTGTTCGTCATGCTATAACCTTCTACACTGAGCTGAAGTATAGTGCATGGGCTATTCCTTAAATAATAATATTTTGCATTACAACTGCATGGTTAAAATGTTTCCTCCTTCTTGTTTAAATCACTATTGCATCCGTAACAGTTATGTGCTTTCTGTGTAGAACTCTATAGGCCCTATCTTGCACCTGGCGCAAATGCATTACAAATACACTGACGCATTCACGCACAAAGCGTGCTTTTCCCTCCACAAACGCACGTCGGTAAATATGGTAAACTAGGGAATGAAATTGCGCTCCATGGGCAGGTTGGTACAAAAAGGAGGCGTGTCTCGGCGCAAACATTCCAAAAAAAAAAAAAAAACTGATCTAAGGCAGTGGCGAGTTGCGAGTTATTCGAAATGCTATTTTAAGGGCGCGTGCTTGGCCAGCGGGTGCACGACGGCATACATTTTGATTCTTTCATCAACACAGATGCAGCTGTTTTTATTTTTGCAAATCATAAATTATAACAAGGAAACATATTAACACATGAGGGAAATCATTGTGGTGTCCACGAAGATGTAAAAAAAAATATAGGGCAAAATCTAATGTAGGCTTGCACATTTACCCAAAATTTTCAGACTAATTGTAGTAATGACGGATCATACCTGTTTCCAATGCTGATTTGGGTGGGTTTCTCTGTCTTTCACTGCCCTCGGTCTCCTCGGCTGTGAACCGCTCCTGGTAAATCCGCCTTAATAATAACAACAATCCGCCATGCAACGTGCGCACCGGCTCTCAAAGAGTATGTTAGATGACGCTCTGATTGGTTTATTTCACGTTACTCCCAAACCACACCTATGAATAATGCATAGACATATACACTAGACGTCACTTTGGGATTCTAAGCATGCGTCAAAGCTGCCGCCATCTTGGAACAGGAGTGTTGTCATAAGAAGTAATTGATGGTGGCGGACTTTTGTCCTGTGTATGATGTTCACACGAATGAAATCTGAACTAGGAAGATTTTTTTTTCCTGTAATCAATGATAAATACATATCTGACCAGTGAAACGAACCACAAAACAAGAAAATCGCATTCATGATGATTTTATTTCCGTTAGACCTTTGTTTACATTGACGCTGATGCATTAAAGTGGAGGGGCTCCCCTGTTCCAAGATGGCGGTTCTATTGACGCATTCGTGTACTGCCGTAGCTATATTTTATTGTTTATTGTTCTAATAAAACCAGCACTGTGTCATCCTTAAAGGATAGTTCACCCCCAAATGAAAACTGTCACCATTTACTCTCCTTGATTTTGTACTATAAAATCAAAATGAGACATTTAGTAAAAAAACACTTCACAATATTTGAAATATTTATAACCAAACGAACAGGTTCACTAAAAAAAAAAAAAAAAACTGGCTCAAAAATGATAAGTTCACTGATTTGGTTCAATTTGAACTGCTCAAGATCTACTTCTACAAAAATATAACAAATAAGAAGAAAAAAACATTACAGAAATGTTATTTTTGTGTTGACTATCCCTTTAAAGTAGCCTTTCAAATGCTTTAGATCACTGCAAAGCCATGCATTTTTTTCCGATGATTAATGAATAAGAGCAGCTTTGAATAATCTCCATTAACTCTTAGAGGTGGCCTGTGTTTACACTGCAAGCCTAGCAGACATCAGGTTTCCCAATGTATGTGTCTGACTGACACAATGATGATGAGGAAACCTGTTGTGTGCTCTTGCTGAGAGGACACACGCAGCCGGGATTGGGACTGGAGCCAGTGTGTCTGAGACACTGCGACTTCACTTCTCTCTAACAGGCCTACAGCACTGAATCTCCTCTCCAGGGCTTGTTAAATCTTTGCTTTTTTTCCATGAAAACAACAGATTTGTAGGTTGCAGTGAAGTATGCAGGATTCAGGATGGCTTAATTCCATCATGGTTTGTTTGTTTATACTTTTATTGTCCGCCTTAGGGGAAACTATATTTGCAGCAGAAGGTGACAGACAGATAATACATAATACAATATATAATTGCACAAATCATAGTTCATATCAAAGCAATTGACCAATGAAAAGTTCACTAAAGGGATCGTTCACTTTGAAATTAATTTTCGGTATGTTTTAGCTTACCTAGTTAAACTTCAGAAGACTGTGTTTATGATCTCCAGGCACTATCACAGTATGGATATCTTCACCTATTATGACCTGCTGTCTCTAAACGGGACCAAAGTGGCAGACGGACATAAAGCGAGCTTCTGCCTGGAGGACACAGAGTGCCATGAAGGTAAAACAGAGGTCAAAGGACAACCGCCTGTTGCGTGTCTTAGGCCATCAGTGTGTACTTACATTTACGAGTCATTAAATAATGTTCAATTTGGACTTCTCTGTGCATGCTCTTTGAGGTGGTGACCATAGACCTCCATTATATGTCTGACACATAAGAACGGTTTGACCTAAATATATCAAAATTGAAAAAACTATAGAAACAAAGGACACCTACATCTTGGATGCCATTGAGACAAGCTAAAACATATCAAAAATTAATTTCAAAGTGAACTATCCCTTTAAAGTGTTCTCCGGCTTGGAATATCGACTTGTCTCCACCCTTGTTGCAGGTGTTTCAAAACACTATGAATGTGCAAACTTCGGTGAGCAGGGCATCACAGTGGGCTGCTGGGACCTGTACAGACATGATATCGACTGCCAGTGGATTGACATCACGGATGTTAAACCAGGAAACTACATACTACAGGTAGCCTATTCACTTGTAATAGTCACAGCAAGAGAAACCACCTCGGTAGTTTGTTAAAAATGTGTTTCAATCAGCTAGATACAGCAGAGAGCAGTTACATGAGCAGACTTTGGTCCCGTAGGACCCCATTGCTAGGGCTTTCGGCAGGTCAATAGTTGTTGTGGTGCTGCCCTCTAGTGGTGGAGTTTATCAGATCTCGTGCAGTTCACCAAGATGTCCAGGAATGCGAGGGTTATTAGAGTAATAGGATTTGGTTTGATTAATGATTGCTTAAATACACAGAGGGAGGGTGGAGGAAGGATTTTACCGGAAAAGAGCCTCCCGGATTAGGATTAACTAACAAAAAGCCCAGAATACAGTCTTATTAAAGATCTTGTTATCACATATGGACACACTTTGCTGATAATGCTGTTAGCTTGATTACAATTACACAACCATTATATTTTTCTCGTTGTCAGGTCGTTATAAACCCCAACTTTGAGGTAGCTGAGAGTGACTTCACCAACAACGCAATGCGATGCAACTGCAAATACGATGGCAACCGTGTCTGGTTGCATAAATGTCATCTTGGTGAGCACTGGGTCCTTCAGACCTGTCTGATTCTATTAAACGTGATTTGAAGGGAATGCAATTGCATGCTAACTTAAAAAAAATATTGAAATGTAAACGTAATTTGCATTATTTGTGTTTCCAGGTGATTCATTCAGTGAAGAGGCTGAGAAAGAATTCGAGCATTATCCTGGGCAGCTCAACAACAAGATCTCGTAATTTTTTTTTTGTGAACAAACCCAGTGACCTGCAATGACCACGTGACTCAGGACAAAGGGAAATTTTAATCACTTAACGTTACTATTTATTCTCGTTTGAATCCATTGTTACTGTGGTCGAATCACATGTTGTCGAGCTGATCTTATATTAGGTCATCAGAAATGATCATATAGCCAAAGGCCTGAGACAGAACAGAGCTGTGATGGTGGCCTGGGCTTATGTCAGTGCGAATAAGCGGTTGAGCAGTGGCTATTCACTTCCTCTTGTGTGAACGCTGAACCTCTCAGAGCAGACGTCAGCCATTCACGTGATACATCGGCTTTGTGTTTATAACATGCATCAGGGAATTATAAAGACTGATTGCTGACTGAGAACTTCAATGTGCATTTATTTTGAACTCACGCAGGTTTTGTCTCACGTATCTGTATATTTCTGAAATGTCCAAAATCATGTTTTTAAAATACATTCTTATCTGCACTTTGAAAACCTTGTTGCCATATGGAATATTCAAGCTCACATTCAGATTGAAAAAAATTGGCTATGGACTAGAAATTTAGACTCCATTCCGAACCACGAAATCACTTTAGAGTTGTCACAAGTTAATCAGGATTTTAAACGGGCATTCAGTTAAACTACTTGTAACCACTAGCTTTAAAGGGATACTCCACTTTTTTTGGAAATAAGCTCATTTTACAACTCCACCAGAGTTAAACAGTTGAGTTTTACTGTTTTCGAATCCATTCAGCTGATATTTCAGATATTTAGAATCTATAACCAGACAGTTTCTGGTCCCATTGACTACCATAGTATATACGTTTTCCTACTATGGAAGTCAGTGAGACCAGAAACGGTCCGGTTACAGATATTCTTCTAAATATCGGAAAATATTAATGCATTTGAAAACGGTAAAACACAAATGTTTAACTTGTAAAATGAGCCTATTTCCAAAAAAAAAAAAAAAGTATCCCTTTAAGGTTTTGGATATAGAAGAACTGCAAAGGTTGTAAGACCAGACCATTTCAGAGATCAATTAAACTTCGAATTTAATACCTTTTAAACCTGAAAGACACCCCTCGTCAAGGACAGAAAAACACTAGTAAACCAGTAAAGTTCTTGCATTTGTTTTATTGACATTTACATGAAGAGGAACTGAAGGTTTTAAGTGACAGGAAAATACAGTAAGAAAAAATATAAACGGGTGACAAGTTTAGAAAAAGGGGGAAAAAAAATATGAAACATGGACCACACAATAACATAATTCAACTTAAGCAAGCTCCTCTTCACCCTCCTCCTCAAACTCCCCTTCCTCCTCAGCGGTGGCATCCTGATACTGCTGGTACTCGGACACCAGGTCGTTCATGTTGCTCTCCGCCTCGGTGAACTCCATCTCGTCCATGCCCTCTCCCGTGTACCAATGAAGGAAAGCCTTACGCCTGAACATGGCCGTGAACTGCTCGGAGATTCTCTTGAAAAGCTCCTGGATGGCAGTGCTGTTGCCGATGAAGGTGGCGGCCATTTTGAGACCGCGAGGTGGAATGTCGCAGACGGCGGTCTTGACGTTGTTGGGGATCCATTCCACGAAGTAGCTGCTGTTCTTGTTCTGCACGTTGAGCATCTGCTCGTCCACCTCCTTCATGGACATACGGCCACGGAAGACGGCGGCCACGGTGAGATAGCGGCCGTGACGCGGGTCGCAGGCGGCCATCATGTTTTTGGCGTCGAACATCTGCTGGGTGAGTTCGGGAACGGTCAGGGCACGGTACTGCTGGCTGCCTCTGCTGGTCAGTGGAGCAAAGCCTGGCATGAAGAAGTGCAGACGGGGGAAGGGTACCATGTTCACTGCCAGTTTACGGAGATCAGCGTTCAACTGACCGGGGAACCTCAAGCAGGTAGTGACGCCGCTCATGGTGGCAGAGACTAAGTGGTTGAGGTCACCGTAAGTAGGAGTTGTGAGTTTGAGAGTACGGAAGCAGATGTCATAAAGGGCTTCGTTGTCGATGCAGTAGGTCTCGTCTGTGTTTTCCACCAGCTGATGGACAGATAGTGTGGCATTGTAGGGCTCTACCACGGTGTCTGATACTTTAGGAGAGGGCACTACGCTGAAGGTGTTCATGATGCGGTCAGGGTACTCTTCGCGGATTTTGCTAATGAGGAGGGTTCCCATACCAGACCCTGTACCTCCACCCAAGGAGTGAGTCAGCTGGAAGCCCTGAAGACAGTCACAGCTCTCCGCCTCTTTCCGAACCACGTCCAAAACTGAGTCAACCAGCTCAGCTCCTTCGGTATAGTGGCCCTTAGCCCAGTTGTTTCCAGCACCACTCTGGCCTATCAGGTGACAAATGAAAAAGAGTTTAGTTACTTCCACACAAAAGGAAACTAGATCCATATCAGGTGACAATTTGCCATTCAAATTTTGTTCAGAGCAAGTACATGATTATTTTTCTCAATCAGATGTCTCAACTAAACCATTGCTTTCAGGTACAAATTTGTAGTAAAACTATTTTTTTTTTAAGTAATATTTACCAAAAACAAAGTTGTCGGGTCTGAAGATCTGACCAAATGGACCGGACCTCACAGAGTCCATAGTACCAGGCTCCAAATCCACAAGTACAGCACGTGGAACATACTTTCCACCTTTAAAAAAAATAAATAAAGTACAGACTTTTAGGACAAAATGCCATAATACAGCTTTGTCAGGTAAAAATACAAAAGAGATTAATTTGTGCTCACCTGAGGCTTCATTGTAATAAACGTTAATTCGGTCCAGCTGAAGATCACTGTCGCCATGGTAACTGCCTGTTGGGTCAATTCCATGCTCGTCGCTAATGACTTCCCAAAACTGAAATTAGATGGATTCAAAAGATCCGTTATAAACTATTTATTGTTATCATTCAATTTAGTTGGACTGAATACTTATTTAGACCATGACCAAACGAATTGATATTGAATTTGTTAATAGAAGCGATCAAAACACTAATCCAATATTGACTAGCCAGAGCTTTCCGTTACATGGGCTCCACACTTGTAAAATGGAGTTTGCCAAGTCACCGGAGCCATTTTACACCACCCGGGAGCTTAAAGTAACAGAAACGTAGTGCCAGGGCACTAATGACTCGAATTTTAACTTTGGATATTGCACAATGAGAGGAAATTATTCAGATCCTGTCTTTGAATGGGGCCAGGGGGTAGTTGCAACATGATATTAGCGTTCCCGCACTTTTCCGTGAGGTAGATACAAACGGCCACATTACGACACGTGATTCTTCTAAGTGACTCGACTCGTTCGAACGGTTTTTTCAAATCTATTCGTCTACGTCACGACTCCTACATTCGGTTGACACTTTTAGTAGAAGAGAAAAATCTCGAAAGATTCGGCTCTTCCAAATCAACACAAAGAACCGACTCGCTTGCGCATCGGACATTACGCCGGTCAGGCGCGGCCAACACCCTAAAACTAACGCATTGTTTCACCATTAGTTAATTCCAAACGTGAGGATTTCATACATTAAACGCCCTTTTTAAAAAAAAAAAATAAGTAATTTCTCGTCGATTCTTACCCGAGGAATCAAAACGCCTTTTTTTTTAAAAACTTGTTGAGTGTTGAGATAAATCCAGAACCATATTTAAACCAAAATAGCTTTTAAGATTGAACAATAATGATGACAATAATAAAACAATATAACGTTACACGTCTGCAAACTGAAAATACTAAATATTTAAGTTAATAGTAGCGTGACCGATTAAGCGTAACAATGAATGATCCTAAAAGCCGCGAAGATTAACGTTAGCTAGCTTTCCCCCAAAAGCCCAACTGGCAACCTTACTTTACTATATATTACAAATAATACATATATTCGTTTAGTTCTTACCTTGGCACCAATCTGATTGCCGCACTGACCAGCCTGTAAATGCACAATCTCCCTCATTATTGCGTATTTGTTTGCTTAACAACCCAAAATATGACTGAAACAAACAGCTTCAAACTCAAAACTCCTCGGCAATGAGGTCGTTGAATGAGATGTGCTCCTACTTATTCAGTCTGGAGAAATCGCCAACATTTCCATCATTCTCATTGGTTGCTGTGCGCCCTCTCCAGCATTCTCATTGGCTCCTTTAGTGTGCTCATTTTTATGATTGGTTTATCCAGACGGATGCGTCATTATAGGCAGGCTGAATGGCCATTGGCCAGAAGAGCGGTTATAACGGCTCTCGACATTCAAAACGCGTATGTAAACAAATTATATATATAAAAAAGAGTAGGCATATTTTCCAAACTTATTTGCTTAAAGACGACAAATAAAACATAATAGAAGCAGTTTAGACAGTTTAACCCTTCCATTTGTCACCCATGGCCATTACAAGGTGCTAATTAATTTACAAGGCAGAAACAAAGTAATTATAATACTAGTAATAAAAAAAACTCTGATAGGTTTAAAGCTTTTTGAACCTAATTTTGTGTAAATGAAGAAAAATCTGAGAGCATTTAAAAAAAAAATCCTGATGACCAAAAATAGCAGTGAGATCTATGGAAATAATTATTCATCTATCCCAGATAACTTCATGTTTCATTCACAATAATATGCATAAATAAGATAAATACAAGTCTATAAAGTACAAGAGACACAATCACAATAGTCTTTGCAATTCTATATGATCTTTAATGTCTTTAAAAGCTGATATTGCATCAACATGTATCCTTAACCACATAATGAACCTCGGGTTGTTTTAGTTCACCGCCATGTGTTTCTGAACCCTTATTCTCTACCCAAGGACCTTATAAAAAATAATATGAAGTGTGCCAAGGGTCAATGGGTCTCAATACAAATTGTTTACCAAAATAATTGTTTTCTGTTGCAGAGAGAAATAATAAAAAGACATGCATGATTGCCATGCAAGAAGATTTACAAAGGAACAAAAACAAGAAAGGAAAAAAATCCAGTCTTCTCTCTGTATGTTTGGTAAACACATTTATGTTTCATTCTGGGTCAACTCTATAATTTCTTCTTTGTCTATGTGGATTTTGTGTAAAGCAGCGGCCTTTCCTAAACAATTCCTCAGGTGTGTCTTTGTCCAAGGTCATAGATCATCCTCTTTGTTCAGTCCATGTTTTTCAATGTATCGTCTGCGGGTGGGGTGAACAAAAAGTGAAGAATCAGATTATATATATAAGCTGTGACATAGAGGCTTATTTTAACTAGTAGAAGTTCTGAATGGCCGGTAACTTAAACATTTTGTAGCCAAATTGGCCAGTAAGTTAATTTCAAACACTGACTATAACTCAAAATCAAATAGAAACTGGTCATTTCCATTCACTCGAATTCACACAATTTTGAGAGTCAACTTAAAATAAAAAGCAGATGTCACTAAAAATATTAAATTCATTGTGTCATAGACAAAACAAATTAGTGGATTTTACATGATTTATTCAGGTAGATTTCATGAAAAAAAAAAAAAAAAAAATCAAGCCTTAACTATTCAAAAATATCATAAAAACTATTCACAAATATCATCATGGTAAAATTGTTCCCATATTTTTTTACAAAACCTTGTGGACACAGGCAAACAACAGATTTTGAAACATTTATACATCAATTACCTTCTTGCATATTCATATAAGGCTTCTTTTCTCTCCTGTAGGGTCATGTGTCTGTCTATGGGTGATCTCCCGAAAGATTTGGCACCTGGCTGTTGAATAAATAGACATATTATATAAATATCCTGTAAGACAAAAGGCTTCAAAGTCACTATTTATAGGTAAATTCACTAAAATAGGCCATGCAAGAAAAAGGCAATTGTACAGTTTGTAGAAAACTCAAAACACAGAGCTTGTACTTTGAGGTACACTGAAGAATATCGCAAATTTGATTTCTACATTGTACTGAAAATGGTAATGGTATGTAAATGGTCTTGTTGATAGTGATGTACAATCATTTAACAAATCCTACTTTTAAGCTGGTAACTGGTTGAGTCGGTTCACAGAATCGAAACGTTAGTTCTGGGTTGATGGTGCAAGACATATCTGAGGTAACACATACACACGCTCTTTGCGCAGCACCAAATGAGTCAATAAGCTTGGCCAGACAGATTAATAGGGCTTTTCACACTTGAAATAGTTCACCCTAGGTCATTATAAACCCTGGGTAAAAGGAATCCTGAGTTATCTTGCTTCACACTGCTCATAATTTACACAGGGTTAAAAATTCATTCATTTTATCGATATACAGTGCTTAGCATAAGTGAACACACCCATGCTTAAGTTGACTAAAAAAAGGAATACAAAAAATCATCTTTTGGAAATAGATCTTAACGCCTTAATTGAAAAAATGAGGAAAAATCCAACCTTTTTCTCTGTGAATGAATAATGTATTGCAAATGAATGTTCTTCCTTAAAATACAGGGTGCATAAGTCAGGACACCCCTATGAGGCAGGCAGATTTTTATTTTTAAAGGTCAGTAATTTCATGGATCCAGGATAATTTACATCCTGATAAAGTTCCCTTGGCCTTTGGAATTAAAATAGCCCCTCATCATCACATACCCGTCACCATACCAAGAGATTGGCATGGTTTTATTTCAGTTAGCCTACTAGCTGTGTTGATTTGCATGGAGAGATGATCTTATGAAAAGTACCCCATGCCAATCTCTAGGTATGGTGAGGGGTGTGTGTGATGATGTGGGGCTATTTTAATTCCAAAGCAAGCTAACCTTTCACACTAAACCTGAGGTAACATTGTTATTAGCACATTTCTGAAGTCAGTGTCAATGATTGGATGCATCCTCATATTGCAGACAGTACTATCGAGTTAATACTGAATGGACATTTCGAACTATAAAGGTCATCAAACGGTCTCTTCTTCACTCAAATGTCGTGTTTGTCATTATAATCTAGAATCAAGTTGTTATTTGCACTTAGTTTACTATAAATAGCATATATCACTATTTGTACTTAATGTAAATAGCATCGTTTACCTCTCAAACACTGAATTTACTGTGTGACTGTCCGAAGCATGCAGATATGAGTATGTGTGGTTGTAATATGAGGTTGACTTTCATTTAGAACCGATTCCTTAGTTCAACATCATGCTTATTGGCTTATTCAGAGCTAAGCACAATTCGGATGTAGGTCTTGTGTCATCAATTCAGAACTTCAGTTCAATTCTGTGAACCGGCCCGACCGGTTACTCAATTAAACGAACGATTCATTAAAGTATCAAACGTCACTACTTTGGCTAACAAACTGGTTCATTTGCAACTGCATCTATTCAGTTAGTGATGTGAGAGTCGCTGGTACCTTTAAATTGGGTGTGGATGCCATGGTAGACAGGGTAGAGGAAGATGCAGGTTTGGCTGGAGCTGAAGGAGCGCTCGCAGACGCCTCCGAGCTGAACTGGTCAGCATGCTCCAGCAGGTTGGTTATGGTTGTGTCCACACAGTTGGTCTGTACTGTACAGGGATGAAAGAAAGGGATTACTTAAAGGGATAGCTCACCAAAAACAAAAAGTACTGTTAATTTACTCACCCTCAGGCTATCCAAGATTTAGGTGCCTTGTTTTTCTTCAGTAGAAGAGTCATTTTAATTTTAGCTGAAACCATGGTCCTTGTTGGTTCATATAAATGCAAGTCAATGGCTACAGTCACATTGAGAGTCAAAAAACATACAGGCCAAACAAAATTAATACCCAGCTCATAATGTTACATTAACGGTCTTGACGGGATAGTTCACTTTGAATTTAATTTTTGGTGTTTTAGCTTACCTCAATGGCATCCGAGATGTAAGTGTCTTTGTTTCCCGAGTATTTTCAATTTTGATATTTTTAGGTCAAACCGTTCTTGTCTGTCAGTCATATAATGGAGGTCTATGGTCACCAC
>JAOTRC010000005.1:24796391-24807267 GCA_027497675.1 Cyprinella lutrensis
TCTATCTATCTATCTATCTATCTATCTATCTATCTATCTATCTATCTATCTATCTATCTATCTATCTATCTATTATGTTTATCGTGCTTTATGTTTATCGTGCTTTCAGAGAACCATATGTGTGATTAATGTCTTTGTCAATAAGTAAACTATAATGCCCATATTAAACTTTGATTTCAGGTTAAATGCACATATATGCCTATGGCACAAATTAACCAATATGGTGTCAATCACAGTTAAATGGGAATTTCCTAACATTTCAACATTTTCATTAAAAACAAACCCAACAAAAAAAAAACGAAATAGGGGGTCTTCCTCAATTACTAGTAATCTGTAATCTACGAAGACATACAACTTGATTTAAACTATTAAATACAAGGCACCTTGTATATATGTGTAATATATAATATGCCGAAAACAATTCATGTCTTTGCAAACACGATAATTCCAGTGAAAGATCACATGAGGACAAGTAATTTAATTAATTAATACATCAATATACACGCAAATAAATATATTTTAGTAAGTCATATTTTCGTTTGTTTACGACCTGTGCCATGATCAATAAATTTACTGCCAGAAATGTCCAGAAATGGTATAATAAAGTAGGCTATACAATAATGAGAAAACAAGAGGGGGAAAAAAGTCACCCGTTTTACAATTGTTTTTTTTTTATTTTATTTAGAAACACTGCATACGAGATTATTGACATAATTATATATTGCCTAAATTAGTTACATCGAATAGATTGAAAACCTCAAGTTAAAATATTTTTACTCAATTAATATAAACATACAAATTCCAATAATACATAATGTTAAGTAAAAGAAAATGCTAATTGCAAATATATAACAAACGCATGCGTACAAAAATAAATCTAAACAATGCCACCATGCGATTTAATATTTTTTCTCTTATCTAATTCATTCAAAAACAATATCAATAAACTAAAATAATAACGCTCGAATTAAGCATCCAAAAAAGCAAACAAAATGATTTTTCTCCCTTTACCATCCCTATTTCTCCTAAACGCTCTCTGCGCGCAAAATTCATATCGACAAAGTGAATAAAACAATTCATTATTCTAACACTTTATCTGTTCCAGGTCACACAAGACCTTGCGATGTTATCCCGTCTCCCCTGCCCTCACACCTCTCATTTAGCCCACATTACCAGATGACGTATCGGAGATCCCGGTGCGCTCTTTTGGCGGTCCGTCCAGTTGAAGCCGTCTGATCGGGCAAGCAGGCGCCAGGTTCTCCCGGGGGAGAGAGACAGTCAAGGACTGCAGCTCGAGATGCAGAATAACGTAATTCAATCTGCTCTGAATTCAACCTAATTACAGCAGAAAGCACAACAGTCATGGGAGGGATGGAGAATGGTGCAATGGATGCGAATCCTCTCTTTGACAGGCTCATCGGCGCGCGCGCGCACACACACACACACACTCACTCACACACACACACATGCATTTGAGGGGCACGAGGCCAAAATGCACACGAGGAAATGCTGAAGGTAAAAGGATGTACTGACACTAGATCAGCCAAAGCTGTTGCGCCATATCTCTGCTGAAACACACCAGGCTAAAGTCTCTTTTTAGATTAAGAAGATTAAAGAGAATAATAAAAAAAAACTATATAGGCCTATTCTAATTATAAGCCTGTAATAGCACATATTTATAATGTATTAAGTTATACTTATTTTAAGGTGTCTTTGATTAACTTAGATTTGATTATATAAAATAACTATACAAGTTTAGGATTAGGGTTTGGGGTTAGTTGCATGATGCGTCAACCCGTTCACTAAATGCGTCTCTATAGCACGCAGTGTGTTTATCACGCAATTTATACGCAGAAATTAGTTTTAACGTGCATACGCATGGGTTATTAGTAGTGAGGGTACGTGTGTATTATACGTTTGGGTAGAATTAGTGGTGTGGGGTGCGTGTATATTACACGCAAATGAACTGTAACATGTAATAATTACACTGTAAAATCAAGTGTTACAATTTATTATAGTTGTTTGTTGTATTTAATGCACAACTGCAACAGTAGTTGCAATGTAAAAGATCGCCTTGCATTTAAAGTGAAAAACAGATGCAGTGCACAGTCAATCCTCATAATCTATAGATGGATGCAGCTGTGATGGGTGGGATTTTCCTTTCAAACCCACGTGCCGCGTTCATATTGAACATGTCGGCGGCAGGTGTTCTGGCGATTCATTTTAATGGCTGTTTGTGATGTTGTTTTTGTTTGATTGTTTCTCACCATTATAAAAAAATCGACGTGAATTTGCTTAGATTGACAGCTCGTGTAAATAACTGGAGGCTCGGAGTAACAAGCCCATTTTGCTACTGACTCATCTCATTCTTTATGTAGCGTTGCAATCGCCATTTGTCATGAGCTGTGCTGCTTGGTATCGCCTTCCAATCCCCGTGGCACCATATTGAGCAAACACTATCACAGTTGTTTGCAAATCTCCAAAAGCGCCCTGAAACAGGTTATACACCCGGGAGGGCGCGCGGGTCACCGAATCTGTTGAAAGGCGCACTGTGACAAATTCTTTTTGTCTTCGCTTTGTCTTTATACTTTATTATCAGCATCGCCTGGAGATTCCGATTTATTAACGACCCCTATATACCCTCAGCATCCTTGCCAAGATATCGCCTACGGGCAACCAGCTATAAGGGCTTTATATCAGGCGTGCACCGCCACTTTAGAAAGGCTTCGGGCATGAACCAAATTAGGTCAAAATTAAAGGGTTAGGGGGTGTTTAAACTTTAAAAGTAGCCATTACTTATTTTAGTAATGGCTAAAAGTAGCCATTCGTTTTAGTCTCCACAGAAGTTAGAGTGCGCAAAATGCGCTCGCGAACAGAAATCGCCTTCGCTTGCGGAGGTAACCATGGCAACAACTGCTCGTTATTAGCTATCAGACACTGGCATCATATATTATTTTCATCACAGGGTACAAGAAAAATTTCCATTTTTTTCTAACCAACTAATTTCGAAAAGTACGGTTCTGATTTGCTTTCAAATTACGCATGCATTTCAGATCTGAAAATAGCGATTTCACTCTTGATTTATCCATTGCAATGTTTTAACAGGGCATTAATTGGATGGATTTTAGAATAAACACCCCATTGCACCTAATGAAATGAAACAAGAGTTGGGTAGGCGCGGTTTGTCAGGTTCAATAATTCGAGAGCTTCTTAGTGTTAAAAATAATTACAACTTAAAGCAATTAGTAACCATTAGATAATATTTTGCCTCCGCGCGAAAATGTAATTGTGTTTAACATTCACTGCTGACGAAAACAACTCGAGAACGCGGGGAAGCGTTTGCTTCTGGAATTTAATTCAACTCAATAACAGCAAGAGAGAAACGCAATTAAAACATTTCCAGCACAGTTCATTTAGTCCGATAATAACTGTGGTTAAAATAAAGCAATCTTAGGGAAAATAAGTGCTGCAGGAATATGAATGTGTAAGAAATTAGATCTACTATTGCATACGTGTGTATAGAGCACACAACGGCATTAGGGCCAAATCATGGAAATGAAAACCAGGAACTAATATTTAATCATGATTGTTAATTATGATTGAGCTTTATTTCTTAACTGCTTCGTGATGCCGATTATGACCCCAGATATGGGCCTTTAAAACCGTGATGCTCTCAAACTGAAAGCAAACGATTATGATGGCAGATATATGACAAACTTTAAAGAGAACCAACTCACACTGTGATACAACACGACCTCGTGCAGTTAAAAGCCACGACTCCGGGATGCTTTATTCGACATCACTGAGAACCAACAACATGTTTTCCTGCTATTGACACACACACACACGCACAGGAAGAGCGCTTCTTATTGATACAGCTTTGTATTCAGAAAATTGATTTTTATGCTTCCCTCTAGCCACTTTGTGCTGTGGAGAAATATTTTTATTCGTGCGAAAGCTGAAATAAGTGCGTAATAAAACGATGATATATTAAATTCGTTTTCCTTGCTTTCAGGTTTTATTATGCGCAATTTTTCATTTTTATTGAATTGAAAGCGGAGAATCTTCCACTGTAGCTTCAGGCAGAAAAAGGTTAAATTATTTGCGCCAATCACAGCGGCTTCTGCATCACTAAAGGCAACCGATGCTTCTCTGGCTCCAGCCTTTATTTTACGCACCCAAAGGCTACAGTGCACTTCAATGAAATTCACTTTCATTTGATTAAGCAAACGCATTGCCATGTGTAGCTGCATGTTTCTGTACCCTTGACAAAACCAGAAGAGCTCTTTTCACAATTGAACTAAACATTTTGGCCTTTATTGGATGGGATAATTAACAGCATCGACCCGCAAGTTATTTTTTTATCTTTCACAATATTAAAAATGAAGCCTGTTTTTATCACTGTTATTATTCTAATATAGTCCGACATCAATGGAATTTTTCTGCAAAATTCAGCTTTTTACAAGAGTCAATGGCAATTGAGAAAAAAACAACACTCTGAAAATACTGGGTTGCTTCAACCCACATTTGGGTCAAATATGGACAAACCCAAATGTTGGGTTAAAAATGTAATTTAACCCAACTTCAACTTTCACTTTTAACTCTATTTTTAACCCACAGTGTTTGTCCATATTTGACCCAAATTTGGGTTGAAACCACAAGTTGTAATGTGTTCATGTTGGTTTCACACATTTCCTAAACCTCTATTTATTATGTAATGTTGATATAATGACAAATGATTTTAAAGTAACCATCTACAAAAAGTCTAAGTATTAATGAGCATTCTAAAAATGGGTTGTTTTGGTTAAAATACGGAAAAACCCAATTAAAAATGTGATAAAGAAAAAAATCAACCCAATGGCTGGGTTTGTCCATATTTTACCCCAAATTGTGTTAAAACTACCCAGCATTTTTTAGAGTAAAAAAAAAAAAACATTTCACATTTAAAATAATGAATAAAAAATACAACAAATATAGTGGTTATCATGTTTAAGGTTACTCAATTTGTATTTGACTTTTCATAAATAAAGGTCAAAATATGATATTGTTGAAAAATGACTTTGTTGGCGCACAGTCATTAGTGTCAAAAGTTATCTGTTAAATGTTTTTCTAGTCACATGATAACAAAATGGCTTCCTGCGAGTTGGTTACAGCACACTGACTTTAATATGGCAGATCAAATATTGATAATATCTAAAAACAAAATCACTTAATTTTGTCAAAGAAACAATCATGTAAGATTACGCCCAACTACTTACGTCAACTCTTTTTAATAATTCTGCTACGCAACTCTATTTCATAGAAACGTCAAACATTTTACTTTTTAAACGCGAGCTTTAAAACAACAGCCACGGTTAAGGAAAAAAAATAGAAGCGGGTTCTTTAAGAGAGGGGTGCGGGCGCGAGGCATTGTCTCTTTATAGAAGTGCGCGAGAGCCAATGGAGACGCGCGTGACAGAGTTTGGGCAGAAGGGGTTTGTCTCACCTGCTCGGAATCACTTCAAGAGGAGCGTGAACAGGACATTTTCAGCTCACGACAATTAATACGCACGTATCGGACAGTTAACACTTCACTTTAGATAACAGTGATGAGCTGAAGTCTGGGCCGCGCGCCTTTCTGAGGTACAGCACCACTCCAGAAACGCGTCGTGTCTGCTATACAACTTGGCAACTCGTCACTCCGGGATTTAACAGTGAGCGCGCGGAGCCCTTTTCTACTGGCGAGTTGCTGTTTTAGGCATCATCATGGAACTGATAAAAAGCCAAACGCAATGCAAGAAAGTTTTGGATAACGTTGATTTAATCGCGAAGGAGTCAAAGTGATTTCTGATCGCCACAGTTTTTTTTTTGTGTGTGTGCATCAAATGGCAGCGATATAAATTGCACGAGCTCTGAGCACTTCAAGGAAGAATATTTGTTTTTGTTGTTGTTTTTTCAAAACAAAAAAATAAAATAAAATCATATACGTCTGGTCTGGGAATTAACCGTATTGCGTTGAAGTTTTAGGAATTAAACATCTCGACCCTCCGAGCTGTGAGTAAAAGACAAAACCACGACGATGGAGCACACGGGGATCGAAGAGGTGAACCAGACCCACCAGCAGCACGAACCCATCAGTTTTGGAATAGATCAGATTCTCAATGGTTCCGATCAGCCGAGTAGTTGCATGCTTCCGAGTCGGACCGGCGACCCGGACTACGCGCTCGCGCCGAACGTCTACGCCAACGGCTACAACAGCGTGTACAACCCGGCCTGTTCGATGGCGGCCGGACTGGCAGGTCACTACAATGTAAACATGAACATGAATGTGAGCATGAATATGAACGTTAACGTGAACTCAGGGAACGCAGGTGGTGTCATACGCGTCCCGGCCCATAGACCCATGCCACCCGCACATCACCCGCCGACAACAGCCCATCCGCCGGGCATCGCGGCGGGGATGCCCACCATGCCCACGATACCCAACATGGGCAGTCCCGCCAGCTTCTCGTTCCCCTGGATGGAGAGCAGCAGAAGGTTTGCGAAAGATCGGCTAACCGGTAAGACTTGATTATATTTTCAGGACTGCTTATGTTAGAAAGCTAAAGACTAATTATGACCAACATCAGCGAAGACGGACAATTCATTTATTGATGACTTTTAAGGTCGATCTTTTCTGCTACAATGAGACAAGCGCATGAATGGACGTCTTTTATACAAAGAGAGAAAAAATCTAGTTACCGATTAAACTTAAATTGCATGCCGATTTTCCATTGAGTTCCCATAAATTCGTATTAGCCAATAATAAAAATGTTGTTGTGAAAATAGCGGCATTTCAATTAATAGAAGAATATATTTCATACGGAAATTCAAACACACAGCCTACTTAATAAAGCGGTGTTTTATTATTAAAAGTCCTTATATATGGCCTACTGCTCCTTTTAAAAGAGAAGAGTAAATCTACTGTAAGAAATAAATTAAAAAACATCACAGCAGAAATTCATTTTTTTCAGGCCCACATGAGACATTTTCTTTGACGATGCCGTTTGTTAAAGACATATTTCAATGCATTACGATCTTTAACCATTCAAATGTAATATTCACGCTTCAATACAATAACGTATTTGCATATAAAATAATTCTAGAGAAATATAATATTTCAGCCTAACATCTAGATTATTTTTTTCTGGAGCCAAATGAATTTCAATTTTAAATAAATGCATTCTAACTTAAGTCTAGAAGATTAATTCTGTTGCCATTATTATTTATATTTAGGTTGAGGATTCTTACTCGTTTCTTTTTTTCTCGCAGTGTCACATCTCTGCATCGCGCTTGATTTAATATGGGAAATGCACTAAACCATTCACTATAGCTTTTTATAGACACATCTCACAGAGCAGTAACACTAGACAATCTTTTAAACCAGCACGCTCACAATAATTCAGTTTTATTTGAGACAGCACACGCTGTTGCACCAGCATCACCTCGGCCTGTAGATATTATACGTGTGTATTGCTCATAAAAACACAGTGGCTTTCAAAATCACAATTTCTTGTGGAATGGTTTTATGACACCGTCACGTCTATATTCTTGAGCTACTGTCTCTCTGGGCCATTAGGACAAATGAATGATGATCCTGTGGTTGCAGGGAGCTAAATGTTGCCAGTATGTCACAGCCAGTAGTAATGCGTAATGGCATGTTGACAAATCGTTTTAATCTACGCAAACATAATACCAATAGAGATCCAACAGAGGACGATTTTGGATAACATTTCCAAGTGGGACGAAAAAAAAGAAGCATGCGTTTCGGAAGAATAGCCCTGTGTATGAGTACAGAAAACGAAACGATATTTTATTATTAGATTAATATTTGTGTGGGACTATTATTTAGATTTTAAACTATATATCTTTTTTTTTTTAAATATAGCTAGCCTATATTTTGATTACGCAAATTCCAACATAATAAACAATAAGGAAATATAGGCCACGCATGACGTTGGTTGTCTCGTGTGTAGCCGTAACATCCTCCTCCGTTTTCCATTCGGTCAGTTCGAGTCTTCAAATGACGTCACTCACATCAGACGAAAAAGAAGAAGAATATGGATTTCTGCGCATTAAATATTCAGAATTCCGCTCTATTCTCATTAATTATTGAAACGAGAGAATGATATGTCAAGTGCAAATGCTCTTTTGTAAATATGCTTATCAATTTTACTCACAGTCACTTTGGGCCACTCGTTTATTATATTTAATGTCGTCCATGCCTTTGAATAGCGCTGGATATAGAAGTAACGCATTTAAAAAAAAAATAAACTAAAATGTACAGTAGGCCTATACAATAAACATTAGATGATGTGGAAAAGACATTCATATCTAAATACAAAATAATTTCTGTTTGCTGAAACCATTAAAAAAAATGCGTCTAACACATTCAATGCCGCCTTTTCATTTTTAAGACATTTAAAACTAAATTATACCAACATTATAAGATAGCCTATATTAGTTTTAACATTGCAATTAATTCATCCAAACAAACCAGAGCCACTTCGTCATAATGCGCATAGGCCTTGTTGTAAAGTCACGACGGCTGTCTGGAATAGGTTTCTCTTTTTCCAGTTATTTTCACCGTCAGCTTGAATTGCATGTCTGCATTTCACCACAAGTGTCACGGCGCGTATAGGTGCACGGACAGGCCTGAGACTCGATATGCGCTGCAGGCCGGACATATCATGCCGAATTGGGAGGCGATGAAAGGCTACACCACATGTTCTTTTGTTAATTGACTCCTTGGCAGTTTGCAAGTTTATAAAAATCCAGAAATGCATAAACAGATCAGTCGCTCTCTTGTCAATAAACACAGGTGCTCTGGCGATGGTGACGGCGCGCGGCCTTTACGCACGGCTTTTCTGTTCCTGTTAACAGCACTGGTGACAACAACGGCGCGCGACGAGCTATATACAACTCTGAAAGCGAAATGACTGCTGTAATAGATCATTTTCAAATATACACAATGTCAGAATCCTTACTGACACACACACACACAAAACGAGCGTATCCTATAATTCAAACTTCTGAATTCGTTTCTGAAAAGGCACTGCAGCCACTTGCACTGATTCAGATAACAGTATATTCATCAGTAGGTAAATGTATTTGCGTTACCGCTGGTGGGGGCTATTGGTTTCCAGCTGCATCACAACATGGGGCAGGTGATGGTCGTAATCTGATATCACTGGCCTTGGAGAAATTGCTAAATGAAATTGCATGTGGATGCCCCTCAATCTGAAATGACAATAATGATCTTTCCCACCCATAAATACAAATGATTATGAAACTGAGACGAGGCCGTGTAGCCATGGTGACAGTGTCTGAAGGGACGACGAGGCTCTCGAGCGGACGGTTTATGGCTTTTCCCGACAATTATTCTATTTTATTCGATATTTCAATTCCCAGCATGAGGGGAAATTTAAAGGCACATTCTGTTTTGCCTCACCGCGCGTAAATAGCGACAAATGCCCATGTTATATTTCAATATCGCGCTTTGAATCCATTACATGTATATTTATTAGATTTCTACAAAGGTAATATTCGCAATGGGAAAGGCAGGCGCTGTCGCATGAAGGTGATATCACGTATAACTGATTTTATTACTGGCCGCATATTCTCTAAGGCAAGCTTTGATTTTTTGATGCGCTCACCATAAATTTTATTACACAGACTTATCATTTAGAATTCCCTCTGCTGTCGAGAGTGAATACGGGGATTGTTTTTGTTTCCATTTGACCCACATATGTATTTGCGGAGGAGTGTTTCTGGGAAATGTATTATTAGTTTTGTTCTGCAATCTGCACCTGACATCGAAAAGAAAAAAAAAATAACACCGATCAAGTAAAAGCTGTGACATCGACAGAAAAAAACAAAACACATAGCCACGCACGGAGAATAAAAATAGAAAAATAGAATCAAATAATCTTGTTAATTTATCTTCATAATTTTGATGTCACACGCTCTGATCAGAGTGAATGTTATCCGTGTGCGTAATTGATGATGACACGTGCCGCCTGTCATTCAAGATCGGCGCTTTAATTAAAAGCAATCAAATCCAATTACGCACAGGAATGAAGAGTCTATGCGCTTAATCCAATCAGAAGTCTTTTTACTAGCTTGTAATAAAATATGACAAATAAACTAATGATCTGGGTATATGGAAGGTTCAGATCAAAATAAAATATCGAAATAAATAAAATTATGACCTAATAAAATGAAGCTGGATCAAAACAGATTCAATGTCAGCCTGACCTCGTGTCAGGAATTCCAGCGTGACTTAGTGTGTGAACTGTTGAGAAGTTCTTCTGAGAGCAGCAGTGAATCTTCAATTACACAAGAACGTGAATGAATGTGGTTGAGGAGTTGACATTTACAGATCTCAAACATGGTATTATCTGAACTCCAACCTGCCAACAAGAGAACACTCTCTCTGTGTTCACACAAGGCCAGCAAGACTCAGGTTCAGCCACAAGGATCACAGAACACCTTGGTCAAAGGTCACTCGCTTGGTATACTCTATAAAACAGGGGTTTACACTCCAATTATTTGTCATGGTCCAATTCCTTCATTTCAATTTCATTTTTTTCCCTTTTATTTTAGGATAGTCATGTATTTAAGTTATTCTGTCTAAATGAACAATGCAAATTTAAAATAATTATCTACTGTAGAGTCCAATCTCTCCCTTTTAGTTTTTTCTTTTCACAGAATTAGAATTCACACTCTCTATCCATGTAAACATCTTAGATGTTCCATATTTCTTCATAAATCCATATTAATTTGGGATTCCATTGAATCTGCAGAATCAAACAGACAGATTTTTTGTATAAAATGTAAATATGTGTATACACTATAT
>JAOTRC010000005.1:25121440-25132072 GCA_027497675.1 Cyprinella lutrensis
AAATCTCAGTGCTTTTGGCTGTTAAAACATCATGCAAATATTTTACGTTGTTGTTTTTTAAATATGTAGCTTTTTATGACTGATTATAATTGCCTTTTAGATCAAATGGGTTTTCGATGTATAACTGATGTCAAAATACCGTTTAGTTCTCCTATCCAAATCTGATTCATCTGTTTGTTTATGCAAAATTACAATTGAGAATGTTGATTCACATTTTCATTCCTTCTCACACAAATCAGTCATTTGGCGTTAGAATTTTTGGTGTACAGTGAAATGAGGGTGAGAAAATAATGACAACACCTTCATTATGTGAGAAACAGAGCAGTGTCATACACAAAAATATTGTCATATTTCCATTCAAAATGTCATTTTTGAGCGAAAGATACTTAATGACAGTTGTCACAAACATGCAAAAACCCTATTTCATATTCGTGACATTTGGTTAAGAAGGTGTCATGCCAGTCTTATGCACACCCCTTCAAGTAAAGTGTTACCAAATATGGGTAAATCACTGCAGTTTCCTTTCCATGGCCAGCACTGATGTTTTACTTCTCTCTGGGAAGTTTTGCTCACTTTAATCCCTCCAAAGCGTTCATGATAAGGCTTAAAGATTGGAGCGGTGGAACATTGTGAAATCAGTGAGTGCAAGTGAATGAAAATTTAAAGATTCCCACAGATTTTCGTTTAGCAATAGTAAAGCATTTATGGTGTAACTGGGATTTTTGTGTCTACAGCAATGAAGAACTTCCGAATCTATCGCGCTGAATGAATGTTAAAGTTTTAAATGGATGGTTCACTCAACAATTGCTATGCTAAGCAGAAATCTATGCTAAATCATTCTAGTTTTATTGCCAGTAAATGTTATCAATGCACTCAATTGGCAGGTGAGCCATAAAGTTCATTTTGGAATTCGTTTGCTATCGAGTCTGAAGTCGAAATATAAATGGATATATTAGTTGTATAGAATTGGTAAGCAATATCTGACGTCCCAGCTTTGTGAAAATCCATAATTTCAATTAGGCAACAATAGATTGGTGTATTTGTGCCCAGAGCTGCTTAAAGACTTTGGCATTGGTGCTGAGCTGGAAATATACACGGTAGCGTCCAGCATGTATCGACGTCTCCTGAGGATTTGAATAAGATCTCTCGTACTTCCCCCTCAAAGAACCTTAAACAAGATCTCTCTCCAAGACACACAGTTGGTGTGAAACCCAACAGATTGCATGCTTTACAAACAACTTCAGTTTAAACTCGCGAATGTGAGTTGGTCAGCTGTGGGTAAATTAACACGTGTGTCGCTCCAAAACCATATGCTGATATTTTTACTGTCTATTCATACAAACTTTTTTTTTATGATACTTTTTGTGTTAAATCATTTTGAGCCTTACTCAAAAAAAATATAATAAATTACTGATTTCATTTCGTCAAGATGTTCCACATAACGGATACGCTAAACGAACATAATTTGTTCATGTAACGTCAACATCATGAAATTAAGTAATTTTAGCTGATCCTATTTAAGTAGTCTTAATGTGAATATTCAAAGACTTTTGACATAATTTAGGTAATTTTATCTTATTTAACACATTTTAGCATCTTAAAATGCCCTTTCCTTTTCCTTCAGCCAAAAAAATGGTTGAATCAGTCGATAACCCAACAAAATGCTCGACTCTTCTCCACAATGGTAACCCACTGTAATTTAAATGGTTCTTATAATTCCAACGTAATTTTACATTAAACACAAATACACACTATCAAGTCTTCGCCTTTTCTATTTTTTTTTTAAAAAAAAGATAAAATAACACTTAATTTTAACATTTATTCTCTCTTAATTCAACCATGTGCAAAGCATGCTGGGAACTAACAAGCACCGCCCAGTTTCAGTAAATGCAACACAAATCAAGTTCGGGCAAAATGGCAGTAGGCTCGCACTATACTGCCACCCTCTGGATGTACGACATTTTTTACTTAACGTAAATGGTTTGTGTTTAGACAACGTGTAAGGATTTTGTACCGTTAAGAAAATGACATAGACCTTAATAGAAATAAACATTTCAAGTCAAAAAAGCACAATTATTATAAGTAACCTAAATATAAATTTATTACACTCTAAAAAATACTAGGTTGTTTTAACCCAATTTTGGGTCAAATATGGACAAACTCAAACGTTGGGTTAAAAATGTAATTTAAAAATGTAACCCAATGGCTGGCTTTGATATTTGACCCAAAATTGATTTAAAACAACCCAGCATTTTTTAGAGTGTTTGCATAAAACAAAAACAAAACATTCAGAAATAATGTTTTTGGGAATGTTGACAAAACCGTCTTAGGACATATTTTTGTTTGCCGAGATATGATTTTTTTAGTTCAATTTCTTCAACAGAATCAACCCAATCTCAAGAGAAAATATGAATTCTCATGATGTGAATTGAACAAACAAACATGAAGGTCCATGCACCCCTAAACCTTTCCATCAGCGGCGTAAGTAGATCATACGCAAACATGTATGGATGAGATTGTACAAGTTCGTCACCAATTCGCCATAAAGAAAAATAGTTACAAATTGCCATGAGATTGCTTTGGGAAGATTATAAGATTGGCTCACAAAGCTATTGTATGACTTAGAAGACTTAAAATAAAGCAGAGTCCTATAGACGCATGTGGTAGATGGAAAAGAGCTGTACAAAATCGTTTATTCATTTAATTGAAAGAACGTCTTAGAATGGCATATTAGGGTGAGTATAAATGACCAAATTTGTATTAGTAGGTGATAATCACTTCAAGACATTGTATTTCAGAAAAGTGTTCCCTTCTTCCCACCTGGTAATGTTTTTAAATGTTGCATTACAGGTTCATTTAACACTTACAGCTTCATAAAATATGATCCGTGCATTAGCTGCATGCTAAATTAGGGACAGCATTGAAGAGCTCACAAAGAGCCTTTGCCCCATTGAGCAAACCACAGCTCTGCCTGGAGCCGCTCGCCACGGTAATTTGATTCACCTAGACAGAGTGTGATGGAATTTAATAACCTGAACAGCGATGATGTGTGTCCGGAAAGAGGACGGCAAAGAGTTTCTCCAGGAATCTGGAGGCGAGACTGAACCCACAGGAATGTTGAGCCCTGTGAGAGAAAACGGCTTCTTCTCTCGCTACCAAAATTACATAAACTTTGAACAATCCCATACTGTCCTGAGCTCTGTATGAACATGGATAGCTATAGAAACCTGAAGTCATAGACAGGGTATAGTGTAGCAGCTTGCTTGTTTAATTGCAAAGGTCCTCATGTTGTTTCAAACACATTTTCGATGAATATCTTGGCCGAACTTTTCCATGTCAACACTCAAAAAAGTGAACTAGGAAGGTTGTGCACTTTAGGGGTTCCAAATACGTAGCGCTGATAGAACCTTTTAAGGTTCTACATAGAACCTTTTCTTCTAAGAGTGTTGGATGGACTGTAAAAATGGTATGTTGATGCACAAGCTCGATCTCATGAAAGTTCGTATCTATAGAACGAATGTTATGTCTTGTGAGATTTCTACGCCAAAAATAGTTTTTACGTCAGTATGATATGCAGTTTTCGCGTGCATATGATACGCACTTTATGGCGTGTAATGTGAACAAACTCCCCACCCCTCCCCCTAAACCCAAGGGGATTTCTGTGCATAGCATATGCACGCAAAAACCATTTTTGGCAAATTGGTGAAAAAATGGGACGAGAAATGACATCATTTTCATGAGACTGTGTTGGATGCACACACTATTTGACTTTTGTTCTAAAGTTGAGGTTATTGACTACAAACGCACCATATCTGATTAGTAAAGGGTAAGATTTTCGGTGAATAGCGATTCTATATGACTCTAAATATAGCACATAGACTTACTTTTTCGCCCTTTTTGACAGATGTGGTCCCTGAACTGCATGGAAAGAGCTCCTTTTTCTGTTCAGATGTGAAATAACATTTTTTTTTTTCATTAAAATGGTGAAATATTATTGGAGCTGACTTGTAAGGGGTTAATAAACCAGTTTGTACCATTTTAATCTGGGCACACTAGCATAACACCACGTATACTGAAATGTCTTCACCTTTTGGAATTAAGGAAAGGCAGAAAGCTAATATAATAACGGCTTCCAAACGGTGGGCGACCGCAGTCTGTCACCTTTTATACAGCCAATTCTCTGTCTTCCATCTTCCATGGTATCATCACATTACAATCGCCAGAGCCCAGGGGCTGTTCATTATGTCTATGATTAAAGGGCAGAGTGAAAGGAAAATGGCACTTGGCCAGCATAAACGCGATATGACAGAGGACTCGGCCGTACACCTCCCCATCGTTTCTCACCGCTCGTATTCAATATTATAGACCTGTCGATTTGCCAAACACTCAGACGGGCTTTTATTTTTATTCTTCCACACAGATCTTGAGTCACTCTATTTAGCTTGAACCTTGTGCCCTGGGTTATTTATTGTGGGAGACGGCAGGCGTTCAGTCATAAGAGTCGCCATCCAGCAGGGTTTGTTGAAGCCCAAAGCACAAACACCTGATGCTAAATGAATAAATGCTTCTGCGGGGAGGGAATAACTGACTGTGTCCCTGCTTGCTGAGGTTGAGAGGATCAGGTTACACATCTGAGAGGCTGAATACAGGGAAAGCTAATGTAATCGGGTCAGTTTAACTTAATTTGGCTAATTGACAGCTAATGCTATTATAGCTAGCCAGATTCTAAATAACAAATTCCTAGGCTGAATCTTAATTCAATTTGCATTTATTTGTATAGTGCTTTTCAGGATACATATAATTTCAAAGCAGCTTCACAGATGTGTCAACCCGATCTCACGAGAATTCGTACGAATTTTACGAGGTGGCTGATTCGTAACAATTCGTACGACGTCACTCGTACGAATTAGTACGTTTTTGCTAAATCGTACATATTTTACGAATTGGCCAATTCGTATGAATTCGTACGAATGACCTACCCCTGACCCCGCCCCCAAACCTACCCATCACGTGGGTTACGAATTCGTACGAGTGAGGTCGAATGAATTAGTACGAATTAGTGACTTTTTAATCACTTATACGAATTCGTACGAATTGGTCGTGAGATAGCGTAGTATGTGTACATTTCTATTTAGAGTTATCTGTTATTAGAGGTGACTGTGTTATGTATAAAAGTCATAATTATGTATTTATACCCTGCATTTTCGACTTTATTTATCAGAATTGAAACTTTTTTCTAGGAATGTGACTTTCTATCTTGCATTTCAGAGCGATATAAACTTGCAATTGAATTTTGCAAGATAAACTGGAGGTGCTGAAAAAAGTTGTAGTTGTGAGATATGACAACCCGATCTCACAGGAATTCGTACGAATTTTATGATGTGGCTAATTCGTAACAATTCGTACGACGAATTGGAACGTTTTTGCTAAATCGTACATATTTTACGAATTGGCCGATTCGTATGAATTCGTACGAATGACCTACCCCTGACCCCGCCCCCAAACCTACCAATCACGTGGGTTTTGGACAAATCGTACGAATTCGTACGAGTGAGGTCGTATGAATTAGTACGAAATAACGACTTTTTTAATCACTTGTACGAATTCGTACGAAGATAGCATAGGATGTGTACATTACTATTTAGAGTTATCTGTTATTAGAGGTGACTGTGTTATGTATGTATACCAAATTATGTATTTCAGAAATGTACACTCTGTATAGGTAATTACTGGTCATCCAATGTTTTATGTCTTTAACACTTAGATAATTTAGAAGGGTTTTATCTGGTTCTGATGATTCAATATTACTTCAAAACATCGGCATGTTTTCTAATATTATTACAAAGTGGCAAAATTTTAATTTATTGAAAATAACAGAGGGCCTAACACAGATCCTTGTGGCACTCCTTATTTTCTGAGGTTGTCTTAGATTTTTCCCTGTTTCAATAGACAAAATGGTAACTGTCTGGGTCAAAATAGGTATGATCTAAGCCACCTTAATGGCTGTCCCTGAATACCAGTGTAATTTTGTAGTCGATCTAAGAGTATTTTATAGTGTTGAGCATAGCACTAGTCAAGTACAACTAGTATTGTCCAGAAGCTAGAAGTCAATTATAATTTTAAGGAGCACAGTTTCTGTTCTATGATGGGGCCTGAAACCGGACTGACATTTTTCATAGATATCTTAAAGTGTGTCATGTCACGATTTCCACAAGAAAAATGTTTCACTTATTTGTCAATCCTATCACATAGTATATTTGATGTGTTCAAAATCATAGTGTGTTGAAAATAGAAGAAAACAGGCCAAAAGTGCCCTGATGCTATTTCGAAGCAAGTTTGATGGTTTTTAGGGTATTTTTGATCACAACTTTGTTAGACTAAGGACTACTTTTTTAATTGCTTATCTTTTTGCTTTTTAGTCATAGAATAATTGTAACAAATGCAACCCATATGGCAAAAAAATAAGACATACATTTGCAGTTTTACATATTTCCCCAACTATTGTGGGGTATTATTAGATTTATATTGTATTAAACACATATTACATTTTGCTAAAGAGGTCTGTAAGAGTGCCGATCACTTCACTTCACAGAGAGAAGACTTCTCCAACTAACAATGAAGAAACACATTTTCTTTTTTTTTCAGCAGCTCCATTCTCTTGGCTCGGGAACCAATATAGCAGGTGTTACTTTCTGGTCAGTGATGCGTGAGAATTGATAGCAGCTCGAGAAGTATCCACTAGAGCAGCTTGGTCATAATTAGCACGGTCATTAGTTCGATTATTAGAGCACTGGACGGTGTGACTGTCTGTGGAGGACTCAGAGTCCTCGTCAGTATTTTCAACTCGCTGCTTTCCCAAAGCCCTCTGTGTTCAACAGCCCCGACAAAAGAGAGATAATCAGAGCATGACGAGAGAGAGAGAGAGATTTTCTCTAATTTTTTCCAGCTTTTATATCCCCCAGAAACATTTCCTTCCTGTGGATGGATCAGTCTTTATAGAGGACATGATACTATTTAGATTATAGGCGCTATTTGAAAAGGATTAAAGAATTTATTTTTAGGTTTTTACAGTATGCAAACTTATTAAAAAAAATTCAATCAATAATGAAAGTGAATTGGGGATTGGGGCTGCCAGTCTCTAAAATAGCAAAGTAGCACAACATGTGCTATATTTTAAATTGTTTTAGTGACTGTATGCTCACAGATTGTTTTTTTTTATTTTAAATGAACTGTTACTTTAAGAACTACAACGATGATATTTGGAGATTGAACTTTTGCACTGCTCATGTCTTGAATGACAGGATTTTATGCAGCGTATTTTTTTACTCTTAACCACTGTCAGTCATAACAATTAACCATCAGGTTTTAATTAAATCACCCGCGTCGCACTAACTCTTTTATTGTGTCTCAGGGCAACTTTGCGGATTCAGATTCCAACTTATTTTAAGAAGCGTTTTGTCGGCGTGTTGAAATATGGAGCGTTCCGATTTGAAGGTCAAGCCTTGCGTTTTGCATTTTTCTATTCATTAGAGTTTCACAGTAAATTGGATTTTTAATTAAGCTGCCACTTTAATTAAAGATGTCAATTTGATGACGCCTTAATACTCCCATGCCACGCGTTTCATTAACAGCAATAAAACTGTCAAACATGGAGTTCCAGAGGACATGTACCTCATATCTCTCTCTGCGCACATTAAAATAGCGGTTATTATTACCCATGAGCCTTTCCTTATAGCTCAACTGAATGTGCGTGGGTGTGTTTATCAACATCATTTCTCCTCTGCCTCTATTTCTGAATGGAAATGAACTCTTAGGAGGTTTAATTTATTTAAAGGAAGCTTGTGCACCTTCACGGCTGTTTATGGCATATTAGAAAGGCGACGGCAGGTCAGACGGCAGCGACTTTGTTCATTTCCAGTGTTGCAAATATAATGAGCTTTAGCTTTGGCCACAAGAGAAAAAGCTGAAAGGTTTTTCCAAAGGCACTAGCAAATAAAACAAAGTCAGAGCAATATTAGTCTTCCTATATTAATGCACTAACAGTAAATAATAAGTATTTTTTTATATATAAACTCATAATGCATTGTGAATTATATCTGAATAGCTGCTGTTAAATATATGAATTACAAAATGACAGTGCATTGTGAGTTTTAAAGTTTTTCCTTTTTCAAGTTTTGTTATCAAAATATGTTTTCTTTTGTCATATCAACTTAAATAATTTATTTAGTTGAGATAACTTATTATTTTGAGTTTCTGATGATTCAATCTCCTTCATTGTATTAACTCACTTTTTCCAGTTCAATCAACTTAAAATTTTAAGGCAACCAGGGTTACTTATTTTTTTAAGTTAAACCAACAATATTTTTTACAGTGTACAGTATTTGGGAAAAGGGAAGACAACAGCCTCTTTTCCTCTGTTTTCTCTTGTCAGATAGCACCGATTTCGTAAAAAACGTCACCTTTTTACGGTGGCCGAGAGAGCTCAACGCATTGTAACTGAAGAAAATACATACAAAAAGAAAAACACCCGGAAATTAATACGCACAACACAACCAAATACAGAAACACACTGTAAATAGCACAGACCACAACATAAATGTTTCCAGGTGACCCCAAAAATTGACAAACCCGACTGGGACGTGCTCATTGCTCCCTATGTTCTCCCTTCTAAGGGCAGACGGTAGAGCCTTTGAAGGGGGGACGTTAGGGTGCACGGCATTATGTAGCCGTTTGGAACACACTTGATGAAGGGAGCAACGAAAGAAAACGTAATTTTCTCATTATTTTCAAATGGGATGTTCCCATGACAACGGTGTCCATTAGCTGAATAATATCTTATTATTGCTGTTGCAAATAAGTATACATTTTATGCAAAAAAGTTTTTAAGATATGCATTACATGGCTTTCTATGTGTGAGTGTCTCAACTTTAAAATTTTCCATCTCATCTTTGGACCACCTAACATTTCTTATTTAAACATAACATGACAACATTTAATGTAAAGTTGAAGTACCCCTTTAAATGAGTAGTTCACTTAAAAAAAAAAAATCATTTAATAATTTGATAATTTACTCACCCCCATGTCATCCAAGATGTCCATGTCTTTCTTTCTTCAGTCGAAAAGAAATTTGAATCTGAACGAATGAACAAAATGACTCGAAAAAAAGATTTGTTCATTTTATAGAACGAGTTCGAACAGGAGCGTCACGAACACGCATCAGAACATAGCATTTGTGCTTATAAAACTAAAACTTTTTTATTTATTTTTGAAATGGCTGATCATTTCGCTAGATAAGACTCTTATTCATCGTTTGGTGTTGTTTAAAGCCCTTTGAAGCTGCACTGAAACTCTCATTTGGACCTTGAACCGTTTGGTTCCCATTGAAGTCCATTATATGGAGAAAATCCTGGAATATTTTCATAAAAAAAACTTAATTTCTTTTCGACTGAAGAAAGAAAGGCATGGACATCTTGGATGACATGGGGGTGAGTAAATAATCAGGAAAAGTTTTTTTTTTTTAAGTGAACTACTCCTTTAAATTATCAGGTTTTATTCAAATCAAAAAAAATATTGTTTAGCATCACTTAACTAAAAACGTATTCATTTATTCTAACAACCAAATTTGTGTGGGTTAAATCGGGTAAAAGGCGCTTTTTAAAGTACCATTAGCAGATTACAAATTTTTACAGTGTGTATGAATGATAATCATTCACTACAAGGGTACCGTATCAAAATAACATGGCATTACCATCTGATACCATCACTGTGACATAGTACCAGCACAGTACTTTTGTACACTATAAGTAAGCATAACTTTGTCTCACAGCAGCTGTATTATTTGTCTGAGGGTGTTTCTCCTTTGCTTTTGATGTATTATACAAACACACCCGTTCAATATGGCTCTGCTGTTGAGGTGGGACGTTTGCCATATTCTTGCATGGCAAATGAATCACACATGTGAGCGGCAAACGCAGACTCTCATTCCCTCCCAGTATGAAGAGACCATAACATTAGTAACCCATCAAGCCATCAAAGGTCAAGATAATATTCGCCGCATATAATAAAGACAAATTGGAACAGGATGGCGTTAGAAAATTCCCGAGAGCTGGATCTCAAAATGCTGTCAGTTAAAATCTCCTGTGTAACTTCATCTGTATCCTGTGGGTAAACACGACTTCCGATCTCCCAGAAGTCTCAAGGCCTCTCCATTCATAAAATAAGGACTTTCTTTGGTCTAAAATGCAGGACAAATTTTTCCTCAAGCACTTTCTAAGGGTTCCTCTGTCTGCAGCTGGCAAACAGGCAGCCGAATGTGGATGGTTGTTTGCACTTCAATGCTGACGCTCTTAAGCTTGTGCCAAAGTGTGGCCATTTGGCTTCCACCACCGACCAGTAAATTCCACACAGATGTTCACTTACAAACCCTGCTGCTCTATAAAACATGAAAAATGCACTGAGCTTGAACTGTAAGTGCAAGTTGCATTTGTGGAAGGTGCAGTGTAGTGGAGTAACTAAAAGTGCTGATAGGAAACTAGACAACTGCTTCATTCAGTCATTTTTTTTAAAGAAAAATTCACAAATATTTGAAAACAATTCTCATTTGATAATCTAAACTCAGAGTTTGTTATATAT
>JAOTRC010000005.1:25147649-25160815 GCA_027497675.1 Cyprinella lutrensis
ATCTCAGAGAACGATTGACTAGGTACCGATGTTTTATTAGACCAAAGGTTCATTGTTCGCCGGAGTTCTCCTTTAAAATACTTAAATACACTTAAAGGCCGGATGAAATCAAATTTTTTTTTTTTGTGATATTCATTTTGTGATTTTAATAAAATTTACATTTTACTATGAATATGTGCGACTAAAGGTTATGACAAAATCCGCATTTAGGAGATAAGCATTCAAAACCTAACTGTCTCTCACTTCCGCTAAAATGAATCACAGATTTTTATGACGCCACCGTGGACTTCAGCTTCTCGTCACATCTTCTGTCCAATCAAATGCTCCCCAGAATCGAAAGCTCCACCCCCTATGCTATAAATACCACCTGGCCAAAGCGACTGTTGGCAAGTCGTGGAGCAATATGGATTGGAGATGTATGTTTTGGTCGCTCAAACACTCCAGTTTTATTCCGTTTTCCAACTGCACGTTGGTTAAGAATGAAGTGGCTAGAATTTACTCACACCTCTACTATTGAATCAAACGTTTCATCAGCGCTCATATTCGCTTCCATGGCCCTGTCAAGTACGACTTCCAGTCTGTAAGGGAAACTAAACGCTATTGGCAATTGAAAAGGGTGAGGAGCCATTCAATATCTCCCTCCTTCGCTTCCTGTTTCAGTGGTAACTGCGTCATCATACAAAGTTGCGTGTTCCAAGGCACTTCAGATGGCCTTTAGTACATAAAGAATATAAAGAAGAGAAAAGCATTGGCTAGAGGTCCAACAAACACCCTTTTTTTTCCATAGCTACCAAACCTTTGGGGCTCTCTTTATTGATGAGGCTCCTCTACCCACATTCAAACAGTCCAATCACAACCCTATGTATTATAATAGTCTAAGTTTAACAGGGCAATTAGGGTAATTGACTCATCATTCCAAACATGATCTATAGATAAAACCATAAAAGCCCACATGCATTTGAAAACACACACTTTCAATGCAATGACATTCTCATTTCAGCTCCAAAGAAATTCACCATTATTCCAAAACATTGATTGTTTAATTCCACTTCATGCTTTCTTATTTGCAGAAACCAAGACACAGAATAACAAACACACTAGTCACCCTGGAATGTGCACCTTCCAAGTGACTTTGATTTGTGGAATAATAAAAATTAATACACCTATCTATTTGTATCTCAAAAGGTGCGTCCCAACTCACATACTTATGCACTATTCTATGCCGAGTTGTAGTATAAATAGCATAAAGAGTTGTGTGTTCACTCTGAAATGCTTTATATACCTGGATGATGCACTTAATTAGCCTAAAAAAATGAATTATGGAATGTTGGACATTTCACTGTCGCAGCTTTAATTACGTAGCGGAGGGGGAGGGGCTTACATCCTCAAACTGTCAATGTCAAAATAGCACAGTGTACTAAACTCTTCTATATCTCATTGTTCCTAAAGTGTGCATCTATCTCATTTGTTTTCACATAAGCAATCATATTTATTATTCACATAACACCTTGGCTAGCCGACATGAACACAATGGATGGTGATCTCACTAAAGCAGCAGCTCATTGAGTTCTGAATCGACATGGAGACTGTGCAACAATTAACTTAATGAAGAGCGGACGCATTAGGATGTCACACTTAGAGCTCAAGTAACACTGATGCCTTGAATATTCATGTGTTGGCAGCTCACAGATTCATAATGCCTCGCGCCACTGAATACCAATAGCTGCATTTCCCGCCAAACGCAATATCTGCCTGTGCACGATCACACTCTAATCGTGCTCATTGAGTTCATTATTTTCGGTTCATTCTCCTCACAGACATAACATCTGCCATTTTGAAAGGGACAAAGCAAGCCATATTTTTTCATAAAACAAGTCACATAAAAGTTTAATACCTCCCCAGAAGATATTGGTATTGCTTAACCCTGTTTAAAACAAAATAATAACAAAAACAGCTAAAACCAGCCTATTTCAACACAATTTGAGACATATCAGTTTTAAGAGATCTCTAAAGGAGTTTATGTTTAAGAGAGGCGGGAATAAAACGCTAAAAAAAAAAAAAAACAGCTAAAACCAGCCTAAGATGGAGGGCTGGTCTTAGCTTGTTTAAGATGTCCAGGCTGGGTTTCAGTCGGTTGGTCAGCTAGTCTTCCAGCCTGAAGTGTTTAAACCCTGCTAAACCAGCTATGACTAGTCTGGAAGACATACAGTAGCTACTCATAACTTAGAATTGTATTATAATTGTATTTCATATGACTTTAATCGGCATTCTGTCATCAATTCACGCTAGCATTTTTCGACAAGGAAGCAAAAATCGACAGAACAGGTGTTTTATCCTCTTTGGCATCATAGTTCCCCACTTTAAAAAAAAAACAAGTCGTTTTCTGGGGCTGGTGTCAATAAAAGCTTTTATTGGACTAACAAGGATGTGTTCAGTTCTGAAACTTACAGGATATAATATGATGACCTCTTACATGTCAAAAGCTCAAGGAAAATTATCATTACTGGAAGAAGGTTTGTTTTTTTGAGAGAACCTTGCCAGAACGTTCACTGTAAGCTGGGTACTTAATGGACAATAGTAATCAGACTGTATTTTGTGTTTTGAATGCTAATCCCACTAGGCTTCAGAAAGATACACTATTTTGCTTTGAATACTTATGCTAGTCTGGCTTTATTAACATAAACCAGCTGTTTTTTTTACCAAAAAAATATAAAATAAATCAGGAACTTTTTGAACGAGAAACAAAAACATTGTCATCCACCGGACAAGCACTTACTGAAGTTTTAAATCGAGTTACGTTTGCATTGAACTATTTTTTTCCCCCCAGTTCTATGCATGATAACACACTAATCTACATCTCAGCAACGTTTGTTGCCTGTTCATTCATAAATCTCTGAAAGACGGAGCAATCGCAGGCACCTGGAAGCATTTATTCAGCTCCCAGCACACATAACTTCATTACTCAACACGGCTCAGTTCTGGAGTTCACTGCAGCTCTGTACATGCCATGAATGATTTGCGGATGCACCAAAAAGAAGAAAGAGAGAGAGAGAATACGATAAAAAAAGTGAATTCGGCTGTAAACCCTGCACCCATTCCACATGTGGAGCTTATTATATGCAATAGCTTTCTGCTGCAATTCAGCCTCATCTCAGATAATCTCCACAAAATCACTGTCTTTACCAGTTCCTCTCGCTCGCTCTCCTCTCTTTCCTCAGTTTGATCTGAATCTTAATGATCCTTGTGCATCAGGCACTGCCAGGCTTGTTTAGGATGGCTTTAACCATCCTCATCTGTGCCACTAATCTTCCTCTGTGGCTTTCTCTGTGCCACCAAGACAGACAGAAATATGAAAGCAGTGAGCTTGCTCCCAGCACAACCATTGTGGGTGATTTTTTAATATCCAACATCTATGCTTTTATGCTAAATTGAAAATTTGAGATATACCGCATTTAAATGCATTTATCTATGCAAGCAGTGTATTAGTTAGCAATCACAATTGCTTTAACCAAGGTTTGAGTTTGAGATCTTGTTTCCTTCTCCTGTCTGTGTCTGTTATTATCTGTAATGTCCCTTATCTGTAATTATAAACAAATGCATTTTAAACTACAAGTGAGTTGTAGCTCTTTTCATGAACTGTAGTCCAGCTGGGAAAGATGTCCTGGTGCAGTTCCTCCTCAGGAGACAGTTGTTCGTATTCCTCTGAGGGCAGATTATCATCCTCGCGGGCATGCTGGGAACTCCTGCGGGGAACTGGGAACTGAGCCGGAGCTCCAATGATGTCCAAAACAACATTGGACAGCCTGTTGTTTTACTTTGATTTGTTTTAAATGCAAATCAGCTAGTAGGTGATTTGCATTTAAAAAAAAATGGTTTACAATATTAGATAAAATGCTTTTTTTGTTGTGGGTTGTAAAACTTTTTGACTAAGTTTTCTGCAATACTCTGGGGACAGATACTACTTAGATTTATTTCTAAAGTTTTTGAAATAAGTCTCTAATGCTCACTGAGGATGCATTTATTTGATACAAATTACGGTAAAAACATTATTTTGACATTTTTTTTGCAATGTTTTGTATCTTAATGTATATTAAAATGCAATTTATTCCTGGGATGCAAAACTGAATTTCCGCATCATTACTCCAGTCTTCGGTATCTGTTTCCATCCACTCATTTTTATGCGTATTTTTTGGGATATTGCTTTAAAAACGCTGAATTGTTCCAAATCTGCTTACATTCTAAAAAACAACACTTTTTTATCCGATAAAACATGCACATAAACTGTAATGGAAACATTTTTACCAAATAAATTCCTCTATGCGCAAAAACAAACTGAACGAACCAGTGGACTGATCTCGTTGCAAATGAAATGTGAAAATTGAAAACCTGAAATTCTGTTTTGGTTGTTGTGAAATGCCTTACCAAAGTCTGTCATCAAAGTGGTTCAGTATAACTACTCGCAGAACTGTCTTACAAAGTTGCCAAACAGCAGCATTTGCCTCAGAATGCAAGAGGACCCATTATGTTTCATCTGCACCCTTTTTAAGCTCAAGTAATTTATTATATCCGAAAATTATTATATGCAGTGGCTTCTACTATGTTCTACCTAACTAAATTAGTCATCTGCTCATAATAATTCCCATAGCATTTGCACACCCTTATTTCTCCCAACATCAGAAAGTGAGAGGGTTTCCACTTGTATTATCAGCAAATAAAAAGTATTGCAGCTTACTTATTTGAAACAGAAATAACACAACTTTACTCGTTATGTAACATGATACCTAGAAACTGATCATAGCAAATATAACTTGTAAACTTTAATGCTTGGTTCCTCTCAAACTCGCTCTGATTCATCCAACCCGCATCTGGACAGTTCAAAGGACGTTCAATAACTCTGGCTGTTCGCCCTGCTTTTTGTCCCTTCATACAAACAATATCACTGATGAAAGGCACTTTTAGCCTAAAACCATGCCTTCGGAGTGAGAGAGCGAGCGAGAGAGAAACTCAATAATGAATCAGTTCTTGTGAGCACTACACTTGATATAATGAGTGTCTTTGCTGCTTTGTGAGACCTGAATACTTCAGTGAGTGGTTCTTGCAAGGAAACAAAAGGAGGCTTCTTCTGCACTGCAGTGCCGTATCATTTATGGCATCCTCACACAGAGGAAATGCCGGAACTGGAATGTTGTTTCCCAGTATCAAATGTAAACATGTAATGTATCTGTGAGGCTTTGTCATATTTTGACAATCTTAATCTTTACTTTCCCATTGTGTTTAAACGAGGGCTTGATACTCATTGCGACTCCTACTGTCAATCAATCGTTCATTGCGTTTCGCCTGTAGCTATATAAATGAACCTTTATGTTGTATGTGTAGAAAAGGCTCAGCACGCAAGGCTCTATCTCCTATTCCCTCAATTGTGCACAGTGTCTTTGAGCCGATTGTCTGCAACAGCCATGTTAGGATTGTTTGTGATTTGGATTTAGTGACATGAGTCCTCTTGACTATCTTTTCACAGATTTAGGAGCTGTTTTTAGCACTAAAATGCTTTGTGAAATACTATTAGAGCACAAATTTAAGAGTTTTTCCTAGATCTACAAGTTAGGGATCACTTTTACTCTTAACCCTCTGGGGACGGGTTGGGCGGTACCACCCAAAATGGCATACTTTTACAAATGTGTAATTATTTTAAAAACTTTTAATGATCGAGAGGCACGGTCTTTTTTTGCCGTCTTCCTCAGATTCCGCTGAAAACAATGGTATATGGTCAACACACTTTCTTGTTGTGCAATACCATTACGTATAAGGCCAATGAAATCCACGTTGCTAGGAATACTCCACGCACGAAGACCAATGAAAAAAATGAAAAAAAAAATATTTTTCTCACCCAATCAGAGGAAGGTTACCATGACTTAATATAGTAAGCAATTTCACGAAAACTGCGTCGAGTGGAGAAGGAAACAGAGAGCGAACGGAGCGGAGTATTACAGATTTATATGAGAAAGAGACAGAACGATTTATTGTACATTTATTGTACATGTTTCACTCATACTTCCTTTATAAACACATTACATGCTAGCTTGGGGTCTTCTGAATCCATAGATACCAAACACATGGTGTTCCATCTCTACATATGGTTTATAAGAAAATGTAAAAATTGAGAAAACGGACCAAAAAGAGCTTAGGCCCCAGAGGGTTAGGGTGTTTTGTGAATGTGGCCCCTGGAAACTAGAACAAATGTGGCTTGGATTATATGGACTCTCAACAAGAGCTAAAGTGGATTTGAGTGTCTACACTCTTAGAAGAAATGGTTCTATTCAGAATCAGAAATGGTTCCATCCCCCGCTTCATATATGGAACTCCAAAATGGTTCTACATAGAACCATTTTTTGGTAAAAGGTTCTATTGGCCAAGTATGGAACCCCGGGGTTCTATATGGAACCCTTAGAGTGTATAGAACTTTTTAGAGGTTCCAAATATGTAGCGCAGATAGAACCTTTCAAGGTTCTATATAGTACCTTTTCTTCTAAGAGTGTATATAGTCTGATGAACAGCTACCAGCATTTCCAAAGTTAAACCATAAATTCATGGTCTTTTTAGCAGGGAAAGTTAAATATAATAAGACTTCTTTTTGTCATCCGAATAGTTTAGCTCTCATTAAACTTGGTATTTTAACTTGGCGAAACTTTTTTTATGGCCCTCTTTGAAAGTTAATTATCTTTCCGCTACATAAAATATCATTTTTATTGACCCTTGCGAACTGTTGTCTGCTGAATTCAGCTGTAGTGCTTTTCCAGAGAATGTGCAGCACTGGACACGGCACAGACGTCCCTATGCTTATAACAGTTCCTTCCCCGGGGATGACAAGGAACATCTCTCGGAAACCTATTTAAGCAAAGCATCCAGTTTGCAAAGCATCCTCACAGAGCGCCTGGAACAAAATCACAGCTTAAAACCCAACAGACGCCAACACCTGCCGTCGATGCCCGCGGGAGACAAAAAGAGAACGCCCTGTACCAGTACTTATAATCCAAGACAAACAGGAGCTGTGAGGATCAACCAAAGCTAGAGGATGGGGTGGAGTTTTTCATGCAGCCAAATAATGGCACTTCCATAAACATCCAAACGACCATATCCATATGGGGACTTGGGGAAAAATGCAAAACTTAATAATTAGTTAAACTAACCTATCAAAGACATTACTTCAAATCTTTTGAGAAACTAAAAGGCGTAAATAACATTTGTATGTATGCTGAATAAATGGCACCGGTTGTACTGAATGTCAGCTTGCTTATTTTGCTCAAGATAAGGATTTCTAGAAACAATGCCTCTAACCACAGGTCAAGAGCTGTCGTTCAAACCACCCAACTTTGCAATGCTGTTTGCGAATGTTCGTTGGAACGATTGTTTCGGGAAACACAGACTCGTTAAACTATGCAGATAACGACGGAACTTGCGACCATAGTTGGCTAACGATGCTTTCGGGAAACGCACCCCAGGTTGGAGTTGAGCTCTGCAGAAAGGAGGCCCTCCATGAGTAGGACTAAAAGGCCCTCTTTTCATTTCTAAATGGTATGAATTTCCTACAGCTAAATAATCTTGAAAATATTGATGCCACTAATTTGGCAAATTGAAAAGTCTGTTAGTTCCAATAGACACTTGTGCACATTAATTGTTTTGGCTGCCATTATGTTTCAGGCATTGTTTTATTGCACTATGGCCTCCTGTTATGTCCATTGGTGTTATTTCCACCTGTGTATTCTGTTGTTTTTATTTTAAACTTTGAGTAATTCTTAAAAAGCAATGGCCTAAATATGAATGTTCCCACCTAGTGGATCCACCAGTAAGAAATTAGAATATACAGTCATTCAGCAGTAAATATGCACTGTCCATGAGGAATGGACCATGTGTTAAGTTTAACTTCTGTAAGTTGAAAGATGTTGTGGTCAGGGTTATGGCCAAAATCAATTTTATCATGTAAAGATGCTTTAAAAATCCACTAGTAAATCCATTGTAAGGTATCATCTGCACTTTGGCATTCTATTTTCATCATGGTTTATGTCTCACAGTTCTAAACCTACATACTGTTTATGACTATGAGGAACGTGAATTGGAAAGTCAGGTTTTGCCTGAAGTCTAACTGGCCTAATTACATACTATCTGATTCATTGGAGGTTCCTTCTGTTTGTATTGTTTGTATTATTAATCTTCAATGGCTCTTGAGGTCTGTTGCATACACAAACTAACAACCCTTAACCGCAAAGAGAGGGACTGAAACCCTTAATGTGCCCGTGTTTGGAGACGAGACACTGTGGTTTTGTATTTCTGAGTGTGAATGTTTATCGGTAGGAGGGTCTTTTGTTTCTCCGGTTATTTAGCAAACACACAGCAGGTCTATCAGCATATGAACGGGGAGGTTACGCATAACAGAAAGGAAGCAAGCCACCAAGCGCACACACTACATGCATCTACATGAATGCGAGTACATCTACGGGCCATGAATGCCGGCACTCATACACTTACAGTGTTTTCCTTGGACATCAGCCTAACCCAACAGTGCTGTAATTGAATGCATTCACTGAATCTTCACATTTTTGCGCCTGATGCACACCTCTATTGTGTGTGTGCTTTAGAAGACCTGTGTTAAACACACACTGAGCATGCTGCCTACTCTTTCATTATATACTTTTGCAGCATTTCCTACTGAGCTGTAATAGGCTAATGATCAGAAGCTGACGAGTAAGCATGAGGATCTTTTAGCTACACATTCACTTGTGTAGAGTACAAGAGTGTTTATATTTATTCAGTATTTTAATTGAGTAATACAATTGAGTTGAGACTACATTAATGATTTTTCTATGTTGTGAACGTATCGTTGCTGATTGGAGAAACAAAGCATTTAAAAACGCAATGAAATGCTCAATTGCTAAATGGTTTGCTGTTTCGAAGTGTTCGAAAAACCACAGGCTGGCGCAACCTGCTGGTCAGAATAGTGTAAATGCAAAGCAAACTCAGCCCAAAAATGCATCATGACACCTTTTGCAAACTAATTAAAATAAATAAATAAATAAATAAATAGATTTTTGCGAAATATTGTGAAAATATTCACATTTGGAAATGCTCATGTAAGATGTAGGTGTGAAATAAGAAGAGCCATCTGCGTGTGACCCCTTGACTTTGTCGTTTGGTTGCTTTCGTCTCTTTCGGTTTTCTTCTCATGCATTGGTTTGCTCAGCTGAGTTTGCTCATCCAATCTGAGTGATCTCTGCTCAATTGGTCAAAAACTAGCTGACAGTTCACAACACACTGCAAAAAACTGGGCTGACACGTTCAATGTACGCCCGACTTTGGCCAACAACTGATCATCGGTGTGTCAAGGGTTTGCTTTAAACCTCTCTATAACTCATAACACACTGCACTATTTCACTAATTACCAAATGGTTCATGGCATTGTGTGTCCATTTGCTCTGTGAATAGAAAATAGCCTGACCAGCTTGTCTGTGTGTTTGTGTGTGTGTTGTGTTGGGGAGCAGATCTCCTGCTGGAGCTTTGACCTTCCTTTGCTGACTCTGTAGAGAGAAGAACAGGTCAGGCAGTAGGTTTTGAAGGCCATGGCCATTGTGTGTTGTTGTGTTTGTACTACGATTCTCATAACAATAAGGTTTGTGACCTTTGTGTTGCCTTTCTGCTGTCCATGGTAACCCCTTATCCACTGATCAATAGCTTGTATTCTGTCAGGTCCTGTAATGCAAGGACTGACTATACTCTGTTGTGGTTATGAATATTAAACTCTTTCTTGCATTCATGAATTTTCAGTGCAAGAAGCGAAACCATTCCAGTGTGCTTTTAAGAAAGTGCTCTTGGCATACACGTCAGGCCCTCACACTCTGTGCCTGTAAAGTCTGTCTGTAAACTGTCTCTCACCTTCAGGCGCTGAAATATTTCCTCTGCATCTGTTGCTAGTTAGAATTTTACCTTCGCAATAAAACACATTCTCAGCATGTTCGTCTCTTGTTAATGATAATGAACCACTTTTATGGCAGAGGTTTTTATCAACTTCATCTGCTGTCTGTTATCAAAGACAATCATTTAGAATAAGAATTATAATGATATCATCATTATTATTTTTATTAGAGATTTTAAAAAATGAAAAAAAAAATCAAGATTTAAAATTAATGTTTCCTGCAACAAAAATATTAATATAAATTGCTGTCACTATTTATTTAAAGGATCTGTTTGCAAGACATTTATTTAATTAATCATAAATTTTCCAATATGTCACTAAACATTAAGAAATCGTGTTCATTTCAAATACTTATATCACTGACATATCCGGCCAGGATATTGTCATTCAAAAAGTGAAGTTGTAGCCCTCAACTGATGTTGATGTTGTCATGTTGTGTTTTGGTCTGATGCACCAATCACGGAAGTCATTAGTGTTGTGGCATCCGGGTTGCCAGTTTTGCTGTAGTTACCACAGCTGCAGATACAAACGAGTCGGATAAAAAAATGTTGGATCCAGCAGCCTATTTGGCAACCTCGAGTCAGGGGGGAGGGGATACAGTGCTCTACAGTAATTTGAAATTAATTGCAGTACCAGTTTTGGCCACAATCTTATATACGGCTCCTTTAAATGAAAATTTGAATATATATATTTTTTCACACTAAAATTGTTGTTTTTTTTGCAATAAACGGTTTATGTAAATGTAAACAATTTCAGTTTTGTTTATGGATTGGCCCTGTTCACTTCTATCGTAAGTGCCTCATCATAAACCTGATGTTTGCCTTTCTTAAAGAAAAGGAATGACCTTAATTCTTTTAGTAATCGAAGGCCGTCAACAGCTTTACTTGCACTGAACCTAGAACATTCCTCTTACACAGCACTGAGCGAATTCTGCACAGATCCTTCAGAGCTCCATGTGGGCTGAGTTTTGTCTATGGCTAATGGTGGAATTGATCAGAATGTGTGAGGTATACAATAAGTGATGAGTCCCAAAGCTATCGAGAGAGGATCCAATATGACCCTTTTCTCATTGTAAATCGCTAAATGACTGAATGTAAGTACATAAATGTTTATGTTATTGAATGAGAACAGATCACTTAGACGCATCCACACAAACTCTTCAGCCCTCGGTTCCTTCAGGCTGTGGAGGCCAGCTGGCTCACACATTTTTAATCTGAAGTGTGAAGCTTTTATTGGAACAACCGAGCCTCTATAGATCTGTTTGCCCTTTCTTTCTCTCTCCCTCACTGATCTGTCTGTCTATGTATGCACAGGCACAACCCTCTCTCCTTCATATCTCCCTTCTCATATCTCCTCTTCTCTCTCACCAATCTGGCCCTGTTGCCATGACAACCTCTTGTTTCGTCTCTCTCTCAATGCATTCCACAAGTCTGTGTCCATGGGCAATGTCACTCGCATGCACTCTGCCCAGCACCAATGAGGCAACAGTCTCATGTGACCATACTCGCAGTGTGTGTGGCCAGAATGAGAATTTGGCCACACCCCCTCAAAGAGTACAACACTATTGCGCTGTTCCAAAACATAGTGCATTGCATACTTAAAGGGATACTCCACTTTTTTTTGGAAATAGGCTCATTTTACCACTCCCCCAGAGTTAAACAGTTGGGTTTTACCGTTTTCAGATCCATTCAGCCGATTTTCTGATATTTAGTAGAATATCAGAATACAGTTTCTGGTCTCATTGACTCCATAGTATATTTTTTTTCCTACTATGGAAGTCAATGAGACCAGAAACTGTCTGGTTACTGATATTCCTCTAAATATCAACAAAAATTGTCTGAATACATTCGAAAATGGTGAAACCTAATTGTTTAACTCTGGGGGAATGGTAAAATGAGCCTATTTCCAAAAAAAGGGGAGTATCCCTTTAAGTGTTCACCCCAAAATAAAAATTATGTCATTCTCTGTATCAGAAAGATTTGCCGAAACTGCAAATGCGGCGTTGAGGACCATGACGTGCAGCTCGAGACGGAGGAGAATAAGAAGGTGGGAAGGCTTTTTGAGGACACCAAGTACACAGGTCTCATAGCCAAGCTGAAGAGAGATGGCATCCCGTCTTATAAAGGCAACCAGGTCACATTCAGCATCCCGGCAGCCTCCATCAGCACTGCTACTCCTGTTCCTGCTTCCACTTTTGTACCCGGCTCCAGCCAGACCTACACCCCCAACGCTCAGTCCGCTCATGCCCCACCTGGTGCTGCCACTGCGGTCCCAGGAGCGTCGATTCACTCCCCTACAGCCCCAGCAACAGGCCGTACTGCTGCTTTAGGAATAGGCCACACTGCTGCTTTAGGGACAGGCCATAGTGATACTTCAGGAACAGGCTGTACAGCTGCTTCAGGAACAGGCCATAGTGCTTCCATCCCATCTAAAGGCCGTGGTGCTGCCACTACTGCTGTCCCAATACCCACTGCAGTGCCTGCCAAGACCGATGTGGTTAAGTCCGTTACTTATGAATGGGCTCCCCCTGGGATCAACCAAGGCTTGGTAACTCTCTTAATCTTAAAATCATATGCTATGATTCACTAAACATTACATTAAATTTCAATGAATTTTATATCTAATATTATATATAATTTATTTATTCAAACTTATGCAAGCTTGAGGGTCAGTTTGTAATTGTACTATGATACTTGGATCCACTAGAGGTCACTGTTCACTTCTTCTTCTTTTGTAGACTGCCCTCTTGAAAGTTTGGAAAAAGTTAGCATTCTCCCAATATTTTGATTGTCTTAAAATATAAAATGCTGAATACTAGAAATAGTATTTTTTTTTATAATTTAGCTGATACTTAAAAATGAGGGGGAAAAAAGAAATTTAAAATATTAGCATATACCGACTTTTTTTACTTTTTTAAAAAATAAACTTTTAAAAAAAATAAAAAAAAATAAAAAAATTAATAAATAAAATTCTTTTGGTTAAAAAATTCTTTGAGTAATAAAAAGTTGCACCTTTCAATAATAATAATCACGCTGACCATTTTGTCTGTAGCCCTACATTGTTCTGTTTTTTTCAGTAAACATTATGTTGCAAATTTATGCATAAAACTTCAATTATTTTTTTTTTATAATATAATAGAATATTATACATTTATATTTATTTAATATTATTTTAATTAAATAATTATTTAAAATAATTATAT
>JAOTRC010000005.1:25179135-25190392 GCA_027497675.1 Cyprinella lutrensis
ACAAAGCTCGAATCATTTCAAATTGGTTTCTTGAACATGACAATGAGTTCACTGTACTAAAATGGCCCCCACAGTCAAGAGATCTCAACCCAATAGAGCATCGTGCCCCATCCCACAAACCACCATCAACTGCAAGATGCTATCCTATCAATATAGGCCAACATTTCTAAAGAATGCTTTCAGCAACTTGTTGAATCAATGCCACGTAGAATTAAGGCAGTTCTGAAGGCGAAAGGGGGTCAAACACATATTAGTATGGTGTTCCTAATAATCCTTTAGGTGAGTGTATTTTTGATAGAAAAATCTGAGAATCTGGAAACAACTGACTCTAAAGACGGATGATTTTTCTCCGGGTGGGATCCGATGCGGCTGAGTCTCAGTGTGGAGTTATTCTCTCCTGAGTCTCTTTCTACCTCACAGGCCTTTAGCTCCTCGCAGGAGCCGTAGGAACTCGGAGAGCCCTAAACCTCGACATTGATTAGATGAGTCTGTGCAGCGGAGGGGAGATTGTTTCCTGATGGGCGGCAGAATCAACCAGGAGGGGCCGGCAAACCGGGGACACAGCAGCATCCCGAGCTGCCCTTTGATGTGCCTGATGAATGCGGATCAACAGGGAGTCAGAGAGAGAGAGAGAGAGACGGGCAGGGAGAGCTCTACCTGCTGGGGATCTCTAAAGGATTGATTCCCTGTCGCTGCTGCCTGGATGGTCGGAAAGAAAAAGGAAAAGCAATAGAGAAAAAGTGAGCTTAAAAGAACCAACAAAGGCCGGCCACTTAGCGCAGGTCACCGCTGTGCTCTGGCTTCTAGAAAATTCCCTCTTTCTGTGGTGTCACCAGGTGAACAGAGAGCATGCTGGGAGCCGCGGACATGTAAAGCAGTCTTTCAACGCAGCACAATTACCGAGAGGGGATTTGTATTGAGTGAATGGTGGTGGTCTGTATTTGTTTTTCTGAAAGATATCACTTATCTATCCGTGCGTGGAGGTGAATGGCGAGCGGAGGTCTTGATACTTGAGCGGAGGTCACTCTCGCTGGAGTCGTGGGCAGTTCGGTTGATCGTGAGGGGGAAAAAGTCTTCCTACAGTGTCTCAGCACACATAAAACAGTTCGTTTAAGCACAGAACTGCCGTCCCCTGAGAATAATCCTCAGACGAATGTTATTTTAATATTGCAGCCCATTACTGACACAATTTATATGTTGGCAATTTTAATAACCTCACTTTCAGAGGCTCCTTTTCCTTTTTCTCTGTCTCTCCTCACGCTTCTGTCTCCATCTATTGGTGACTTTTTGCATCTCGTAAGCTGAAATGGAAATTCACCAGATGATTTAAACCCACTTCCTTTTTTTTCGAACTCATAATGAGTTATTTTAGACAACATGTTTTTTTTATGTATAATGAAATTAAACTGGGATTGGGCTATCAAGAACCAAAAATAATGACAAAAACAGCATGCCACAGTAAACCAGGGGTGTTTTACTGTAAATAACTTAACTCTCTGCTTAACTACAGTGTAATGCGTCATTTTGGAAAAGAGCTAGCTAGTCACGATTGTTTTCCTGGAAAGTTTCCTTTAGCAACTTGTCCGCACCTCTGTCGTTGAATCGACATTATAGGATGACGTTTGACGTCATGCACAGGTGGTCGAGTGATAACTTTTAATAACTTAATGGTAACACTACAATAAGGTTCATTAGTTAACATTAGTTAACATGTACAGTATGTGAACAATACTTTTTTGGATGTATTAATCTTAGTTAATATTAATTCCAACATTTACTAATACGTTAATAAAACCAAAGGTTATATTAGTTAACATTAGTTAATGGACTGTGAACCAACATGAACGCACAATGAACAGCTGTATTTGTATTAACTAACATTAACAAAGATTAATAAACACTGTAACTAATGCATTGCTCATCGTTAGTTCATGTTAGTTAATGCATTTACTAATGTTAACTAATGAACCTTATTGTAAAGTGTTATCAACTTAATTAATTCAAGATCGCATGTCAGATTATTATATATATTATTATTATATAGACTATATATGGACTTAATTCAGTCAGATGTTGCTGGAACAAGGCATCTGTGGACTACTTCACTGTTTTTGCTACCTGGTTCACTCTATATGGGATCCCTTATACATGCACTCTTTAAAAACAGCCCGTATATATATTTAAATGGAATCAAATACATGTTGCCTTGCTTATTGTTCCCAAAAGCTTACATGAAACTATGCTTCTAACCACAGGTCGAGAGCTGTAGTTTCAGACACCAACGTTTGTTTGTTGGGACTACGACGTTGGGAAACACTGAATAGTTGATGTTAGTAATGATGGAACTTGCGACCATTGGCCTTCGATACTTTAGGGAAACACATCCATGTGTGACTTTCTTTCCTCTGTGGAACACAAACAAAGATGTCAGGGTATTGCAATAACATGTAGTGCAGAGAAATCTATCAAATCTATCAAGCAAAACATAAAAAATCCCCTCAGAGGGAGAAACCAGGACCAAGGCCGGTGTTCTTACAAGCAGGTCGTGGTGCTCCATAAAGAGACTGGAATCTGCAGTCCTCATTAACACGGAGAGAGGTGGTGAACGATTTGAGAGAGAGAGAGAAAGAGAGAGAGATCTTATGCTCTAATAACTGAGGCACATCAGGCTCAGTGCTGAAAGCCGAGCATGTTGATTGAAGTGGACAGGTAGTTTCAAGGCCTCTGATAAGAAACAGTGTTCATGGCAGGTAAAAATAGCATGTCTCTCTGTCTGTATCTGTGTGTGTGTGTGTGTGTGTGATCCTTGTAAACCATATGTTATGGGGACAAAATGTCAATTTTTTGGTCTTGTTAATCATACTAAGTGATGTTTTTTTGAAAATGTAAAAATACAGAAAGTTTTCTTTGATGGGTAGGGTTAATTTCAGGTGATAGAATATACAGTTTGTACAGTATAAAAATCATTGTCTATGTCTCCAAACATGAAAACACAACATGTGCATTTTATGGCATCATAGAGGCATATATTGTTCTTCTAAAAAGTCGGTGCATAAAGGCAGCAATGCATGCATCCTGCAGCAAATGGCGAAACTCGCCAAACTGGGTTCGCCTCTGAAGGGTCTGGTGGACCCAAATACGGCAACGATGATCCCAACGCTGCCGTTCTGCTCTCCAGAGTCTCTTGATGAATGCTCGATAAACATCTTGTAAAAAGATGACTGCCAATGGGTTTCGGCCAAGGGTTTAATCCATCAGCCGGAAGTTGAAGCCTCGGGCTTCGGACTTCTCTGTTGAAATCAATGTGGTCGCTGTGTCCATTCCTTTTACTGTCTATGGTTTCGCCTCCGAAAAAAAAAAAAAAAAACTATATTGACGTGTAAAAAACAAAAACTTGAAGCAAAATTTAAGCGCGTCAATTTCGCTCCTGATCCTCGAACTGATTCAAAGTGTTACTAGACTCGGTAGGCGTGAATTTGACATGCTATTTGCTTTATTTTTTATTGTGCTATTCGTGCTATTGTTGCATTATAAGCACAAGGCAGCAATGCATGCATCCTTCATAAAGCTTGCAATTCCATAATCCAATGAAGCTCATGAAAAAAAGATGTTTAAAAAGAAAAGACAGTTGCAAATGTATTTTACGCCATAGCAAAAATAAATAAATAAATAAATTAATTAAAAATTATTTTTATGACCATTTCACAAATGTTGGTGTATGTATGATTTTTTTTATTGTCTTTGAAAAGGTGTTTTCATGGCTGCATTTATTTGACCAAAATACAGTCAAAAACAATATTCTGAAATATTTTTTAAAAATCAAAACGACTGTTTTCCATTTGAATCTTAAACTCAAATATATCCCTTTGATGACAAAGTAGACTTTTCAGCATCACAAATGTCTTTACTGTCACTTTTGACCAATTAAATGGATTCTTGCTGATATACTGTATATGCTATCTTATTTCTGTTGCCATCAATAGTGGTTTCACATGGTTATGTGGATTGTTCTAAATCTAAATTTCTAAATTTCATTGAGGACGATCTCTAAGAAAAATGCTACCTATATGTAGACATTAGAGACAGGTCTCTGGGCTCAGTTTGAGTTTCTAGAAGACTGTTGAACTAGAAGATCCTTCAACAGAGGATCCAAGTTATTTATTTTGTCAAACCTCATGAGCAATACACGGTTAAGTGTTATTTCTACAGAAAAGTGGCTAGAATGTGCTAGAATAAGCAATCGTCTCAGCAAAGCAAACATCCACCCCATCGTTTACAACTCATTCACCTTCTCTGAGCTGTGAAATGCATCCTCAACATGAAAGGACAACAATCGTTTTCCTTTTCAACCTGTAAAAGCCATAGCCCTCTCATTCTCCCTCTACGTTGTGCTCTAAGGAGCTTTTCCGTCTCAACGCTTTCTATTTTTCTTTTAATAAAACGCAGTCAGCAGACAGCTTGACTGCCAACTTCAATGCATCTCTCAACAACAGGCTCTGGGTCACATGATTCACATAAAAGGACTCCTGATTGGCTCCTGGTAGTTTCCATGGATACAGGTTTTAGGCACCTTCATGGGAAAATGTAAACAGCGAGTAGACACAGGAGGATTGACAGAAACTGCTTTCTAATCCGGTCCTTCATTTTTATGGTGGTGGGATAGAGAAAGATAATGAGGTTAACACACTTTTTACATTGCGCTTCAGCATGCACACTTCATTATTTTGTCATCTTGAAATCATGTTCACGAGCTGTAGAGTAAAGGCATTATCAGTACCTGGACTTTGTGCAGTTTTTGCCCCCTTTACTTATGTGAAAATCATGAGCACATTGTTCCTCTTTTTGGCTGTAACTAATTAATATATTATTATGAAAGTAGTTTGCTGAAAGTATTCGGCCCAGAGCTCAGCATGTTTAATTTCAGCTTGTGTGATCATATCTCAAATGTTTCTCTTAAAATTCCAAAAGAAAATAAAAACCCCGAATTGTTCACATGCAGTAAATAGAGATGACAACCCATCATGTTCTATTCTGAGCCTAAATGAATCTGTACAGGTAAGAGCTCTCAGAAAATGCCCATGTTTGAAGCTGTAATTACAATCTCTACGAGGATGTGAACACTTTTTACAAGACGAAATCTCGTAATTGCATGGCATGAACGCACCTTGCTTAATGGGAGTGGGCGGAGCTTAACAGCTATTTTGGTGTGTAGCATTTTTTTACTCTGATTGGTTTAATTTCCTGTTCTGCATCATAGGTAAAGTGGTTTTTCACTAGGGATTCCAGTGTTAAAAATTATTTAAAAAATAAGCTGAAATAACGTGGGCAGACGGCTTCAGCAGAAGCAAATTGTTTTACAACCTTGTAGCTCACACTTGGTACAATATGTCTTTAAAACTTTATAAGTTATGGATCAAAGTCAATATCCCTTTGGAGAAAATAAATGGAGTTTTTACATCTGGAACCCGACTGTTGCACAAAATTATGACCAAAATATGACTGAAAATCTGATCTGCAAAAGTGCATGCTTTTTAGTTGGTAGTGAAAGTGAATGAATTACACTCTTAAAAGTAAAGGTTCTTTATTGGCATTGATGGTTCCATAACCTTTAAAGGGATGGTTCACCCCAAAATGAAAATTGTGTCAGTAATTACTCACCCTCATGTTGTTCCAACCCTGTAAGACCTTCATTCATCTTCGGAATACAAATTAAGATATTTTTGATTAAATCTGAGAGCTGGATCACTCCTCCATAGGTTTCAAAGGGATTGAAACTTGCCGGCCCCGAAAAGTTATTAAAGACATCGTTGAAATAGTCCGAGTGACTACAGTGGCTCAATCTTAAGTTTATCAATCGACGCGAATACTTTTTGAACGCAAAAACAAGCAAAAATAATAACTTTATTTCAACTATTCACTTCCTTCTCTGTGGGCCTCGTCAGTTAACGTAGTGTGATAGTGTAGAGCTACGTCACACGTAGGCTCACTATTGGCCGACGCTGGTCATGTGAGTGATGTGTGTGACGTTCAACCTAGAAGCTTTGCATGAAATCTCGAAGCCAACAAAGAAGGAAAATCATATTTTTGTTTGTTTTTTTGCGCACAAAAAGTATTCTTGTCGCTTGATAAACATTACATTGAGCCACTGTAGTCTCTCAAGCTATTTTAACGATGTCTTTAATAACTTTCTGGGCCGGCATGTTTCGATCCCTTAAGAAGCCTGGAGTGATCCAGCTCTCAGTTTTAATCAAAAATGTCTTCATTTGTGTTCCGAAGATGAACGAACGTTTAACATCCATGGAAACCTTCCATTCCACATCCACAAAAGATCCTTTAGATTTTTAAAATGATTCACTAGAAGGTTCTTAAGAAACCAACCCGATCTCACGACCAAATCGTACGAAGTCGACGAATGATTAAAACGTGGCTAATTGGTAACAATTCATACGACCTCATTCGTACGATTTTGCAAAATCGTACATATTTTACGAATTGGCCAATTCGTATCAATTCGTACGAATGACCTACCCCTGACCCCGCCCCCAAACCTACACATCACGTGGGTTTAGACAAATCGTACGAATTCGTACGAGTGAATTCGTACGAATTAGACTCTTTTTATTCATTCGTCGAATTCGTAAGAATTGGTCGTGACATATCATAGTAAGAAACCCAAAATGGCTTTTCACTGTGAAAACCCCCTTCATTTTTAAGCGATGTACCGCTTATCAAATTGAATTTGCGCAGACCAAATCAGTCGCTGTGTTTTATCATGTTCTGACAGAGTCAATCAGCAGAACAGAAACACTTCCTGTACCTCTGAGGATTGTATCTGGATCTTGTGATGCGCTGCATTTCAGATGTGTATTCAATCAGCCATGAGATCCCCCTGCTAATGCTAATTCTTTTGTTTTCGGTTTATGTTTTTGTTAATGTTATCGTGAAATCTGTAGGCTGGAAGCCCCTTTATGGGAATTCAGATTAGCATCTGGAAGACGTTAAGTATTTCCATGCGACACAGATTAAAGGTCAGTGATGCGTGAAGGGCGAGTAGAGTGGACAGAGAATTAAACTGTTTTCGCTGGAAAGGAAGGTGTGTGTGTGTGAGGGAGAGAGAGAGAGATATAGAGTGTCATTATCGTCATTATGACGGGCTGCATCGTCCTAAGCGGTTCGCTGAGTTCCTGTTGAGTGAGGGAGACCCATTTATAACTCATTATGATAAACTGCTAAAAATATCAGAGCCAGGAGCTCAGCTCTTCCTCATACTCTCATTCCCTCTCTTATTACTTTTCTAATATTAGTGAGTGTGACTAGCTCTTCAACAGAAAGCATATATAAAAAAGAGTTACAAGTTGCATACTTAGGCTATGCTATACATTAGAAGTATGTAAAGTATACCTAAAAGTATTTGGTCACACACATGATCTAACCTCATTTTTCTTCATTGGTGCTGAATGATACGTCATTCACGTTTTGCATTTGTGTGCAAGCGTTAACATACAGTTGCTAAATTCAGCATCCTGTAAAATTAATTATTACTGCATAGATCTTTGTGACAGCTATAGCATACATTTTAAATAAAATAAGACAATCATCAGAAACAACTTCCATTATGCAAGTAGTTGTAGGTAATAATAGCTGAAAAAAATAATGCATGGATGCACCAGAAATAATGCATTTTCATAATGCATAATGCAATAATGCATATTTGGGCGTGAGTTTTATTGTCAATTTTAGGATGAACGCAGACCAGATGTAGATGTTTTTTTGATGTATGCACTTGGCTTTACCAAATAGGCCTATTTGATAATTACATTTGTACATCAGAATAATTTCATATTATCAACTAAGCTTTAGAATAAATGTTTGGTTTGCAGAAAACCATAACTCATAAAGCTATGTCAGCCTGTGTATTTTCAAAGAAGCCTTCAGTCCCTGTTATCAGATCCAATCTCCTCTAAATTTATAATAAGTTACAGTCAAAGAGACTTGACCGCTAGCGGCAGCAGGTCCTGTGGAAAAGTCTGACTCCAAAACCTTAAAAGGTGAAAGCAAAACAGCCAGAGGACAGGAACATTTCCACATGCTTTCCTTCCTGACCTTTCATTATACAAGAACTGCGGGCTGCTTCTATTCTCGGCTTAATACATAATCAGGAGAACATTCTTATAGGGTTTGTTTTTTCTACTTTTAAAACAGGGTTTCATTTCTGAGCTACATACTGAGATCTTTTTTTTTAGGATAGGGCAATTTGATTCTTGGCTCATTCAGTGCACTAGACATAAATGTGATTAGTGCAATGGGGACCTGCATTTAATATTGATTGTAATACAGTTTGCAATTATCTAATCAACCAATCACATGGCAGTTGCTTCAATGCATTTAGGGGTGGGGTCCTGGTCAAGACAATCTCCTGAACTCCAAACTGAATGTCAGAATGGGAAAGAAAGGTGATTTAAGAAATTTTGAGCGTGGCATGGTTGTTGGTGTCAGAGTATTTCACAATCTGAACAGTTACTGGGATTTTCCCGCACAACCATTTCTAGGGTTTACAAAGAATGGTGTGAAAAGGGAAAAACATCCAGTATGCGGCAGTCCTGTGGGCGAAAATGCCTTGTTGATGCTAGAGGTCAGAGGAGAATGGGCCGACTGATTCAAGCTGATAGAAGAGTAACTTTGACTCAAATAACCACTCGTTACAACGGAGGTATGCAGCAAAGCATTTGTGAAGCCACAACACGCACAGCCTTGAGGCGGATGGATGGGCTACAACAGCAGAAGACCCCACCGGATACCACTCATCTCCACTACAAAGAGGAAAAAGAGGCTACAATTTGCAAGAGCTCATCAAAATTGGACATTTGAAGGACAAATGTTGCCTGGTCTGATGAGTCTCGATTTCTGTTGAGACATTCAGATGGTAGAGTCAGTATTTGGCATAAACAGATTAAAACATGGATCCATCATGCCTTGTTACCACTGTGTAGGCTGCTGGTGGTGGTGTAATGGTGTGGAGGATGTTTTCTTGGCACACTTTTGGCCTCTTAGTGCCAATAGGCATCGTTTAAATGCCACAGACTACCTGAGCATTGTTTCTGACCATGTCCATCCCTTTATGACCACCATGTACCCATCCTCTGATGGCTATTTCCAGCAGGATAATGCACCATGTCACAAAGCTCAAATCATTTCAAATTGGTTTCTTGAACATGATAATGAGTTGACTGTACTAAAATGGCCCCCACAGTCACCAGATATCAACCCAATAGAGCATCTTTGGGATGTGTTGGAATGGGAGCTTCGTGCCCTGGATGTGCATCCCACAAATTTCAACTGGAAGATGCTATCCTATCAATATGGGCCAATAATACTTTCAGCACCTTGTTGAATCAATGCCACATAGAATAAGGCTGTTCTGAAGGTGAAAGGGGGTCAAATACGGTATTAGTATGATGTTCCTAATAATCCTTTAGGTGAGTGTATTTATAATCAGATGATTTCTTTTTAACACAAGTGCTGTTCTTATAAAGTCTGTTGAATCAAGAATCCCGAAAAGACAGCATCACGGTTTCCATAAAAATATTAAGCAGCAAAACTGTTTTCAATGTTGATAATAATTAGACGTATATCTAAAGCAGCACATAGGATCATGTCATGTGACATTGAATAAATCACTGGAATAAATAAATAAAATAGTATTTGTTGTGTAATATTAATTATAATATATACCATATTATATTATACCATATTATTATTATTATTATATTATGATACTATATAGGTTCTGTTGTTCGTGGAAGATTTGGGATGATTTTTTTTATTTTTATTTTTTGTTGACAGGAGACTAAAATTGGGTCCATTCCAGTTTGGTTTTATTTTTCTCCCTATAATCATCAAAGTTTCATTCTGGCATAGTATAAAAGAATAAAGCTCCTTTGGTAACGTACTGATGAGTCCTCTTGCTGAAGCTTGAAGACAATTAGAATATTTGAGTATTTTTTTGAGTGTTTAGAGGAGGGGAATTAATTCATTAATGAGGTACTATTGAGCATTTCCCATTTTCAGCAACACAGGTGAGTTTTTTGTATTCAGATAATCAGGGACACTCTTATGGGTTTGAGGTGCTTCGTTTCCTCCTGGTGTAGGATCAGGTAAATTAATAGTGCAAAAAATGTAAATAAATTGCATCTTGAATAGAAAACCTTGAAGAAAATGAGTGCAGCGGTCATTTCCCGATGTGTCACACCAAACGTTTTCCTGCTTACTTTACAACCGCAGACTCGAATGAAAGGACACGAGCGCATGCTTTTGCCCAAGGGTGGGACGCTTCACATGGACTGGGTGTCTCGCTTAGCTCAAGAACAGCGAAATTACTACGCTGCAATTTCAGCAACCCTGTGTGAAAAACAATTGTCGCATGTCTCTGGCCAAAATACTGAGTGGGAAATCTGAGTGTCTGATAAAAGGAACAATTTGCTCTGTCATTTCAAAATCCCATGGAGGGAAGGCTTTTGTGACAAAGTGTATAGGCAGTGTGTGAGAATACCAGTCCATCTTTGAGTCTGTCAGCCACGCTGTCTCCACGGGAGTGTGATGACTATGCTAAGGGAAGGCTAACCTTTGCGAGTTCTGCTGGAGAGGAGTCAAAGAACTGACACCTTACAGAAAGGGAGGGTGTGTGTCAATGTGTGCGTGTGTATGCGAGTGTTTTCAAAAGGGGCGTTTTTGCATTTTCTTGAATCTAATGGGTTCGGGGGCACATTGACAGCACGTTAATTCCATCCAATGAATGATTGAATTAAGCTACAAATGGTTAAGTAGGTCAAAGGGGGGCCAAAAGGCAATGGTATGAGGCTGGATTTTAATGGGTATGTACTCCCAAATAGGTCTATAATACCTCTGTCTGTCTGTCTGTCTATCATTTCTCAGTCTGTCTGTATGATTTAAGAAAAAATAGAATATTGTCGAGTAGTTTTTAAGTTCTTATTATTTTGTCTAGATGTATTTTTTATTAAAATAATTATTATTGCAATATAATTATCCTCAAATATTGGTATTTATTCATTTGTTTATTTAATACAATTTTATCTTGTATTTTATCTTAAATAAATGTATGCATATCAATTAGGGCTGAGTATTGACACAAATTTCACAATTCGATTCGATTTCGATTCGATTTTGATTTCGATTCGATTCAATATTGATTATTTTGGATATCAGTTACAATAAATGGCAAATTTTCTCAAGGAAATCA
>JAOTRC010000005.1:25214485-25225268 GCA_027497675.1 Cyprinella lutrensis
ATAGATAGATAGATAGATAGATAGATAGATAGATAGATAGATAGATAGATAGATAGATAGACAGATAGATAGATAGACAGATAGATAGATAGATAGATAGATAGATAGATAGATAGATGGTATTAAGTTTCACTATTCTACGATGTAAAGTACTCTTGTAATGCAACTCTTCTACCAGCAGAGGTCGATGTGAGATCTGTCTCAGATCAGTTTCTGCAGAGAGAGAGTGTGTGGAAGCTGATGCAGCTGATGAGTGACAGTTGTTTTATTTCTTAAAGTTAAAGTGGTCATTCAACAACTCTTTAACAAACTCTTCATCACTATTCAGATGTTCTTTTTGAGGACGCTTGAATAAATTTATAAAAGTTATATCTTCTATTGGCAGCACAGATAGCGAGGTTGAGTGAACTTGCAGATGCTTCATTTTTTCAAGATAATATTTTGTTTTTTTCAGTTCCAGAGGCGAGTGTTGTTTAATGCCAAGCTCAAGTGGATTTTGTTGGGGAGGAAAACTGAATGATCCAGAATGAGAAATTTAATTATTTATATTAACTGAAGATATTTGACATGTTTTTATATTTTTAGAAAAGAAATATGCCCACTAAAAAGGTACAAATGCCTCCAGGGGGCATACAAATACTTTCAAGCATGGGAAAAACAGCCAAGAGATGTTATTTGGAAAGGCAGAGGTTTTTGTTTAAAAGGCTATGATGAATTTAAACCAGTCTTTGACAGAAATATGTGTTTTATTTGAGGGAATGCTGACAGATTAGAGTGCGGGCACACTGCTGTTACCGACCGCAGTCTTCTTGAAAACATGTCTGAGGTATCGCTGGGAAAACACTATTTAGGGCGGTGTTATTCATAGACACACAAAGAGAAACGGGTGAAGAGTCATTACTGGAAAGTCTGTCGCATATTCTTTAATTTGACCAACCAGTCATTTTCTGACCCTGGAAACAGACACATCATAGCTGGAGTCTGTCTGATACTTTACAGGCATCGCACAGACAAAAAGTTCCAGGATAACACTGCTTTTAAATCCAGCTTCTACATACATTTTTCTGTTGTTGTTTTTTTGGTCAAACTTTAGTGTAGGGTCCAATTCTCAGTATTGACTATGACTTGTGCCTCCTAATTAAAAAAAAAAAAAAATAATTTTTTGTAATTGTTTTTTTTACTAAAAATTATTTTACTAAAAACAATTTGGTAAAATAATTATTTAATTAATAAATAATTATTATTTTTTTACTAAAAAATATTTTAGTAATTACTGCTTATTAATTATTACACTCTAAAAAATGCTGGGTTGTTTCAACCCAAATTGGGTCAAATATGGACAAACCCAACCGTTGGTTCAAAAATTGTATTTAAAAATGTAACCTGGCTGGATTCGTCCATATTTGACCCAAATTTGGATTGAAACAACCCAGCATTTTTTAGAGTGTGTAAGTCAAGGATACTCAAGTGTATTTGCTTTAGAAGTACATAAAGTAAGCTGAAAGTATACTTTCTTTTTAGTTTAAAAGTATACTGATGGCACACTTATTTCTCCTATGGGGAGCATGGAGGATAAACTGTGAGCTATAGTGAACACCTCTTTGTTTCACTCCCTTTATCTTTTTTTTTCCTTGGGAAAGTAAAACCGCAAAGTCAAAGATTCTCCATTCCCATAGCTTTATTCTTCTTCTGAGGAATTCTGAGCTGGATTATACTAGCAGTGGAAGAAAAAAGCAAATGGGATTTGTGTTTTAATAGGTCTGCGCTGATGAGGCTGGTTTCTTTGAGAGAGTTTTAGGATTGTGTTTCTCCTGCGAGACGGAGCCTCCAGGGTGATGTATAGTATTCTGTTCCACTGACTACAGTATGCACACTCATCTCAGCCTCAAATAAGAAAATGCTTCTTTATCTTGTGGAAATACTTTCTTCTTTTACGAGTTTCATCCAAACTTTACCTTTTTTAGCACATGAATTGTATATGCAGTGTTGTGTACTCGAGACTCGGACTCAGTCTCGAGACCATATTTTAATGGTCTCGGTCTTGTCATGGACTTGTGTGCATTTTGACTCGGAATTGACTCATACTCAAACATATTAGGACTCGGACTTATTCCCGAGTCCACTCCAGTCCCATTCAAAATATGTCATGGTTTTTACTTTATGTTAATATTTCTTTAAATTGTTGTTTGATTGAAACATCCAATGATTGCTGTCTCGGTCTCGACTTGGACTTGACTCTCTTTGATCTCAGTCTCGAGACTCGGACTCGACTCGACCCTCTATGGTCTCGGTCTCAACTTGGACTCGACTACCTTTGGTCTCGGTCTTGACTTGGACTCGACTCTCGAGACTTGGACTTGACTCTCTTTGGTCTCAGTCTCAAGACTCGACCCTCTATGGTCTCGGTCTCGACTCGGACTTGACCCTCTAAGGTCTCGGTCTTGACCGGGACTCGACCTTCTATGATCACGGTCTCGACTCGGACTCGACTCTCTTTGGTCTCGGTCTTGACTTGGACTTGACTCTCGAGACTTGGACTTGACTCTCTTTGGTCTAAGTCTCGACTCGGACTCAACTCGACCCTCTATGTTCTCGGTCTCGACTCGGACTTGACCTTCTATGGTCTCGGTCTCGACTCGGACTCGACTCTCTTTGGTCTCGGTCTCGACTCGGACTTGACCCTCTTGGTCTCGGTCTCGACCCTCTATGTTCTCGGTCTCGACTCGGACTTGACCCTCTTGGTCTCGACCCTCTATGTTCTCGGTCTCGACTCGGACTTGACCCTCTTTGGTCTCGGTCTCGACTCGGACTCAACTCTCTTTGGTCTTGGTCTCGACTTGGACTTGACACACTTTGGTCTCAGTCTCGACTCGGACTCAACTCTCTTTGGTCTCGGTCTCGACTCGGACTCAACTCTCTTTGGTCTAAGTCTCGACTCGGACTCAACTCGACCCTCTATGTTCTCGGTCTCGACTCGGACTTGACCCTCTTGGTCTCGGTCTCGAACCTCTATGCTCTCGGTCTCGACTCTCTTTGGTTTCGGTCTCGACTCGGACTCAACTCTCTTTGGTCTTGGTTTCGACTTGGACTTGACACACTTTGGTCTCGGTTGTAGAACCTCACATTATTTTACACTTGTTGCAGTGATGTCATTAGGTTCCTCAACAACAGTGGAGGGCAGCAAAACAAACATTACAACAACAAAGAATGTCCACTTTTTTCCCAGAGGGTGCATTTCCCGCAGAAAGGATAAAGAGATATATATTTCCTTTAAAAAGCTATAGAAAAGCAGAAGTCAGCACATTCAGCCAGCAGACGCAGCACTGATGTGTTCCCGGCCCGTCTCACAGCTAAATGAACAGCAGAATGAGCAGCTTTCTGGTGAGTGGGAGTGGATGATGGTTTGGTGCAGTGATTTTTATGTAATCCTCTTCAGTCTACCTCTTATGAGGAAAAACGCACATCTAAAAGCCATAAAGGAAAGATATGTTGATGGAACTGCAGGATCATGGTTTTTTTCTGGTGGTTTATGCAAAAATATCCCAACAAAACAACAACTATTGTCTTACATCAGCATGTAACCACTGCAGCGGAACATCACACTCAATTTTCATGGCATGACAAAACGTTGAACAAAAAGACACCGACAGGTTATGATGCATTGGTTTATGTCAAGTTGTCATGACGAAGACATCTCAAACATTGTCAAGCATTAAAAATGTCATTATTGAGTGAATAATATGTCATGATTATGAAGCTGTCATGTCAGCCTTATGCACACCCCTTCAAGTAAAGTGTTACCCAAATATTGGAGTCAAAAGCAATGTGAAAATCACTGTCCATTTTATTCTTTTAAATAACACAATCAGATAATAAAATAATAATGCAGTTGGTTGCACTTTATTTTACAACACGTGCACTTAAGAAAGTCCTATAATTGGTTCATTTTATGTTTAAGGGAATGTTCTGGGTTAGTACCTAGTTATTATGAATATGGGTAGCAGGATTATCATCATTTCTTCAACAGAAATGCTATTTTTGAATGGTCATCAGTGGAGAAATATGCTTTTTAAAACCAGATGGCGTAATTACATGGCACCCACGCTAACCAGCTAAACCTAGGCTCGCTTAAAAAATTCAGTTTAAATTTGTATGCGTGTCAGATTAATGCATGGAAATGCATTGCATCAGAATGTCACTCAAAAACTGCACTGTGACATGCTCCTCTCTGAAACTTTCTTTAAAGGATGTTTTAAAATAGCTTTGGAGAGTTGGAGCGTCTCTGATATACATTAATATGAAATCCAGAGACAGCTTGAGGTTTTCCCCTTTTTCTTTCGTTGTCTAAACTCACTGCATTCTCCACTCCTCTTGTCTCTTCCCCCGCAGGCATTTTCCTTTCAGCTGCATTCTGCAACACGGTCGGAAAACAACAGGCTCTTGTGTGAAGACTAAAGAACAGCGAGCATGAGAGCGCTCCGCTTTAGAGGTGAGAAGACAATCCTGCCTGTCAAAACACAGGTTATTCTGCACGAGGAAGTGTGCTTTTGTGTGGCCTGAGGAGATGACAGGAGGGTGTGTACAGATACACTATTCTCTGAAGATGGTGTGAGTGGTGTTGTCTGTGCACAACCCTGTCATTGAGCTGGAGTGTTGTGTGTGTGTGGTTGCCAAGGAGTTGCTATGCTGTGAGCAATGCTTGTTTTAGCAAACAGCAGAGCCGTCTTCTGATAATTTATTTTTGTATTCATCCATTAATATTTAATTTCCATCAGAATAACTGAATGAACAATGACTTCTGTATTGACATTTTTGTTCACTTCAGTTATTTAAAGCAACCATATTATACTATTTTAAAGGTTCCAGTTTGTTTTGGTTGGTCTCCTACAATAGATTTGCATGCAACCAACTCTGCTCTGATTGGTCAGATGGCCCAGTCTGTATCACAGTGATACAGACAGTAATGATGACATTGGTTTTACTGTATCAATTACTACCCAAGTCCTCATCCTTTGGAAGTGCATCCTTTTTTTCTTTCACAGATTTGCTTTCACAGACAAAAAGCATTTTCCCGACATGTCGGGAACACAACCTAAACTCTTCTATGCCGAAGGGGCGAAATAGATGTTCATGGTCAGCCATTGAACACCATAGACTGGCAATATGCACATTTAATGCAAACCTACGCAAGTTCATGCAGGAAGTAAGACTGGAATTACAAGGCTATATTATACAAACTACATGAAAGGTAATATCTGAAAAACCATAATAGGGCCACTTTAAGAAAGCTTAAAGGTGCTATATGTAACTTTTCTTCTAAAAATGAATCTTTTTTTATTGCCTGTGTGCGAAGGGGTTGTAATCACACATTACAATGATCCACTTGTCGGATTTTCTGCCAAATCCATCGGATGTGACCTCTTGTCATTTTTTTTTACCAACTGCTACACACGTTTTCACTCTATACACACATTTGATCTTCAAAATGCAACACTGCATTCAAAATGCCATAAACACATGTTAAAATGAAGCATTTGCATCAAAAGGCAAACACTACTTTCATACATTTTTGGATAAACCATCTAAACACTGCTATTCTAAATCTATAGCTCGTTGGTCTTTCATAGGCTTATAAATCTGCATTTTAAAACAATGTTCTACAGTGAAATTAATCTGCTAAGTAAGTGGTAACAAGTATACCTGAAACGTCAATGCAATGTAGAAACAGAAAATATATATTAGGCCAAACATTACTGTTGTACACATTAGCATGCACCAAAACTATAAACATTTACATAAGCAATTAGTCTTTGCACATGTGAGGAGTGTGTCTGTGTGACCTGGTTTTGAATGGTTGTGTTTGGAAAAGGAAAGCAAGTCACTTCCTGATAGATATTTGTGTTTAGGTAGAGAATGTGTGTAGTGTTTTATGCAATGGGTCAAAGGCATGGTTTTAAAGAGTTGGCATGTAGTTTTGCACTTTAAGTGAGAGGTTTCAAAAATCGTGTGACGTGAAAAGTGCAGTTTGTAAAAACTGTCAATTCTGATTTTCAAAGCATTTCTGTCTGGACTAATTCTATAAGAGAACAAAAAACATGTCCTTTGTGTTTATTCACCCCCTCACACACACACGTTTCGTGCAGTTCAGCACAGCTTTGACACCGTGTTATTGTCCAGAGATGCATCTCATCTGTCTGTCAGCATCTGCTGCAATCAGAGTGGTGTGTTATCAGGAGATGTCCAAACCCCTCTGCTGTATCTCTGTGTCTCCGGGCGAGAGGTTAAACCCGGTTATTAATTCATCACTCTGGAGGGGATGTTTGTGCCTCTGCCCTTCGCCTGTTGCTTTTAAAGGATAAAGTAGCATTAGTGAGGGCAGAGATGGCAATCAGCATTCTCTGTGTGTGTGTGCGTTGAAAAGTGCAGTGAAATGTTAATAAGTGGTATGATTATCAATATTGGAGAGTTCTGAATTATAGGTTAATAATTAACTGAACTTTGTGCATCTTTACTTGGAGCTTCAGAATGCATAAAAGTTCTCCGTTTGTTAAGATGATCGTGGACAAAATGTGTAAGAGTCATAAAAGTTTGTTGGTCACAGATTTTCAGCAACAATCCAAAAGCTAATTGGATTTTTGACTTCAAGCTACTGCACCTCACTAAGAAAGTTGGACATTTTTACTGAGTTCTGAGAATGAAACAACTGATGAACCATTTTCCAAATTAGCCTTTTTCATTTTGCCCATACAATTTTCAATATCTTTAATCTAGCATGTTATTGTTGTGTTTGGGCCTTGTGTTGCATTATTCCCGACTTTTTCTTCCGGTTTTCTAAGTCCCTCCATCCTTGCTATAATCTTTATCTCTGTGCTGCTAAAAAAGCCAAATGGCTGCATGAAATATAAGACTGTAAACATCTGATGCTCCGATAAGGGGTTGAATGGCGCAGGAGACTCTCCCGAGAGACGGTGTAAGAAGATCCTCCCGCTGAGGGCCTGTGCTGCCGACCACCCATCTAGAGCTCGGAGAAAGACTGAACGCATTCACTCATCCCTTCATTATGTAATGCTGACTGCTTTGTTGACCATGGTGTTTGTCTACAGCACTCGTGTGACTCAATGTTATTCTGCAACATAAACACCAAGCGGATCACAGTGTTTTCTTCAGGAGAGCTGTGTGCGTTTCATGGGCAATAGCTCAGAGCACATCGGGCTTAAATGAATCCTGATGGAAATGTCTCGACTGTTTTCGTTCACAAACAAGGCTGAGCTGAAAAAAAAACTGATCACCCAGCGCAGCTGCTAAATGAAGACGGTCAACAAAAGAAAACCTGACACTACAGCGCCACCCGATGTTGAGGGTTGTTACAGCGTGCATGAATTGCATCACAAACAAACCATTTTTTTGTGTTTCCAGAGATGAGTTTTAGCAGGAAACGGTTTAATTGGAAAAACTGTAATTTAGAGCATTCTAAAATAAGCCAAAATGAGACACCAGGTGACCGCAAAGTCACTTCATCTTTAGGTTTTAGCTCTAAGAACTTATTGGAATGATTTTTTTTAATGTAGTTAAAAAACAAAACTATATAGTAATTAATTTACATAGAAAATATGGTACTTTTTGAAGTAAATAAATTCAAAAATGCCCCCAAAATAAAGAAAAACACCATAAATGGATAGACAAAACTTTATCGAAGACAGTAATATAACATTTATAATAAATAAAATTTAGGATCACATCTGAGTCCTCTGTGCCCACATTTGTACACCATTACAGGATTGAGGGCTATAAAGTGAATACAGTTTGATGGCTACAAAGTCTGCATGAAATGGCCTTTGCGACCAATTTTAATCACGCAAAGCCAAGATAGGAAAACAAACAGGCTTGTCAGCTTTTAAAAGGGAGGAGAGAGTGATTCTCTAATCTTCTGTCATTGATGTCAGAGGCTGTCAAATCAAACTCCACAGAGACTTTTTCCACTTGAACTTCCCAAACTAAGCAGATGTCAACATGGACAGGTTGTGACGTGCCCTCATTTTCAAAAACTTCACTACATTTTTGATCTGCCTTACTTGAACATATTGCAGGTAATAAAAGTAAATTTATAGATAACCTTGTATGAAAATACCATATGAAAAGTTAATGCAGAATTTAAAATGTTTTAAAACAACTTAAGGGCACTAATTTAGTAGATAAAGTGAGCATTTCTTGGATTACTCGTAAAAACGGCTTTTCCCCCCAACATTACGTCATTTTACGTCACGTTAGGGAGCCTCAGCCCAGAGTCAGCTGGTATTCAGTGAGAACGGTCGTCAGTCAGTGTGCTTTCTGTAGTTTTTGTATTTTAATTTATCATCGTCATGGTAAATTACAGTATTGTACTGGTGGAAGTTGCAAAAACTCCGGCCTGTCAGGACTTCGAGTCCACAAGTTTCCATTACAAGATCGAGTCCACAAGTTTCCATTACAAGAAAAGGGATGGTACTGCCTATCTTTCGTTCCTGGTGCGGTTTATGCAGGTGAAGGGACGGGATTTGGGATTTTACGGGATGGGATTTATTTGCAATAAAACTTTCTCACAAAAACGACTCCAAGCTTCTGTAGCGTATTTATAAGTTATTTTTTTAAGAAAATCTAGTTCCTTTATTATTTTATGCATTGATTCATTGGGTCCTCTAACCTGCAATATGCCCTTGAAGGTGGTCATTGGCTCAGTTTTCTTCTAGAAACAAACTTGCTGTATCATTTTCATGTTATCACATGTACAATATGTGTTGTAAAAAGCGCTAGGCCAATATAAATAAAGGTGACTTTACTTGGCAACAGTAAAATAAAACCTGACCTTCAGGCATTAACTTATGTTGAGAAGTCACAAAAAATGAGCATTACTAAGTTTCAGATCTATCAGAACAGCACGATTGTGTCGAACACTGAAGCTGCTTTCTTATAACCGTGTCCTCATGTTCCATTCAACAGATTGTGAATCAAATCAATTTTATGAGTTTCTCCTATCACAAATATCTGTTTATTTCAATAGCACATGTTTGCCCAAGAACTCTTCACAATGCATGATAGGGAACAAAGCATAACAAAGAGGCACATGAATAAGAAACAAGACACTTTTAAATAGGACACTCTTTGCCTGCAAATGTATGACAATAAAACTCCTTGAGCGACATTTATGTAAAAATAATCGTAAAAATCAAACTTAAGATTTTTTTTCTTTTTTCTATAAACATTTAAGAAACCCTTTCAGTGGAGAGTTATAATTCTGTTTATTTCAGTCACTTTTGGCATTCCATATCTCATTTTTTTTCTGTTATCTACTTTCTAGTAAAACAAACAATGAATATGGTTCTATAAACAATTCACAAATCTCTATTGTGTTGGGTCAGTGCTGGCCGACTTTGCACGTCTTTGATGCATACAGTTCCCCTTTCCGCTAAATTATTTGTTGCCTTTTCCACAGTTTTCCTAACAAACGCAACATGAATTGATGTCATCCACAGGATAGAGTCAGATAGCATAAATATTTCTAGTTATTTCATTAGGAGAGAATACCATAATTTACTAAACTGGCTCATAGGGGGAAGCAGAATAAAAACTCCACATCGAACAAAGGGCTGTTCTTTTCTTTTCACATTGCAACATTGTCAGTCTAGAAGTGATAGTTTGATATTGTATGACGATCAGGTGACAAAATATTTAATCTGCTAGTTTTTTGTGTGTGTGTTTTTGCACTCAGATTGATATAAAATGCACTGGAGAACAACTCCAAGAGAAACCAGTAACAATCTCAAAAGAAAGTGGTTTCCTCAAAGGTGCTGTGAGAACACAAACACTCACTGGAAGGCCAAACTTTACCCACTTCAAAACAAAACCCCAGAGAGTAGGGCGACCATAGAGGGAAATGTATATTACCATACCGCAGGAAAGAAAAATAGAGAAAGCATGTGGAGACTGAATCAGTCTCCCAAACACTGATCCTACTCTGAAGCTTTATAACCTCCTCTCAGAGCACCTGTGATCAATGAGTACTCTGAAAGCGATCTGATTGGTGCAGGAGGGGGAAGAAAATTAAACAATCAATCAATGAGAGAGTGATAACTCTCTCTATCTCTCTCTGAAGCTGATATATGCTGAAGAACATACTGCTCATATGTATATGTGGGGATAATAAATTAAATGTGCATACTATATTGTTGTCAGTTTATACTGTACAATGTAACATAAGCCCTGAAATCATAAACAATACCTGGCCTGTGATTATGATAAAGTGTTTTGAGTCCAAATAATTCCTCAAGTGCTTTAGAAGAGAAAATATGAACTGCTGATATTCCCTTTAACGTCATTGATTAAAATAAATGTAATGTTTATGTGGTGACTGTGTGCAGGAAGAATGTTCCCCTTGTTTTCTCCCCTTTAGACCCTGAGAGATGACTGTCTTTCTCCTCATCTCTGTCTCACCGGGAGGGAAAATAAAGCTCTTGACTTTCAGTCTGTTCTATATTTAGCTTCCATGTCGAGGCGCTCATCTTTGAACTCTCTTCTGTCTTGACTAAAGCTGTGCAATCAGAGCACACACTACATGGATCTGATCGCTCAGTCGGAGCTGAAAGACCATACGCTCACTCTTAAAAATAAAGGTTATTTATTGGTTTTTACGGTGGCCAAGAGAGCTCACCGCGCTGCAAAAAAACGCGTGTAAATACAAAAAAAGACATCGCAAATTAATAAAAACATCTTCATCAGTTCCACAACACACGTGTGCTCCAAGTACTCA
>JAOTRC010000005.1:25325622-25335828 GCA_027497675.1 Cyprinella lutrensis
GTCTTGTCCACTTCAATGATGTATGCTAAGCTATGCTAAAAGTGGTACTGCCAGAACCGGAGATCGGCTGAATGGATTCAAAAACGGTAAAACTCAACAGTTTAACGTATTTCCAAAAAAAAGTGGAGTATCCCTTTAACTATCATTAACTCTAAAACCACCGTAGTTGAAGAAGATTTTGAATATAGTGCAGGGCAGAGCAGCTGTGGCTCTCATAATCCACTTTCCCGCAGAACTAAGCTCTAACTGTAATAAACACACCTTAACAAGCTAATCAAGGTCATCAGGATTGCTAGAAAGCTACAGGCTTATTTAGTTGGCCAACTGTTGTAAAGCTTTGTTGTGTTCAAAGGAAGAAAGAAGAAAGAACGTCCTGCTTAATGTGTAATCTATCAAAATGTTTTTGGTTGAAGTGTTCCTTTAACATCAAAGTCAACACGTATGACTTCCGCAAATGACGTTTGCTCTCAGGATCGTGTCCAAAGCTCCGCAGGCATGGCTTTGGCATCTGTCCTCTCTCTGCTTGGCCCCGCTCCACCTGACCTGACGAGAGCGAGCAATAAAGTAGCCACGGACACTGAGAGCAGCTGACAGGAACCGTTCTCAGGCCAAGGTTTGAGTAGCGGAGGCAGGGGATGCACAAGATGTGAGTCAGAGCAAGCAAGGCCTTGTAGAAACAGCATGTCCATTGATAATGGCGGGTACTGATCTTGTGCTTTTGAAATTATATGGTTAAGAGTTGGAGTGAAAAAAACCTTTGAATTTCGATTGTGTAAAATGTGTAAGATGAAATGTTTGAGGGATATAATGAGCAGTGTTGAATGTCAAGTAATATTGGTTAGCAATACAACTGTAGAGCACGGGTGTCCGATCTTGCTCCTTGCCACTGCCCTGCAGAGTTTAGCTCCAGCTTACCTCGACCCATAGATATCCATAATAAAGGCTAGATGTCTTACAGCGGAGTTTCTATCGTTATCACCGGTGGCCATCTTGTCACAGGCAAGCTTCCTGGCGGGCTCTGTGGTTCGTGATGTAAGATGAGTAATCAGCAGGAACACAAATACTCTTATCTCGGTGAAATGTTGATGGATTTCCAAACGTTTTTTTTTTAAGGTTATTCACGTGGCTGTAATAGTGGATGATTATTTCTTGATACACTTATTATTATTAAGTATGCAGTATCATAACATAATGTCTGACGTTTCTAACAAACCAAACCGTTTGAAAATGGGTAGAAAATTGAGTTTAAGTTATGGTTATTTAAAAAGTACATCCACCATTAAAAACACAATGTTACGAGTGAGCGAGATGCCTGTGACAAGATGGCCGCCTGGTGCAGACGTCCACGTTCATTGGCCAGCAGCGCAGATGGGACGTCTAGTCTTTATTATGGATATCTATGAGCTCAACCTACCTGCCTGGAAAGGCCTTTGTTTGGCTGGTTTAAGTGTGTTGAATTGGTGTTGGATCTGAACTCTGCAGGACAGTTGCTCTCCAGGAGCAGGATTGGATGTCCCTGGTGTAAATGCATTTGATCCTATTATTTAAAGGCACTCCACAGACTTTTATGGGTAATCAGTGGCGAAAATGAATTTTGTGTTATGGTGGGCAGGCCAAAAAGGCTGCTTTTGTAAAAAAAAAAAATGCTTTGAAGTGTGTGTAGTTGTCCAAATGATCTGTGCGCTTGCTTGACTAATCAATATATCCTGAGAATAGAAGAGGAGAAGAGAGAACAGCACCTGCCCTATTCCAAACATGTAGAGGGCCAAAGTAAAAAAGGAGACTCAGTGTTGTATTGGGTGGGCTGATATGATGGGTTATGTAATGTTTTGAGAAAGTGTGTGTTTGTTTGTTTTTTCCCTTCTAGCAGTGTTTCAGCTGAACATAAGTGGTGAGAATGTAATTGAAACCTGTACATTAAGAGCTACATTAAGCTACAGTGAAGTAACCTTAATGAAAGTCCTGTTTTTAATAATTTTTTTTTGACAAATTATATTTGTTAATTAGTTGGTTGTGTCCAGGAACACGATTGGGCACCTGTTTCCATGCAACGAGTGAGAACGTAGCCGTGGGATTTGAACGTCCTCCATCACTCAGTACATGGTAAAGCATCTGCACAGACCTGCGGCAGGAGGAAGGTGACTCGTGCTGATCTAGGACCTGCCTGATGTTTCCATCACAAAAGGGAATGAAATGAATTTGTTGGATGCTACATTTCATAAGCACTTTAGTATAGATGAAGGAAAAATAAAATAAGTGAAATATCCAGAAATAGTCAGGTGCAAAAATGAAGTTGAAGTGAATGGTTTAATCAAAGTTTTAATAATGCTTGAAATAAATGTTGAATACAATAGCAAATGGTGTCTTATGTAGAAGTTCCAATGTTGTTTGATAGGCAAATACATGAACCAGACTGAATCAATTGGATTATAATGTCAGTGAAAAAAAAAATGAAAAAAATTAAAAGAAAAAAAAAAACTTAAAAAATGAAAAAATTAAAAGAAAAAAATGAAAAAAGTAAAAAAAAAAGAAAGAAAAAAGAAAGGGGAAAAAACATTAAAAAAAACATAAATAATTGTAAATAAATAAATAAATATAAATGCATCTGAGTGAGTCAGATTTCAGATACAGAGGGTCGCCACACATGTAGTGACCGGTGAAGTTCAGGTGAGATCCATTCATCAATGTGCATCCTAAATAACTCAAAGAATGACATGTTCACTGATGACCGCTTGTTAATGTCAATTTGTTAACTTGTCTATTTTGCCAACATAATCAATACTATACTTTGTAATTTGCGGTTTAAATGCTTGTCTGTTATAAGTGTTTCTCAGGACCTCCACATTCTCTTAAATGGAGTAGCCTATTAGCAGATCCTCTGCATATCTTCTGAAGCCCTCCTTGTGTGGAGACGTGAGACTTATTCTTGTTTCCATGTGCTCTTCATGTTCTATTAAACCTTTCCTTTTGCTCCTCACACTGTTTTAACCCTAATATTAGATAAACAAACTTTTATTTTGGATGCAATTAATCATGATTTATCGTTTCACAGCCCTATGTGAATTGACTTGATTTATTTCATTGCCTGTTGTACTTCCTAATTTATGTAGAGAAGATGATTATTGACAAATGTGTGTGAAACAAAGAAGCTGGCTTAATTACACTTTTGTAAAAAAAGTGCAGGCATTTGAATGCATTGTATTGTTAGGGCTTGTATTTTTATGGGCTATAATTCCACATGTCCAACTTCTTAAACAAATGTTACTGTTAAGAGAGAGAGAGAGAGAGAGAGAGAGAGAGAGAGAGAGAGAGAGAGAGAGAGAGAGTGTGTGTGTGTGTGTGTGTGTGTGTGGATGATTACCCCTCACCTTCAACTCAACCTTGCCAAGACTGAACTGCTTATGGTTTCAGCCAAACCATCATTGCTGGATGAGACTGCTTATGTGTCTTATACAACATCAGAAAGATCTTCCTAGTAGCCTTCCAGTAGCCATATCGGAGCTGCACAACTACTTGTGTAAGCTCTTGTTCTAGCCAGACTGGATTATTGTAATGCTCTCTTTGCAGGTCTTCCAGCATCATTAAAACCTCTCCAACTGATCCAGATGCTGCAGCAAGGCTTTAAATGTAGCACTTTACCTAAACTCACTATACTTCAGATCTATGTGTCCTCCAGAAGCTTGTGTTCTGCTAGTGGACGGTGCCTTGTGGTGGCATAATCCCAAAGAGACACAAAATCCTTTTCACTGACCTTTACCTTGATCGTTTCTGCTAAAGATCCATCTTTTTCGTAAACACTTGGCCCAATAATACTAAATCTTTGTTTAGAAAAAAAAACTTGGTATGTGTACTGTGCTAGACTGACTGGGACTGCACTTGTTGCTGTTATTGTTCTCTTAATTGGTAGCTTACTTTGGAATCCATCTGGAAACTCTGCTGCTATTTTTTTATGGGATTTTTTTTACAGTACAGACCCTTAGTGAGTTTGCACTGAACTGCAAAGCTAAGGTGTACTTGACAAAAAAATGTATACGAAAATTTAGAAGGTCCTTGCACACTTTTCAAACTTCAAAACCTTTTGTATGCTTTTTTTTTTTTTTTTTTTTTACAGCATTTGGTGGATCTGAATTGTCCAAAAAAACAACACACAAAATACATACGGATGCGAAAAACAGAGAAAATCGAACCTGTTCCGAAATATTTTATGCCAGACGAAAGTTTCGGAGGCAATGTGTAAATGTGACTGACACAACGTGAGGTCGTATTTGTTTTATTTTTTTTTTTACGTGCGAAAATTTCGGACCTGCAAAATAAGTATGTTAATATCAATTCAAGGGTATCAAGGGTCATGTCAATTTTCTGGGAATCTTTTAATAGCTAAATCAACAATGTGAAAGAAATGTAATCAGTAGGACTATTAAGGGGACATTGGACTTGTATGAAGATGCTACTTGAGGCCAGGGTAAATGGCAAAGGGGGTAAAGTGTTTTTAGGCTATCTAGTAAAAACGTGTGCTTGGAAAACACTTGTGTTTCATCAAACATGTACAGTAGGAAGATACTCATGTTGGTGTTTCATTTTCTTATACATGCTTCAGGATTTTATTGTTGAACTTTAGCTTATACAGTCAATTGATATACACAGTGTGAACGTGATCAGGGGAATGAATTAGCTTGCCAAAATTAAAAGCTTAGTAATGATTTGAATGGAATGACACAATCATAATTTGTAATCCATTTATTATGTTGTGTATTTTTGTGAACACATCAAATAAAACACAACAGACATTCTTGATCTGACTGGGTTCTTAGTGACTAGGAACTCTTCAGTGAAATTTCTGTCTACCAGGTACAGTATATAAATACAGCTTGAATAAATATACTTGTGTTATAATGGTGAAGTTGCAAATAATGAAAATCATTAAATCACACTTTCATTAGAAGTGTAAGTGAGTAGGGTCCGTCTTTATTCATTTCTGTGGGAGGAAAATTTCAATGTTGTTGCAGCAAAACTTCAAAAAGAAGACATCAAAAATGTTTTGCATGCAAGCCTGGAAAATGTACACTTGACCAGATATATGGACATCCTCTTATATATAATGGGTTTGGCTATTTTAGTACACTGTAAAAAAAAATATTTTCTAGATTTGTTATCACAACACATTTTCTTTTGTCAAATCAACTTAAATAATTTATTTAGTTGAGATATTATTTTGAGTTTCTGATGATTAAACTTTTTCCAGTTCAATGAACTTAAAATCTTAACGCAACCAGGTTACTTACCTTTTTTAAGTTAAACCAACAATATTTTTTACAGTGTAATAAAAATGCAAATTTAAATGCTGCAGCATAACATTCCAGAGAATTTTGGGCTTTCAACATTTAGGCAAATGTTTGGGATATTTCACCATAAAGGGTTCACACACTGCCATTTTACAACATTTTACTGACATTTTTCATTTTGCTTCTTCAGGCTATCATAACTAACTGCTCTTTCTTAAACAATGGAAGAGATGCAAAGACAAAAAAAAAACAGGTGTATTTGTAGTTGATCAAAATCCTTGGCATCTGTGTGCAATTATACCAACATTCTAAATGTTCTTTGCTAAATGGATAGTTCCAGCCCTTGATTATAATTGGTTGGGCAACGTTTGAAGCCGTTGTAAATTAATCTACAAACATACAGTACCTGTGAACTCATTACATCAGTATTTCTGCATCACTGTGTCTTGTGTTGTGCTGCAGCGTCTGTCAGTTGATTCGCAACCAGTCCACTTGTGAAGAACTACATTGCTTGGCGGAAGAATATTTTGTCTATAGCTTATGTCAATAGGAATATACTGTAGACCATTTTACGAGCTGTAAACAACACTGGTCTAGAAGCACTTCCTGTTTCAGTTTGTAAATGGTTTCTTAATTTCAAATGTAAAGAAAATATCTTAAAGATGTTTGTTTAACTTTTTGATTCAGTTTTATATGTTCTGTTGGTTGTACTTTATCCCAACATTTATATAGTGTTAAAAACCTGAAACAGGAAGTGCTTCTGGACCAGTGTTGTTTACATCTTGCGAAATGGTCTATAGTTTTGTCCTTGGTGTGAATGGCTCTAATAATGGCCCCCAAATGTTAGTTGTGGGTCTGATCATACCGAGGTCAAAGCATGAGGTGCGTGTAAGAATGTATTTATGTTGCACGCCTGCATACCTACATGTACCTATGACAAGTAAGTTATTCGTCAAATGAAGTACGTTCTTTGAGGGTAGGAATTCGCACACAGAGCTGTTGTATTGAGTCTGTTTCTTCTCTCCTCACAGCTTGCTCTAACATATTTTCCATCCACCACAAGACACCAATTACACTTTGCCAACTGTTCATTTCTCAGAGGAAATTGTGAAAAATATGAGGGTGAAACTGGGCTATCAGGTCCAGTGAGAGAAAGAAAGATCTCTCTTCACTATAATCCCAGTGTGTGTGTGTTTAGCTCAAGTACAACCATTTAGATCTATTCCAATTCCAAGTAATTTGTGTGATTTAGTGTAAAAGTAATATATAGTTTCCTCATACAGTACGGCCAAGACCCAAGAAGACAGAAAGCGGATCATTGAAAGTGTTATAGAAAACTCGCTTGTTTTTGTGCATTGAAAAATGTATTTTCAATCAGGAATTTCATATACACATGCATGCATACTGTAAAAAATATTGTTGGTTTAACTTAAAATTTTAAGGCAATCAGGTTACTTACTTTTTTTAAGTTCATTGAAATGGAAAAAGTGAGTTAATACAATGAAGGAGATTGATTTAATCATCTGAACTAAATAAATTATTTAAGTTGATTTGACAAAAGAAAAAATGTTGTGATTACTAATCATGAAAAATATTTTTTTTTTTACAGTGGGGACTTACCATAGACTTTCCATAATGATTTTTATACTGTACAAACAGTAAATGATCTCCCCTTACACTAACCCTACACCTACCCATCACAGCAAACATCAGAAATCTGCATTTTTGCATTGTCAAAAAAACATCAGTTGATATGATTAATAAGCTTTTTCCTCATGGGGACCAAAACATTTCCTCACAAGAACAAGGATTTCGGAAATTGCCATCTTTGAGGTGATATTTCGTTCCCATAATGAAGGCTTTACCAGGCCACACACTACACTCACACACTGAGTGGACTCATCTCTTGTCCTTGTTTATATGAAAAAAGCTGTTTTTAGAATAGCTCCACCCTCCTCCTCCTCCGCACACCCACTTACAGCAAACCATCTGATCATAAAAGCTCCTTACAGCCCTCAACGCTCCTGCAAGCGTGACGTCTGCTCAGTTTACACACATTACACACACTCACTGCACACATTCAGTTCCTGATATCTCCTTTAAAATGTCTTCAGTAGTGTTCTATAAACAGAAATGTTATGTGTAAAGAGTCATTACTTTAGATGCCTGCAATGCTTTCCTCATTTTCTGAATTTACTTTGAATCGTTTGTTTCAGAGACTGTTGCGAGACTTTTGCATGTCTTCTCATTAAAAACGCAAGTTTGGCAGCGCAGATGTGGCAATGCAATAGTGTCATCAAAACATTTCGAAAATTATTAAACCAAAACTTGAATTTATATTGCTTCATATTACAATGTCATTTCTCCGTCTCTGCTTGCTTTGTGTTTAAAGTCACTCTCAGCAACCAGTTTAATGAAATTTCTGCCATTATTTACACACCCTCAACAACTTTATTAACTTTATAGAATTTATTTATTTGGCTGAACACAAAATGAGTTATTTTGAAGAATATGGGTAACCAAACAGTGACTTAATATATGGAAGTTAAAGGTTTGGTTACCCAATTGGCTAAGCCACGCCCTCAAACGCAAAGAGCCAATCACAGTGCGCAGCTAACCCAATACTCTTGGATATTCTCTGCTTCTACGTCCATTGAAATGCAATACAGTTAGCAGTGTTGTAGTCGAGACCACCTCACTCGAGTCCGAGTCGAGTTTTGGAGCCGGAAATTTTTAGTAGGATGTTTGATGCCAACGTCCAAAAATAACAACCAAAAAAAGCATTATTAACCCTAAATCCATATTCTGGACAAATGTGGGCAAAATAGTTTTGATTTATTTTTTAAAAAATACTTCCCTTGGTCTGAGCAGTACAAGACTTGGCTACTTTTCCTAAGTTTGCCTCCTGAACACACACTATTTTTTTTTTTTTTTACTCAATTCTACAATGTTAAGGTGAAAAAAACTCCTTATTCTTGTATATACCATTTACATTCAATTTTCACGCAAAAATTATTGTAAAGTTTCCAAATAATTAACTAAATGTGAAATTTTTACATGGAAATACTGAAATATTTTCTCGTAAAAATGTACTTCAATAACCTCTATTTTATTCACGACTTTGAAATACTGTATATATCTAATTTTTTTGTTTGTTTGTTTTTACAATGCAGGAAAAATATCTTTGTGTTTGCTGAGAACATACGTTTTGCGCTTTACTTACGTTTTCACTCTTTCACTCAACAGCAAACCTCGGATACCAACGGCAACCTGCGAAAACGCGTCAACTCCAGCATTCAGTCTCAACCGGACTCCAAGAAAACCCAAAGAACCGAAACGTCTAGCAAGAGCGCCGCAGCCACATCCAAACCAACTCTGACCAGCCAATCATCTTCCACCTCAGAGGGTACCAGCAGTTTCTCCAGCCAATCACGTCTCAGCCCCAGTTCTGCCAGCCAATCAAAAACAGCCCCTTCCTCCAAGACCACACCGCCAGCCCCGCCCTCAACGCCAACAGTTCCCGAGAAACCGTCGCCCGGAGCGACCGCTGGCTCCGCCCCTCTTCACCATCTCCTCGGCCCGAAATTAGAAAATATTAAAAAGAAGGAAACCAAGGCCGCACCCCAACCTGCCGCCCCTGCAACCGGAGGAGCCAGCAAGATCGACGAATATGCGCGTATTTTATTCCCAGTGTCCTTTGGGGCATTCAATATGGTGTACTGGGTGGTTTACTTATCCAAAGAAACCATGGAGGCCAAGGCAGGCTAACAGGAACAGGCTTGGTTGTTTGTACCATTTTTTTTCTACAACTCGCTGAACAAACGAAATTAAGAGCCCTCTTAAGGATTACTTCAACAATATTTCCAAGCAATTCCAAGAAACGAAATTCTATCACGGCAGACAAAACTGGACGAGCGCACGGAGGATAACTTTTTTGTTGTTTATCAAAAGGGACGTACGCAAGATTAAGCATGTGGATATATTATACTAAGTAAAAATAATTACATTAAAGAAACAATCCAATAGATTTATCTGTTGTCTTGAATAGCCATATTTCCGGCCTGTCCTATTTATCGCCGGACACACTGAAGACGAAACAATACCAGGGCCGTTTAGTCTATTTTTATATAGAGACATTTCCGTGGGGGAAAATATCCTTTTTTCGGAAACCCAACAGATCTGAACTGACCTTGCGGATGTCTGCCAAGAAGACATATTTCTGACATAGTATTTCTTTCAGTTCTTTCATGAATGGTATCTATTCGGTGTTTTCTCGCCGAGAGGAAACGTTGGAAGGGAGCGTGTGCTGATCAGTGAAAAACACATATGCATGTATTTTATTTTTTAAAGAGACTAAAAATAATTTTCGTCGGTACAAATTAAGTCGTTAAAGCGCAAAATATGGTTTTCTCTCATTGTTTTTGAAGTTGAATGGCTTGTTTTTAGTTTAGTTCGGTTTTAATTTCCATCGTTTCAGTACTTTTTGTCTTATAGCTGATAAATTCTCTGGTATAAACAAGGACATAGGAAGAAGTTTCACCAAATGAAGCTCATGACATGATGCTTCTGGAGTCATTTTGAACAATAAGAGGGTTAAACAGATTGAAGATCCAGAGGACGATGAAAACCTCCACCAATCCACATAGGGCTGTTTTTTGTATGTGTAAATTGGATTTAAACCGTGATTGGTTGAGGTCTTCATTATCCACCAACTATTAGTTGGCACAGAAAGTCAATGTTAAAGGAATAGATCACTCAAAAATGGTCCCATTGAACAAAAACGGAAATGTTTAGTAGGATGTTTGATGCCAACGTCCAAAAATAACAACCAAAAAAAAAAAGCATTATTAACCCTAAAACCGTATTCTGGACAAATGTGGGCAAAATAGTTTTGATTTATTTTTTAAAAAATACTTCCCTTGAT
>JAOTRC010000005.1:25342411-25355168 GCA_027497675.1 Cyprinella lutrensis
TGTGGTTGGTCAGTTCTTTATCTTGTTATGATGTTTCCCAGATGTACATATGGCCAACCTGTACCTGGTCAAGCCTTAGTGGAAGTGTGCCCTGATCCATTTCCATACAGTCTGCTTCATAATTTGACCAGACAGTGCCTGACTCAAACCGCAAAGGTGTGTGACTCCTGCCTCACTGCTGAGGGTTTTCCTTTTGCCTGTGCTTGACTTAATTGTGTCTTGTTCTCCTACCAGATGAGTGCCACGGGCTGAGCCTCTCTTACTGTTGATACGTCAGTGTTTTTCAACAGCAAATTTGAAGACCAAATGCAAGACACATTTCTTGTAAATGGGAATGTTACTGAGGAAGGAACAGGTAAGCTGAACCATATACTCTTTATCATCTTTACAAGACATCCACTTTGAGCCACAAAGTTGATATTGTTCACTGTTTGTTTGGACTTTCTATCGCAGATGTAATGGTGTCCTTTGCAAACAAAGCTGTATATCTCTTGGAGGGGAGCAACTGGCCCAACAAACCGCCGCGGCCAATACCCCGTACTCGGATTTCTCCAAGGCGAATAATTTATGCAGATCAAAGAGTACTCTCCTCATGTCCCTATACATTAGCCACTGAGGGCAGGCCAGTTCTGCCTAGAGATCAAGAAAATCCTCCTCAGCCCATGAGGGTACTGCCTGTAGAGTAAAGAGGTGACCTTCTGCATTCTCACTCTGTCAGTCACAAAGAGATTGATGATTATCTCACTGACAACCTAGGAGACCTGAGACTACCAGGCTCGGCAACTCGGCTAACTTCAAGTCATCCTTTCTCTTCTTATGAAACAACTCAATCCCAACAGAAGCTAGCCCATCAAGAAGATGCTACATATCCTCAACCTGGTATTAGGATTGATGCACCACGTGGTTACTACAACACAGACCACAGAGGCAATAACTATATGTCCACTGACCAAAGAGATCGCAACCAATATCCTGCAGCTGCTCAGTTTATGCCTCAGGACTACAGTTAAGAGAAAGCAGCTCCGTATGGGACTTATAAAGATCATAGTCTGAACTGCAAACCCGTCCTCTATTTCCCTTCCACTGAACCAAAGGGTTATCAGCAACCTTCTCATGGGATTCCAGCTACAAGTCCAGTCTATCAAGATGAGAGACTTACTTCAAGGGATACATTAGCTCACCATGCACATGAGAGACACTCAAACAGCTATGGTCACTCAGCTCCTAATCCTGCCGACAAATCAAGCTTCTCGACCCCACGACAGTCCGCAGATTACGCTCAGCCTGAGACATATCAGCCTTACCACCCAGTGCACCCTTGTTCTCTTCCATATCCTCATGTAGAGCCCACCTACAGAGGTCATATTCCCACCATTCCTCATTTTTGCAGTGAAGATCCCAGAGAGTTTGCACGACTCAAAATTGCACTGGAGAATTTGCTACCTGCCGAGGCTACAGAAAGTTTCAAGTTCCAAATATTTGTTGATCATCTGATACAGGAGAATGCCTTGCTCATTGCAGACTCGTACGTCAACAGCGGTACCCATACACCAACACCATGAGGTCTCTAACTGCACTTTATGGTCAACCACATCAATTCGCACTACAAAGAATTGCAGAATTAATGGATGGCCCAAAAATCAGGAATGGCGACACAACATCTTTTAGAATGTTTGCCCTCAAAGTGCGTGCATTAGTTGGAATGCTGGACCAACTTGGAGCTAAAGGATGGACAGAGCTCAAATGTGGGTCACATGTTTCACGTCTCCTTGCCAAATTGCCTCATGATCTTAAAGCAAACTTCAGAGGGTTTGTTAACCCCATTCAGAACCCAGTTCCAACACTGATAGAACTCAGCGATTGGCAAGAATATGAGCTCAGAATACAAGAGCATGAGTCACAGTACGTTAGTAATGTAAGCAGAGCCTACTGTCAGCCACAGAGAGAACAGCAAAGGAATTGCAAGCCGGTTCAACGATTTGCTACTGTCTTGCATGGTGGCGAACAGAGTAAACCAGCAAGTGTTACAGCAGTCAAGAAGGAGAAACCGACAAAGTACTGCCCCTTCTGCAACACTGTGCAGCATTACTAATTTCAAACTGCTGAATCAAGATCAAGTGGAGTCTTGGCTGAAGTCAAATCAGAAGTGCTTTAGGTGTGGCCGTGATCACCAGATCTCACAATGTAATCTTAAAGCCAAATGCAAAAAATGATGAATTGGATGTCAAACTATTAAAGATGCAGATTATCCACATTTAATCACAGCTACAGAGCCAGTTCGTCTCCTGGCGGTCCTGCCACTGTGAAAACCAGACTCGGGTGGACTCTGCAGGGCCCCTCAAAATTCCTTGCCAGTCATCTCTTACCACAACAGTGTCTATTAACCTCCACTTTGTCAGCAGAAGCTGAACTGTTCAACAATGTACAGAAATTGCGGCAAAATGGACACACTTCCGTATAGGAGTGAGACACAGAAGCGGTGCAAATCCTTTAGGAAAAAACAATTAGTGTGGCAGTCGGAGACATTTAAAGGGATGCAACACCTCTCCTCTGGAAAAGAATCTTCCACCTTTGCAATCACCTAAGAAGCAGTGCCAGCCCATTTAAGAAGCACAGAAAAACGCCTTTTGCAGAACACAGATCTTGCTTCAGTGTATGTTAAAGTGCAGAAACTTGAAAAGGCAGGCTATATCTCAAAGCTGACACCAGAGGAGACGGATAAAAGCCGATGGAATCAAGGTCCACAGTTCTTAACTCAGTCAGTTAGTAGTTGGCCCAAACAGCCTCATGATGTAAGCGATGACATCCAAGAACACCGCAGTTATACACCGCAGATATCTCTCGATACAATTCACTTCAAGATCTGATTAAGGCTACTGCTATTTCCCTTCATGGGGCGGCAGACGAAAGTGAACTCTCTGCTGACGACTATACACAAGCTGAACAGGAACTTCTGAGACGTGCTCAAGTTGAAAGCTTCCCAGAAGAAATAGCCCAACTCCAGTTAGGTAAACCTGTATCTCACTCTAGTCGTCTTCTAACTCTAGCCCCAGAGTATGATCACAAAGCCAAATTAGTCAAAGTAGGTGAACGCCTCCGCAGATGTAAGCACTTGGACTCAGACTCTCTACACCCTATTGTCTTAGATCCTGCTCACCCTCTTGTAAAGCTTCTGATTCAACAGAGAAGCGGGGCTCACACAGGTTTCCTGTCTGACGAGTCAAGATAAAAGGAGAGGGAGGCTCAGACGGGGGAGACACAGATGGAGGACACACAAACAGGGAAGGGACCGGGGAAAGGGAGAGACGCCCGGTGAAGAGAGCAAAGATAAGTGAACTGTTTTCATCTTATGAACATTTTAACTGCTTGAAAAGGATACAGTGAATGTGGATCTGACTGTTGGAGGAGCGATGTGTGTTAAAGAGATAATTGAAAGTGAAATCCCGCTTGAAGCGAGCGCAACAAACGGAGTGAGGTCTCTGACCAGCCCTATCGTGTGAGTGAATTGCATTGCTTTTGCCTTATTGATACACATTGAATTATGGCTGTGGAATTGAAGTGAACATAAGTGTGATGTGCCCTTGCTGAGAAGAAGCCCTAACCTACGTTTGCACGTTTGTTGAAAGCTATTAGATCCGCTCTCCATTAGAAGCCTACAGTGAAGATTCTTACCTGTTCTACCCACTGTTTGAGTTTAGTAGCATGCAGCAACGTGGTGAAGTAACCTTTTAACTTACTGTCTGTTAACTGTGAACTGAAGAGAGTGCTGTGCACTGTGAAGATTCTTACCTGTTCAGCTTACCGTCTGAGTCCATAAGCATACAGTAACGCTGGTGAAATAACCTTTTAACTCACTCTCTGTTTACTAGGAACTGAAGAGAGTGCTGTGCACTGTGAAGATTCTTACCTGTTCTACTTACCGTGTGAGTCCAGAAGCATACAGTAACGCTGGTGAAGTAACCTTTTAACTTACTGTCTGTTTACTGTGAACTGAAGAGAGTGCTTTGCACTGTGAAGATCCTTACCTGCTCTACTTACTGTTTGAGTCCAGAAACCTGCGGTATTGCTGGGGAAAAGCTGGAAGTCTGCCGCACCACTGGTGGAAGGAGTCCCGAAATCGGTTGGTCCACGTCCGATTGTGACAGAAGGATCTAGAGGACAGGGAAGCCATTCAATTGACGCACCTCGCTCTATTGTTCAATAAAGATTGTTACTCCTTGAAAGTTACCTCTGTCTCCGTGGTCCTCTGTTGTGTGCCTGTGGTGTCGGCTCCTCACGGTGGTGACCCGGTTAGAGGGAGGGCGGTCGGCCATCCGTGCAGTCCTTCCCTCGACCTGTGACAATCGTTAGAGGCAGAGAGGCAGTAAAAAGATGCCAGCGCAGGTGCTTTGAATGTAAGAAAGTGCGAGAAATTGAGATGATGGATTTCGTCGCTTTCTATTAAACAGGCATTGACTGTTTTGGCCCCTTCCAGTTTACATAGACATACTAGACCTCACCTTGGGGTTCTAAGCGTTCCAATGAACTGCCGTAGCCAAGGTGATGTCTAGTGTATATGTCTATGTACAGTTTCCATTACAGAAGTGAGAGCTCTACTGGTCAAAGTTGGTACTGCAACAACAATAATTCTCTCAAGATGGATAATCAATTATCTTTTCAAAAAAATCTTATTATCTATTGCTTTGTATGTGCTAGTTATCAAACTTAACGGACACAAAGGCTATGCATAACTTAAGCATTAAGATACAAAAGGGTTATGAATAAAAAAAGGCTTGTTTAAAGGTACAGTAAGCAATTTTTTTTAAAAAAAAACTCTGTTGTTATTTGAAAACACATACACACAATCTCTCTCGCTCAAACTAGAGACTTATTGCAGATTAATGCAAATCCCCATTGTTAGCTGATGTCTCAATCTGAAGAATCCTCAGACACTCAGCATCATGTATTTTTTGTAATGTCAGGTATGCATCTTTTATTCTTTATTCCAGAGCATTTGATGTTCTGTTTATCTTTGAATTGATTAAGGAATTGGCATGAAATAAATGGTTAAAATTTGGATTTATTCTGGTTTTCTCTGAAATGATTAACTTTAGTAGATTAGGTGAAGTCCATAGCACCACAGGTTAGTAACGGACTACAATTTAGGTGGAGCAAAGGAGCACTCCACTCTACTAACACATTGGCATTAGTCATGTATACTTAGACTGTAGAGGCTAATAATGGGTTTTCCGTTTAGAGCAACAGTGTGTTGTTAGACCAGTCTAAATAGGGGAGAGCCTTAACCTTTGATTATTGTAATATTATTCGAACTAAGTGTATGTGGGAAACTATGGCATGATTATACAAAGTTACCATTAGAAGAAGTTAAGTTGGTCAGCTTGGTAAACACTTGGTTCTGTGGTAATGGTCACCTCTGGTTAGATATATAATCTTACCTTAATTAAGTGTGTACAGATCTAGAGACTAATAATATATTCTAGAATGAGTAAGTACAGTAGGCTACAGACGTCTAGAATATGAGTCAATCGCCTCTGTCTAATGACCAAGACTGACGAGTTAGTGATTATGAGATTGTATACCCGGCTGGTGCAAGACTCAATGTGTTATAGGAATCCATATGAACGAGTAAAGAGTTAAATAGAATAATCGAATAGCTAAACTTATATCATACACATGACCAATAATCAATTGGCATTCTAACCTAAATTCTAGGACGTATTTATGAATTTGACTATATTTATGGCTTTTTATGTCATGATAACTTACCCAACCATTATTTTTACCTGCATTACTGTACTTTAGCAGTGCTCTGTGCTTTTATAATGATTAGTATTGCCTTTTCTGCTTTTAGAATAATTATCGTGATTTTTACGGTAAAAGTCCTTTGGTTAACAGGGAGTTTTCAGTGTATTACAATGCTACAAAACAGATATTAATTCTTCAATATATTGGTAAATTAACACATCAGTCAATGAAATACAGTTTGTACATTTTAAGTTAAGTCTGTAAAACCAATGTTGCTACTGTATTTTGACGGTAAAGTTCTGGCAACCGCAGCTGCCAGTATTTTACCGTAAAAAAATATGGTTTTTTTTGTTTTGTTTTTTTGTTTTTTAGTAGCATACGGTGTTGTACGTGTTTGTTACAACACGTATCAGCTGCAGTCCAGGACCTCTACAGTACTTCTGATGATACCGTAAATTCAGACTACAGATATATTAGCCTGCAATAAAAATAAAACACCATATTGATAGGCAAACATGACAGTACCAGCTAAAGTTGAAACCATGTGTTCCTATTGGCCATGACAGCAATCAAGCTGTACATTTGGAAGTTAAAGGGCTCCTGGCATACAGCTGTGAAGGTTATTTTTGTACTTTAAATGCTTTTGGTTCAGGCATCTGAGGGAGAGGAGAGCGGTGGGCGTTTGCCTCTGTTAGATCATATGCTGAGCTGTCAAGAGTAGGCGCAGGTTGGCCGCACTTCAGATTGTGTCTGAATCTCAACTCACTTACGGTAATTATGCTGTATGAGGGAAATGTTTGCCGTGCCTTCTTAATAGCACAAGTGCATGAATAATACGCACACACACGTTCGAGCACATGTTCTCACATCACATTCTGCCCCCACATACACTCATATTCTTGTGGATTTCAGGATAACCCCACTCACACACACACACACACACACACAGAACTACCCACACAGAAGACAGCTCGTATATCTCGTTTCTACTCATTTAGTTGAATTGCATCTCCATGACAACGCTTATGCATATGCATGAAATCACATTCATCCGTAATATTTCAGTAAGATTTATAATACAACAGAAGATCTGTCTGAACGTGTCCTTTGCGCGATACTCTTAAGTTGTACTACTGTGTGTGAGCGTGTTGCTTTCTGACAGTCTGTTGCTATCATGTGATGCAACGCGTAGCAAAACTCGATAAACTCTGACAGTCAAAGATAGTCCATAGTAACTGTTCCCGTGGAAACCACATTTTGAAGTGAATTAGCAATTAAAAGTGCTGAGAAACCCCCGTCGGTGAAGCTGGTGAATAGGACTGTCTGCGTAGTGTGTGTGTGGTTGGATGTGGCTTTTATTAGCAAACAAAGAGGATTTGTTCTGTCATTCGGAACAATGAACCACCTTTGTTCTTGATGTGGAATAATTTTATGTTTCCCTTGTTTTTTATTTGTTATACCAGGTTGTTGTGATGTTCGATTATATTCATGTCAAAATTCATGTAGGCCTACATTCACTGAAAAAAATAAAAATAAAAATGGTGTTGGAATTAAATACTTTTCACTTAGAAATTGCTTTTAGAAATCAGATTTCTTTTACCCACTTTATCATCCGATGTGTAAAAAAAAAACATAATTCTGATTGCTTAGAAAGAATCTGATGTATCATTCATGTTCGCCACAAGTGCTTCAGGATGAGCTGACCTGTTTAATATAGGGTTACGTGTGTATTACAATCACAGCAAAGCTTCTTTTCTGGAAATATTACGGTCAAAGAGGTCAATGAAGCTTATCAGAGTACTGATTTTTAAGATGCTTGTTGTTGATTTAAGTTAAAAAAAACTGATTTTAACATAAAAGTTAGTATGTGTATGCATGTGTGTGTTATTGTGAGTTTAAGAGTAAATAAGTGCAATGGTCTGGAGAGGGATTCTTGGTGAAGCAAATCATAAAAAAAAATTAAAAAGTAAAGTAATGGAATAAAATGAAATAAAAAAAGCATTTGTTATGTTATCATTTTGACTCAAAATGTCCTTGTGACAACTTGCCCCAGTCTCCTCCTAACTTTCCTTTTCTCTACATCAACTAACCAGGACACTCTGCTCCATTTTATCATTACATTTTCTTCCTTTATGTAAAGTATTAAACCTGACCAAGTACACATGTATCTTGAATAATGATAATTTATAGCTTTTTTTAAGTGTTCAGGTCTGAGCAGAAGGACATGTATGGTTATTTGATGGTAGAGTTTATCTAATGTTGTGGTTTAATGGGAGATTATGGATGAGTGATTCCCTCTCTCTCTCTTTGTGCTCCCCTTCTCCGTCACTCTGGGTGAGTGATGCTGTTACCCAGGCAACAGAGCTGGAAACAGCAGCATCAGTACCAGAGATCAGCTGATTGCCATGCTGTTCACATGAGAATGTGATGAGTGTTTGAAAACCAGGACACACTGTCTCCTTCATAAAATATAAATACACTCTGAAGGGTCTATGATGTTGGAGTTCTTTTTTTAACGCAAAACATGTCATTAAACCTTATGTGCCAGATAAACAAGTGCGCTGCCATCTGTAGCCTAGAATTTTATGTTTCAACTTTAGCGGCAGCACTTGTATATTTCTATGGCAGCGCTGCATGTCTAAGAGTAATAGAGAGCAAAAGTGCCTAACAAAATAAGTCTATTTTTTCCTTCCCAGTCTTCATTGAAGTATTACAAGCCATGGACCAAGCCAACCAGCTATGATGTGAATCACAACATTACATACTTTGGTTTGAAAACTGGACATAAATACAAAGATAGCAACAAGACTGTGTACTTTAGTGAGGTAAAGAACTACAATGAATCCATGCAAACAGCATAATCAGGTTAAAAATATAAGCAATATATTTGAAGTTTATTGCAAATATATTTAAATATTTAATGGAGAGTTTAGGGAGATCGACCCACGTCATTTGCAGTCCTCTATGGTAGTGGGCGGGGCTAAACAGCTGTTTTTGTTTTGACTTTCTGATGGAGTTTTCTCTATAGCATTATGGGTAATGCAGTTTTTCGCCACCCATTCTCCTGTAAACACGATTATTTTAAAACTAAGTTAAAATAATGTGGGCTGACGGTTTTGTTGCTCAAAGTAGGTCTCTCTTAAAGGTTTATTGTTAAGTTTTAATTTCCGTCCGCCATGTACAATATGTTGTGGTCATCCATCCATAAAGAATAATCCAGATATAATTTTTCAGTATTATTTATTTGTTGGTTTTCATCTCACTGCACTGGGATAACATCAACGCACGAGGGAGCAGCACGACATCCATCTCATGGAAACACACAAGATGAGTCAAAATAAAAGTCCCCGTTTGTTCGCATACAAAGTAAAAACAAAATAATAGTAAGCAACATAACGTAACATAAAATAATATGGTTGATGAGAACATATAACTCAACATTTATAAGTTATTGTTAAAAATGAATTTCAGTTTTTCAACCCAACTGACGTGGATGTACTTGTTGTAGAGTTTACGAAAGTTATCATGAGCATTACAATGTTTGACGTGGATGTCAAACGCTGAAAGGAAACGGAACTAGAAAAGGTCTCTATTGTATGTCATATTGTGTGTCATCTTGGTTTTCAGTGTTTCTAATGTTGGCAGCTCAGGACACAGAACAAATAAAGTCGATAATAGGTTTTTAGATTGTTGCTAGGGTGTTCTACGCTGGTTGTTTGGTGGTTTTTAGGGTGTCTTTGGTAATTGTTAGATTGTTGATAGGGTGTTCTTTCTGGTTATTAGGTGGTTGGTGTCTTGGGTAGTTGTTAGATTGTTGCTAGGGTGTTTTGGCTTGTTACTGGGTGGTTGTTGAGATGTTTGGGGTAGTTGGTAGATTGTTGCTATGTTTTTTTTTTATTTTATTCTAAAGTTCAATCAACAATTTTGAGTCATCTCAACAAACAATGCACAATTTTGAGTTGTAAATTATAACTAATTACCACATATTTTATTTTATTTATTTATTTTTTTGACTGTGTAGGTGGTTGTTTTCTTGGGAAAGTCAGAGTCCAGCCTCATGTCTCTAAAAGGTAGTATACCAATAGTAATGTATCTTTTTCCTGCCTGTTTGTAATGTGTACTTATTAATGCAACCACTAGAGGTCCCTGTTTCCTAATAGCTGGTAGTTGCACCGGCAGAAGAGCTTGCTGTGTGTGATTTACAGTCATTTGCATGAAGTGGTACAGTGCATGAAACTCAAATGAGAAATGTGTGCCATTATCTCAGAGGTGACCCTCGTCGCCATACTGCTGTGATGTGCTAAACCGTAACAAAGTGTTTATGGTCTCTACATTATCATTCCAAACAGGTGTGTTAAGTGGTGCAGATGGTGATGTAATTTGGCTCAGCGTAAAGATGAAGAGTTTGCATTCAGCTGGCGTATGCACTCAGCAGGGGCCCTTGGCTCTCAGGTGGGGGGTTTAGACCCGAAAACACCGGTGTTCCCATTTACTGCAGCAGAATAACTTGAGTGATGTCAAACACACCGTCTCACTGCGAATTAAGGTAATTGGATAGATTAGAACATTTCATACATAATTGATCATTTCATGTTCATTGTTTTCTTATGCAGTCTATTGACATTTGTGCAACAGAGCGGGAATATGACCCATCTAAAACAGTAAAAATGAAAGAGAAATGTTTAAGTCAAGCTTTGGAATTTGATGTACAGTGGACAACTGTGTATTGGAAGGGATGAATAAATATGAATAATTATAATGTATCAAAATTTTATTTATTTATTTATTGTTAGGGTCTATTTTCAAAGGAAAACATAAACTATTTGGAATAAAGACAAATTAGGTCTGTTTTGGTCCTTTTTTATATTTGTCCAAATGCTACAAAATTAACAGTTAAGTGTTCTGGCTGGTTGTTAGGTGGTTGTTAGGGTGTCTTGGGTAGTTAGATTGTTGCGAGGGTGTTCTGGCTGGTTACTGAATGGTTGTTAGGGTACTTTTTAAATTGTTTCTAGGGTGTTATGGCTGGTTACTAAGTGGTTGTTAGGGTGTCTTGGGTTGTTGTTAGATTGTTGCAAGGGTGTTCTTGCTGGTTACTGAGTGGTTGTTAGGGAAGTTGTTAGATTGTTGCTAGGGTGTTCTGACTGGTTACTAACTGGTTGAGAGGGTTTCTTGGGTAATTAGATTGTTGCTAGGGTGTTCTGGTTGGTAGGGTGTTCTGGTTGGTTACTAAGTGGTTGTTATGGTGTCTTGGGTAGTTAGATTGTTGCTAGGGTGTTCTGGCTGGTTACTAAGTGGTTGTTAGGGTGTCTTGGGTAGTTGTTAGATTGTTGCTAGGGTGTTCTGGCTGGTTACTAAGTGGTTGTTAGGGTGTCTTGGTTAGTTGTTAGATTGTTGCTAGGGTGTTCTGGCTGGTTGAAAGTCCTTAAAATGTTACTTGCCCTAAAATATTTTTTTATGCTATTATTTATTTTTTAAATATATTTCTTTTCCTATGACTATTTTTGACAGGTTTTCTTAACAGACTATTCTTAACCCATTTTCTATGGGTCCATGTTTTATTTATTTGTCTGTTTTGCTGCTCATGTCACACAGGGCATCTACTCATGAAAGAGGTTGTAATTGTGCGATTTAGTGGTCAGGCTGAACTCAGAACTGATGAAGTGGAGCATGAGAACTGATCAAATCGTGACTGACAGCAGTTGGAATGAAGGTTCCTGGGGTCGGTGCAGCCCATCCTGAGGGTACAGACAGCCTTCAGGTAAAGCAACACACACACACACACACACACACAGGATAATCAGTGCAGTGGCCCCAATAGTGTTTTATACTAGTAAATCTAGTAAATCGTTATACTAGTAAATCGTTAGTGTTAGGATTAGTCTTAATGAACTCACCCGCCTACATGCATGAGCTCCAACACAAAGAACACTTTGACCTGTGTTTGCATGTGACTTTCATATCTTATGAGTCCGAAAATGTGATGACATTGAAAATCTGTGATTTCAAACCATTACGTGAGACAGAAACCAATAAAATATTTCTTATATTAGTCTCTAGATTTTGCTGATAAGAGGTATTGCTTAGGGAGAGATGGGGAATAATCTGAAAACGCAATTAGAGAAAGATCAAAATTGCAGTTGAGCTTGAGGAAAGGAAAACCTTATTTATTAGCCCAGGAAATGATGTTTGGACGCCCACGTTCCTCACAGGAACCAAGGAGCACGTGTGTTATCATACTTCAGAGGCACAACATATGTTCACACCGAGTCACACAGAAAAAACCCCTCCTGTTTGATTTAAGCTGAAACATAGACACACACCAAACACGCTCTCAGTTGGGTTTCAGGAAATCATCTTTAACAAATCTCATGAGGGCTGTTAAAAGCTGAACAAATGTGTCCATATGGTCATACAGGAATATCAGATTTAAAACTTACATATGTACTAAGTATTGTCAAGATGGCATGAAATATTCCTCTGAGGTTCCACTGGTTTATGATGGCATGTCTCCTTACTCAGTTTAAATATCACTGCTCACTATGGGCAATGCTCTGAGCGAATGCATTTTAAACATGACAAGATTTAAATAGATATTGTTCACCCACATGGAAAGTGGATTTCCAGTTTGTGTCAGTCATTTCTGAGGTATTTGATCAAACGTTTAGATTCATTAAAGGTTAATTAACTAACATATAGATTGGTGAGATTGTTTTAAATGTTTTTGAAAGACTTGAATGCTCACCAACCCTGCATTTATTTGATCAAAAATACAGTAAAAACAGGAATGTTGTGAAATATTATTACAATTAAAAAATATATATTTTGTTTTCTGTCTTTTAATTTTCAGCAACATTCCTCCCGTCTTCAGTGTCATGTGGTCCTTCAGAAATCATTATAATTTGATGATTTGCTTCTCAAGAAACATTTATTATTGTCAATGATAAAAACAATTCCTATTTTTGTGGAAATTATGATTTTCAGGATTATTTGATTAATAGAAAGTTCTTGAGAA